>LR990066.1:9049441-9649441 GCA_905147135.1 Blastobasis lacticolella
ATCATCCCTTGGGAACTGCCGTGTGCTCATACATTATTCAGGCTGCCGGCCAATTGTAGGCCGTTCACCCTACTGGAAGGCTAAATATAGAATGCAGCTTTCTTGTTTACCATTTCCACTATAACGGAGACTATTTATTTACTTTATTATAAACATTTTTATTAAATAATAATAATAATAAATAATCGTGGACTAATTCACACAGCGCCATCTAGCCCCAAACTAAGCAAAGCTCGTACTATGGGTGCTAGATAACTGATATACTACATACATACTTTTTTTTTTAAATACATACTTTTTGTACATAGAACACCCAGACCCGTAACAGAAATTAAAATTCATCATTTTACTTTCTGCCCGGACAGGAATCGAACCCGGGACCTCTTGCGTGGCAGACCGGCGGCATGTTGACCATTGAACCACTCAGGTCGTTAAAGGACAACAGATACAATAGATACAATACAAATATGCAAACAACTAGGTAATTAAAATTAAATTATCCTAAACTCCTAATTTAAGAATCGATATGTACAAATGTCACCTAAACCGTTGCCACTGTTGGGAATGGAGCCCATAAGGTTGGCTGCGTTTCCCCGCTAGATCATCATCATCATTTTGGCGTTAATATCCCGGTACTGCTCTCGCACACGGGTGCCCGGGAGCTGCGTTGACCATGATCCAGGATTTGACAGATTAGGTAGTGACAGTGGAGCGACTGTCATCTGACCTCCGTGACACTACCAGAGAATCCTGACCAGATTGGATCATGGTTACACATTCAGTCGCCTGAATGTGCGTTTTTCATTGCGATGTATCCTTCACCGTAGGAGCGTCGGTTAGTGTAGTGTGTTACAGTTATTTTGAGTGTTTAGGGGGTTAGGCGGGGGATGTTAATGACCGAACTCGTTGAATGCTGTTTAAACACAACTTTTTTTTGCAAAAAGGTGATTTACCTATGTTGCAATACATTCGGAGCGCATTGACCTACTTACTTGACCGCAAAGCTAGCATTCAACTTAATTTTTTTATTATGTTATACGGCAGAGAAACAGGAAAGCGGGCCACCTGATGGAAAGTGGTCACCGCCGCATTTGGACGTCATCAACACCAGGGGCGCTACCAATGCGTTGCCCGCCTCTGAAGCGACCTCTAATATACCTCTTGAACGATCCCATGTCATAGTCCAAAGGAAACACTGACTGGGAGCTGAATCCACATCCGAATCGTACGAGCGAGAAACGTTCTTTGTTCAACTAATGTACATAACTCACCTTATCTTCAAATAATACTTAGATAAATTAGTCAATTTAATAAAACTTTATCCAGGTTAAAGCTTACAGTAAACGTCCACAAAACAATCTAAGTTCTCTCGTGAAAGGAAATGGGGAATGGGAAAGTTTGCTGTGCTACTTTTTGTTTAAGTAGGCTTCATAATTTTGTGTGTTATGCAAGGTATAGGATAGGTAGTTAAAGCTTACATAAAAGTCTGTGCTTTGACAAATATATTATCTACACGCGATCGCAATAGGAGATCATAGTCGAAGCAAATTATTTTTTAATTGGTGTTTTAGGCCGTGTGGTGTCCGGCAGAGTAGAATAACACCAACCCCTTACACTCGTGGGTGTCGTGCAAGGCGACTAATGCTTTCGAGGCAAAAGATCTAAGAGTCTCCGTAGGCTGGAAAACGGGCAGCAGCGTTTTCCATTGTTATATTTAACACTGCGACCTCCAACTCGCCTGCCAAGCGTGGAGATTATGGCAATAACCTCCCCTTTCGTGGGAGAGGCCCAAAGTCCTGCAGCGGACTGTTGTAGGCTGTGATGGTGATTTTACCTGGTAAGTGACGATGCAGCCGAAGATTCTTCTAGCCTAGAAGGTGTCTAGATTATAGTGATCAGGGAACACACTCGCAGGCAAAGTGTTATATTCCTTAGCCGTCCGTACGCATTATAAAGGTTGAACCAAAGCGGCTCGTGCGGATAAGCTGGAAGATCCACGACGATCCAATGTCTTATATTTTAGAGCATATTTCTGTACAATTATGCAATTTTGGTTTCTATACTAAAACTGTCCTTCACTGTTCATGATGCAGTTTGTGGAACTCTCTGCCGTATGAAATACGCGATAGTAAATCTATCGGTATTTTTAAGAAACGTGTGAAAGAGCACTATCTCTCTCTTAGTTCCTGAAAATGCGGGGTACAATGCCTATAGATAATTTGTAGGTATGTATGTATTTTATGTATTGGTATATGTAGTTTATTATATTAGGTTATTATATGTGTATGTATATTTAGTTAGATATTGTGCATGTCTAATCTGCGACTACTTATCACATATCTCTTTGATAGGCCTGCTGGAAGAGATTTCTCCTAAGAAATAAGTTGCGCCTGTTGTGTCATTATAACTCTGTGTTTTTCATCAAGGTTTCATGTGTACAATATACTGAAAAATAAATAAATAAACTGTGAGGGCGCCGTAGGTTATCATTTTTTTTTTTTTTTTTTTTGCCCAACGCAAAGGAAATGGGCACCCTCCGGTAATGCGGTTGGGAGGGAGGAGGTGAACTCTCATGAGTATCTTAGCCGGCCGGCCGGACTGGTTATGCACGATTCGCCAAAAGAACCTAGGCGCATACGTACTAAACACCCCCTGGAAGCACCTGTAGCCATAAGGGCCTTTCAGGTTTCATCGGATGCTACACCCCGTAGGGACGGGGTGCGCTCAACGTCACTCCTTACGGAGCATACGCTGGAGAACGGGGGCCGCTGAAACGGCATGGGGGGGCTCTGTTGAGTCGTCCTGAGCCTCCAGGAGGAGGTTCAGGGCGCTCGACAGTTCGTCGGGGGGATCCGCGAGGACGTGTCTCGGTCTCCGTACCACGTGGCCGGAGACCGGGCGGGGAGCGTAGGCTGCTGCCTCTCGCACGAGCGGGTTGGGGTGCTCCTCCGCGGCCGTGAAAAAGGTCTCGGAGAGCGTTCTAAGAAACTGCTGCAGGGTAGGCAGGTCCATGTCACGGTGTAGGTCCGCATTGCGGACGTACCATGGAGCCGCCGTTGCCCTACGGCAGAAGATGTTCTGCACAATTTGCAGTTTCTTAGTGACGTGGGAGCTCGCGTGAGCGAAGACGGGGGAGGCGTATGTCAACACCGGTCGAATGCACACCTTGTAGAGGGTTCGCTTGTTCCTGAGGGACATTTTACTGAATCGACCCAACATACTGTTGAGGCGACCCAGGTAGAAACGGGCGGTGCGGCACACTCTTTCGACATGGGGCCGGAAAGTGAGCCTTTTGTCAAGCGTGACGCCTAGATATTTTACAGCGCGCTGCCAGGGAACTAGTTTCCCTTGCATGCGGAGGGGAGGGGGGTCGCTGTCACCCCGTCTGCGCTTAACATCGAAGCAAACCGCGGAGCTCTTCTCCGGATTCACTTCGATGCGCCACAGATTGAACCAAGCTTCGAGCTTGTTCACCGCCTTTTGGAGCTTTGCCATGGGTGGCCTTCGCCCTTCGGCCATAAAATTGGCAGCGGTGGCACTGCCCTGGGGAACCGCGTTTATGCGGGGCCTCGCCCACAGACCGTGAAGCCTCCCCGGAATATAGTCCTGGCACCGGTGGTGTTGGAAAGCACCACCAGCGCCATGGGAAATTGTTTGCCGGACCGGCTGTACATCTTGTGTACAGCCTCGGCGGGGAAATCTTGGGACTTGAGGTCCATGAGAATGGCCTCATTGGAAAGCTCGTGCGGCACTCCACGGAGTACCGCACGCACCTTACGCTCCTCAGGGAGGGCGTAGGTGTGGTAACCTATTTTGTTGTGGGCTAGGAGCCTAGTAAGGCTCCTGAAGTCGTCGATCGACTCGACGTCAATCTTAACGGCTATACCCGTGTTTGAGGCACGGGTATAGCGGACGCGCTGTTCCGCGCAGAGACGGGAGACTAGCTCCCACTTGGACTTTTCCCTAAGGAAAACAGGGGGCGGGGGCTTGGCTTTAGACGGGGCAGGGGGGGCAAAACGCGCTACTGGCTTAGGGCCAGACGGCGCGGTCTCGCGAGCGGCAGCAGTCACGCTCGAGTCGGGGGACGCGGGGCTAGAGAGAACCGCGACCGCGACCGGGGCGGGCGCGGCGGCCTCGGACGAGGCCTCGGACACTGAGCGGGCGGCCCGCTTTCAGTGCCGCTTAGATTTAGCGACGAGCTCGAATCCGTCGAGCTCGGCCGCAGAGGGTGGGACGGGGGTGACGGAAAGAGTTCCCGTCACGGTGGTCGAGGACGAAGAGTCGTCCCCGGACAGAGAAGCCGCCCTTTTGCGGGAGGGCGGCGCTGAGACCTGGGACACGGAGTCCTCAAACTCCATGTCCTCAGAGGGCTCGCGGGGGGCCTGAGGGGCACTCCCCACTGACGCCAGGTAACTACGTACGACGTAGTTATCCTGGCCTAGATTTGCTCGGAGGAGCAATTTCACCGCCTGAGCGGCGAAATCCTCCACCGAGACCGTCGCCATTGGGAGGCGACAAGAGGGACGAGAGATGTCGACGAGGGACTGAGAGACGCGGGGCGTCCTCCCTGCGCGAGGCAGGGGGGAGAGGGGACAGGGGGTCGGTGGAGCGGCTATCCCTAATGGATATGCCGCTATCCGTCACCCTTGGGCAGGCCCAAGTGCAATGGGATCGGGACGTCCGGTTTCGCTAAGACCTGAGGGGCCTTAACAGCGCACCGGGGCAACGCTAGTTGGCTTAGTTGTCACCGTTAAGTATCCACCAACTCAACGCGGCAGAAACGCAGCTTTGTGTTACCAACGAATCGGTAACAAGAAACTACGTCTCTGAATGAACGTAACTATAATTCGTTACGCTCAGCGGGACGCGGGCTCGCAACGCGAAGTGAACGCGCGCGAAAACTTGCGAAATACGTAAGCAAAACGGAAGCGAGCTGGCAACGAGCGACGCGGGGGTGCGCTACGAAGCCAAAACGGAAACGTAGGTTATCATACGTTATGGAGTATAAGAATTATTCCACTTTGTCGTGTTAGTAAAGGTCTAGGAGACCCACAAAAAAAATTAATTACCCAAACTTTTCGTAGCAATAGTATTTACCTACATATCCTTTTGTGTGGGTTTTATAAGTAAAAACACTGGTCAGTCTCACATTCTCTTGGCAGTTTCGCTTTTCAGCCTCATTATAGTCACCAAAAAGAAAAGTGAATTTGTCGGTTAGGTCATACAAAAAAATCCTAACCACTTCGCTTAATAACCTAACAGATAGAAAAAGTCGGATGACTCCTGACCAAGTTAAATAAATAAATATTCGTAGACAAATTCACACAGCGCTATCTAGCCCCAAACTAAGCAAAGCTTGTGCTATGGGTGCTCGATAACTGATATACTACTTAAATACTTTTAAATACATACTTATTATACATAGAACACCCAGACCCGTAACAGAAATTAAAATTCATCATTTCAATTTCTGCCTGGCCGGGAATCGAACCCGAGACCTCTTGCGTGGCAGACCGGCATGTTGACCATTGAACCACTCAGGTCGTCAACTCACTCGTTCACTTAAACTCATATATTTTCTAAATTACAGAGTCGATTTTATTGAAAGGTAAGAACCAGCTCGATTAAACTGGCTTTTTTACGATGCCACCGACAGATACACAAACCCACAGATACGCGCGTCAAACTCATAACACCCCTCCTTTTCGTCGGGGTCTAGAAATAAAAATTTAAAGAGATCCAATTGGGTATTTTATCATGCCAGCTCAGTGTTTGTTATCGGTGACAGCAGGGCCGCATTTAGAGGTCCAGAGGCCTCGGGGCAACGAAGGAGCGGAGGCCCCCTCGCCCCAAATTATTTTCCAAATAAAGTGAAAAATTTTTTTAAGTCGAGTTTTTCAATAAATAATTAAAAAATAATAAATTAAGTGTAATTATAATCAAATAATGATGTATGTACAAAGTACTGCAGGCTGTAGGTAAAGGTAAAAGAGCAAAAAAAAAATATCAAAGGAAAAGATGTTTACTAGTGTTTACTAATTGGAATTTGAAAGTTTTTTTTTCCGAAGTCTCTATTGTGGGGGCCCCCCGTTTGTGGAGGCCCCGGGGCTTTCGCCCCGGTTGCCCTCCCCTAAATCCGGCCCTGGGTGACAGTACTGTCGTATTCGGTCGATATGACGTGCAATCGACATAAACCGATGGGGTTGACCTAAAAACACAGTATTGTACCAAGGGCGATGATCATTAGGGAACTAGGGCAACAGAATTATACTTACGGAAATGCACTATGCTGATGCCCTGATTTTGTTGGAAAATGACATTTAATGGACTCATAAGATAAGGGTGTAATTTATGTTTGTTTACTTTGTTTTTGATCGTGAATTGGTACAAATGGACAGGGGTGACGATTTATGAAAGTTGATTTTACTAAAATATGGAACGTCTGTGGCCGAATGGTTACGGTATCCGAGTCGTAAGCTCGTACCGGGTACGAATCCCACTGCCGCCATGTACCAATGACTCTATTCTGAGTTATGTACATTAGTTGGTATGTACCTACATTAGTCGAATACTAACCGAAGCTATTACGATGAGGGAAAACTTCGTAATGAAACCTGTATAGGCAGGCGACTGAATCTAATCAGGTTTCCCTGGTAACAGGGTCACGGAGGTCAGATGGCAGTTGCTCCACTGTAATTATCTGATCCGCCAAATTCTGGATCATGGTCAAGGCGGACCCCAGGCCGTAGTGGGCGCGAGCACAACCGGGATATTAACATCAAGATGATGATTATTTTTTTAGGTTTTTTAGGCGTCGTATTGTATCGACGGTCAACTATCAGTAATATCCTGAAACCGTTTAGGAATCCTGGTAAATTGTGTCTTACTAGGATATGATGTATAACAGGCGCACATTCATTCTCAGACTAAAGTTCATGTTTTTTTTTCCAGGTACAAAATGACCGAGAAGGCTGGAAAATCTTCGAAAATCGCCGCCTTTATCTTAATAGCCGTGAACTTAATTGTAACGGTAAGTTCCAAGTCTTTATTATCGAAGAAAAACTTAGCTGGTAGGAAATCTCAAATTGGGCTCTGTCCTATCCGTCTGCAAAGCGTGGAGATTATGGTCATCTTGTCATTATTATCCCGGTTATGCTTTCGCACACGAGGGTCTGGGGTCCGCCTTGACCATGATCTAGAATTTGGCAGATCAGGTGGACAGTGGAGCGACTGCCATCTGACCTCCGTGACCCTGTTATCAGGGGAACCTGACCAGATTGGACCATGGTAACGCATTCAATCGCCTGAATGTGCAGGTTACATCACGATGTTTTCCCTCAACGTAAGTGCATCGGTTAGTATTCAACTAATGTACATAACTCAGAAAATAGTCTTTAGTACATGGCGGCAGTAGGATTCGAGCCCGGTACCTCTCCTATTGCGAGTCGGTTAGCGTTCCTACTATTCCACCGCCGCTCCTGGAGATTATGGCAATGCCGTACATTAATATGGATGAGGTATAAGTCCAGCAGTGGACTGTAATGGGCTATTAATAATCACAATAATCCTAGCGGTCAATCCCAGGTTCTGCCATGGACCGCTTTCTTGCTCTTTCGATTTCACTTCGCCTGATCTTCGGCACGACTCCGCTATGTTAATCCATCGCTTTTCGCAATCCATTCTCCTTCGGAACCTCTTTGTCAAGAACGTTTCTGTTAAAAGAAATAAAAAAAATAAGAAATCTTTATTTCTTTCACAATTTTTTACCTTAAATCTACTGTCGTTGGAACCTCCTTTTAAGCTAAAAGCCTGTGGTAGGAGGCTCCGCTCTTCCTATGGTAATTGTGTAGTTCGCTAGAATTAGACAAGTCTCTTGAAAACGTTGAATACAACATTATGGACATTAAGAGAGATGAGAAGGTTACCTAGGTGAAAAAAAAAGATTTAAGAATACGAGAACTAAGTTATGGAAGACAGCTGAACTGAAATCAACTGCAAGACCATAGTCAAGCCAAGTCAAGTCAAACATATTTATTAAGTTAAGGTTCTTATAAAAACACAGTTGAACGTCAGTTGTGGAGTCTTATAAACGTCAAATAAAACACAGTTGTAAAAAAAACTACAGTGCACATCTTGTAAGTATTAATTATTAGATACTACAAAATGACTTGAGAAGGGTTGCCCAAGACAGAGAACAATGGTAACCGTTGGAAGAGGCTTTTGCGATTAGGCACACTAATTTGCGTGACATTATATAGTTTAAAGGTTATTTGTACTTCAATTTACAATTCTGAATAAAGAGCTTAATAAGTAAAGGACGATACGGAAGACGGAATAGCATTTATGTGAATACTTAACTAATAGCTACCAATATGCTTTGATAAGTTCTAAAACGGACAAAAAATTATGTGTATTATTTAATATTCATTCCAAGGTCAAAAAGCATCTTCCAAGCAGGAAGCTTTCATGAGAACTACACAGTTGTTTGACTGCCTGCCGAAACACTTCATTAATTAGATTTAAACACAGCCCTTACAAGGTCTAGTGACCTAGACTGTGATTGACCTAGGTGAATAATTTATAAGTTAGAACCTTGGACCTTCAAGGCTAAGTTCCGGCCTTGGACAGTTCGTTCCGAATGTATTTGGGAAGTTAAGATTGACTCTAAGGACATGGGAAATGGATGAAATTATGTGGTACTGTATCATTTTGATATCTAAGATTGTCTATTAGATGAACTTGCCCTTGATGCAGGCCCGCGGTGTATAATATGGGCTTTTTACAAATCTCGAAGGCAACAAAAACAACATTGTTAAGATAGGTACTTACCCTAGTGAAAGTGTGAGGATTTTTTTCTGCATTTACGGTAAGTTATTCCAGGGTTTGGCAGATCAGGTAATTACAGTCGAGCGTCTGCCATCTGACCTCCGTGACCCTGTTTACAGGGAAAAATTAGCTACTTACCGCCCTAATCAAAATAATGCCTACATCTTTTTTGTAATCGTTTACATTAGGTAATGACGAATTCGTCGTAATTCACCTTTATTAGTAACTATAATATAAGTAAAGTATGAGATCAAATTAAAGATAAAAAATATAATCAAATGGGTCGCCACTATAAAATAAATAACCCAAATAAGTAGTAGATTATTAAAATTACTAAAATATTGATTAAAAATATTACATTCAATATGAAATAAATCATATGAATAATTAAAAATATTGGCCGTGTGGTGGCCGACAGAGTAGAATAGCACCAACTCCTTACACTCATGGGTGTCGTACAAGGCGACTAATGTTTTCGAGGCAAAAGATCAAGAGTCTCCGTAGTCTGGAAAATGGGCAGCAGCATTTTCCATTGTTATATTTAAACACTGCGATCTCCAACCCGCCTGCCGAGCGTGGAGATTATGGCAATAACCTCCCCTTTCGTGGGAGAGGCCCTAAGTCCTGCAGTGGACTGTTACGGCCTGTGATGATAATGAATTAAAAATATTTTACTGAATTAAATAGGGAACAATGTTTTTTGTTACGTATTTGTGCTGTTTAGGTAGTCATACTCAAAGACGTGTGAAAACCTTGCTTTTGACTGTATGATAGGTCACCTTGACCTCTATTTCATAGGTTAAATATTTGTATTACAATAGTAATGCTCAATCGTTGACAATACGAAGCAATGGAACATGTTGCCTGCGAGTGTGTTCCCTCATCATTATAATCTGGTCGCATTCATGGCTAGAGTGAATAGACTGTTCCTAGACAGGCATGCTCCATCTTCGTCACTTATCACCAGGAGAAATGGCGGTCAAATGCCTGGCTAGTCTAATATAAAAATAAATATTATTATTATAAAAGGCAAAGGGGTAAAACATGCGATGTCACAATGAATTGATTTTGAGAACAATACAGTTAAAGTTATCGTATTTTACGCACGTTTAATACGTATTTCTAAGGAACACCTTCACCGAATTATTTTGTAAAAACTAATTATTGCAAACGAAGGTGACATAGCATACAGACTTACAAGGACATTTTTAGGATTGCCAAGCTTCAAGTGGCAGTGGGTAGGGCACATAGCTCGCAGACTGATGGCCGATGGGGCAGGAAAGTTCTCGAGTGGACTACCGCGTAAGCGTCTTCCGGCTGATTATGGTGATAAAACCTCAATCGAGAAGCCTTCGAAGGATTTATTCAAAGTATTTTAGCAGCATTATTTTTTATGTTTACGCTAGGCAAATAGGCAAGCGGGCCACCTGCTGGAAAGTGGTCACCGCTGCCTATTGACATTAGCAATATAACATGTTGCGCTGGCAGCAATAAAGCAAATGCCCCTCCATTTCCAAAGCCACGGTTCCCCAAATCCCTACCCCATATATCATTAAGTGCCTGTGGACCTTAAAACTGACATTTGTCATTTGACGAGGTCCCGAGAAGAATAATGCAACTTGCGTTTATATAATCCGCGCCCTATGCGTTTCTACCTTATCTGTACCAAAGGCTTTATTTTTTAATCGCTCGCCTCGATTCTAATTGTTCTCAATTTTGATTTTCGAAATGGAAAATTCAATATTTTAAAATCACGTTGGCAAATACTGAAAGAATACGGTTCAAAAAAAGGGCAAATCAGTATAATGAATCCAATTATCGAATTTATCACGCCGTAAATTAAAATTGAAAACCGTTAGAAACGAGACGATCGTTTAAAAAACAGGACCCCAGAGCGCGTATGACGTAATCAGAATATGACGACGAATCTTAGAAACTGACTACCTCAGAATCTGTCGTCCTGATCATCTGACGTACCTAAATAAAAATAAAAATATATAAATAAATTTGTAAATCACACAGCGCCATCTAGCCCCAAAGAAAGCAAAGCTTGTCTTATGGGTGCCAGAAAACTGAAAAACTACTTACATATTTTTTTCAAAACATACTTATACCTAATCATATAACATCCAGACCCGTAACAGTAATTAAAATTCATCATTTCAATTTCTGCCCGGCCGGGAATCGAACCCGGGACCTTTTCGTGGCAAAGCGGCGTGTTGTCCAACTGAACCACTAAGGTCGTCAAACATGTTTAAATATGTTGTTATTATTAATGTTTCCTTTTGCAATTATGTAGCTATTATTGTGTCGTGGTGCGCTATGTGTAATAAAAGTCTTTCTTTCTTTCTTTCAACTGGTTGTTTGTTCCAGATCCTCTGCGCTTTACTATTCTCACTCTGCCTATGGATGATATCGTCGCCAGCGACCATGTCTGATGCTGTACAGAGATACGGTACTCCAGGAATGAAGGTAAGAGCTCAATATACGCGGACGGCACGTTGGCAACGGCATGTTGCTATGTTAGGTGCCAAATAGATTTTCATAAGCGGTTGTTGACCTGTCGGGCGCAACTAATGCATATATTAGAGCGATTGTTGTTATACTTCAAAGGGACTTGATTGTCAAAATGACTTATGAAATAACCGGTTTCACTAAATTACTGCCTGCCTTTGTTTCTCATCATCATCATGGCGTTTTTGTTCCGGTTATGCTTTCGTTCACGAGGGCTCGGGGTCCGCCTTAACCATGATCCAGGATTTGGCAGATCAGATAATTACAATGGAGCGACTGCCATTTGACGTTTGTGAGCGGACCAGATTGGATCATGGTTACACATTCAGTCGCCTGAATGTGCACGTTTTATCACTATGTTTTCCTTCACCGTGAGTGCATCGGTTAGCATTCGACTAATGTACATAACTCAGAAAAGAGTCATTGGTACACGGCCGCAGTGGGATTCGAACCCGGTATCTCTCGCTTACGAGTCGGATACCTTAATCACTCGACCACCGACGCTCGATAGAGTGATTCAAGAGCAACATTTATAAGCAACAAAAATAGGGTAGGTAGGGATAAAGTAGTATGGTCGGTGTAGAGTAGATTTAGGTGGTGTAAGGTAGATATAGGGTAGGTGTAGAATAGGTGTAGGGTTGGGGTATGGTAGATGTGGGGTAGGTGTAGGGTAGGGTAACGGTAGGACGCCACGCGAACAAGGTCGTGCCGGGTTTATTAGTGTAAGGATAATAAAGGAAGGTTAAGGATATCTGATAGCTTGCTTTCCCCTTACTTACGGAACTCCCTAAAAGAGCCCATCACAGAAAACTTTTTGTATAAAAATTGCTGACCAAGCAGCTATCAAGTAGGCTTATTTGAAAGTATCGACGTTACGTTAGTTTTAAATTTAACTTCACAGAATCAGCGTTGCGAAATACTTGTTTTCCAAAGTAAACTCGACTTGCGCACCCCACTCCACCCCTGACCGTGCCACCCCGTGCCACCCCATAGATTGAAACTGAAATAGAGTTACACCCGCTTTTGTATCCATAGTGAAGTAATAGCGAATATTCGACAAATAAAATACAAATTCTTCAACAATTTTCTGCGATTATGTTGTTTTATTTAACTTTATGTATTCGTTCAACCAACGAGGTCGCAGAAACGATATGGCAGCAACTGTCAAATCTTAAACTCGCTAATGGAGTTTCCATTTACAAATATAAAACACTAGTGGACCCAGTGTGGCTTCGTTCGTGTGGCGTCCTACCCTACACTACCCTATCAATGCGGTCTTCCGCATTACAAGACGACTGCCCGACGATCCTGGTTGTAAACTGGCGCGATTGTGTTCGAGTTGACCATGATCCAGGATTTGACAGATTTGTAGTGGAGCGACTGCCAACTGACCTCTGTGACCCTACTACCAAGGCAACCTTTTTTTTTTTATGTCGTTCGGTAGGCAAACAGGCAAGCGGGCCACCTGATGGAAAGTGGTCACCACTGCCTATAGACATTAGCAACACCAAGAGTATCGCCAATGCGTTGCCCACCTCTATAATACGTTGCTCTGGCAGCAAAAAGGCAAATGCCACTCCACTGCCAAAGCCACGGTTCTCCAAATCCCCACCCCATGGAGCACTGGAAACCTTACTCACCTGCAGAAACACAATACTATTCAAAAGATTATTAATTAGCTGCGATATTCTGTAAGGTGGAGGTACATCCCCAGCCGGGCGGCTCCAATTCGAACGAGATACCCCGCTATGCCCTACATCTCTTAAACCTGACCAGATTGTATCATAGTTACACATTCAGTCGCTTGATGATTGTGCAGGCTACCTTCAAATCGGATCATACAAATTCCAACAAGCTCACTAAAATTATGGAATGAACTCCCTGGAGAGTACAACATGAAATTTTTCAAGAAAGGGGTGAAAGATTTTTACGAGGTCGGTAGCATGTGAGTAATACCCCTGGTATTGCAAACGTCCATACGTCCAGGCCGTAAGCTTGTCTGTATTAAAAGGCGGTGTTTCTAACTAAGACAGACTCCTCAGATTTGATCAAGTCCTACCAACTAAAAAAAACATTATTGTTGTACGGTAGCCCATAAAATAGCCCATTAAAATCCGCTGCAGGACTTGGGACCTCCCACGAAAGGGAAGGTTATTGCCATAATCTCCACGCGTGGCAGGCGGTTTGGAGATCGCAGTGTTATAAATAGATTTAGATTTAGATTTCATTTATTTCCCAAAATTAAATACAATTTAATTATGATCACATTCGATATGTCAAAAATGTGTTTTAAGTTAGGGATCGTCAAGAGTTACATTACATATATAAGTACTTATACAAAAATTTATGTAACAATATAAATTCAAATGTCTGATAATTAAATTACATTAAATTTTACAATGTCAATGAAACGAATTATATAAAATATAACAATGGAAAACGCTGCTGCCCATTTTCCAGCCTACGGAGACTCTAGATCCTTACCTCGAAAACATTAGTCGCCTTGTACGACACCCACGAGTGTAAGGGGTTGGTGCTATTCTACTCTGCCGGACGCCACACGGCTTCAAAAACCACATATGGCGAGGTTGGAACCAGCGTGATCTAAGTGACATTTTTACCAATAGTACTGAGATCAATGTGGCATGGAAAAGTTTATTTTTCTGCGTCCTGTAGTGTATTAAGCTCAATATTATTAAAAATGACACTTAGATCACACTGGTTCCAACCTCGCCATATAAACAAAACAGACACAAACTGACATAGATCAGATAACCCTTCGAAACACGACAGCAATTCCAATTTCATAACACAGATTAGATAATTACCGTAAAACGTTCCGCGATCCGGTTATGGGGTCAATCGACGTACCGGATAGTGATCCGGGTCCGGAAACCGGGTCGGTTATGAGTCGGCGCTTTCAGGGATAATAGACAAGTAGTGGGGTAGTGTGTCGACGATTTCTATGCTGTTCTTTGTGTGGGGGTAATTAGTTATTACGGGGCAGTAGTCGTGTGGTGTTGAGGAACCAAATATGTGTGTAGGTACATTATGAAGTTGCCGTTTTTGATCAAATGCAAATTCTGATGTCAGTTATTTACATACATATATGTAAGAGAGGTAGGGCATAGCGGGGTATCTCGTTCGAATTGGAGCCGCCCGACTGGGGAAGTACCTCCACCTTACAGAATATCGCAGCTAAATAATACTCTTTTAAATAGTATTGTGATTCTGCCGGTGAGTAAGGTTTCCAGTACTCCACTCCATGGGCTGGGGATTCGGGGAACCGTGGCTTTGACAGTGGAGTGGCATTTGCCTTTTTGCTGCCAGAGCATCGTGTTATAGAGGTGGGCAACGCATTAGCGATACTCTTGGTGTTGCTAATGTCTATAGGCAGTGGTGACCACTATCCATCAGGTGGCCCGCTTGCCTGTTTGGGTAATGTATGAAAAAATAAAATCATGTAGCTCACGCCTGTGTCCCACAGGTGGGGTAGGCAGCGACTATGGATTTTGTACAACGTTACAGTTAAAAACTAATGCGTTATAAATTACAGCTACTATATACAAATTACTTATTATTACTTAGGTAAAATTTTCAGAGAACATTACTTTTATTGTATCCATATTCACTAGAGTATCGGCAAACAGATCGCAGTCTGGTGCCTTATGCAGTAATTTATTAAGTTGAATGTGTGCTCCTACCAACGGAGAGTTAAAATGCGAAAGAACTCGCGCAGACTGCTTCCTGCTTTCTATGCTGTTTTTTCGACCGCGTTTGCAAAAAACGACTTGCAAAGAAGGCTTACACGATAGTTACAGATTAGGTCCATGTTTACGAATTTCAAATGAAAATTCAGAAAACAGACCCCATTCTAATTAATAAAATTTCAACTCATATAAAGTTTACAATAATTTCACAGAAGAAAACATTGATTTGAGGTGGATGATGATAATGGTGATTTATAAATATTCTAGCGACGATTTGTGGCAAGCGCCATTAGAAATTCATAAAACTTTAAGTTGTCATCAAAACGCAACCTGCGTCGCCGTCGCAGACGCCAAGATGATGATAATGATTATTCCAGGTGTTGCTATCTCGTGAGACGCTGACCTGGCACCTGGGCGCTGGAGCTGCAGCTCTCACAGCTTTCTTCTTCTGCCTCTCCCTTATGGGGTTATATGGAGCATGCAGTCGGTCACCGTTCCTGCTTTTCATGGTAAGTGCATCTCCATCAACGGCGTTCTAATTTTTTTTGTCCCTGATCAGATGGAAAGTGGTCACCGCTGACTTTGGACATCAGCAACACCAGGGGTATCGCCAATACGTTGGCCACCTCTTTTACGGATCTTGAAAGAAGCGATGGCTTGACGTCATGCGTGCCAATAAACTCAACATCATGGATGCCGAAATCCGAGCAAAATAATAATATACAATTCTCAATTTAAAGCAGTTTTTTTTAGAAGCGGAGAACTTTAAATTGCAATAAAAGGACGAAAATAGTATTTAATAGCAGTGAAAGTAGCTTTACTGGAAATATACTTTTATGGCATTTATATTTGAATATAATTTCGACAATATGGCTGCCGTGACTGGCGCTTAGATGGCCTAATCTGGATATCCTATTTTCATACACTTTTCTCAATAGTTGCGGCCAAAGGCTTATATATACTTTGCGGCCGTATTTCGCTAAAAACTCACGGAATAATAAGGGGAAAATAAAGAAACTTAGTTTTTTAAGATATTACTACAAAAGAATGGGCTTGTTAACATTGTTTTAAACTTTGTAATACTTAATACCTAAAAAAGTGTGACATTACTTTTCTTTGTACCAGTTTTATGACATGTGTTCCAGTACGCAACGCTGGTGCTGCTTTTGCTGCTTCTGGAATGCTCTCTGCTGTATTACTTCGCATCGACTCTCCGTGAGGTAAAATAAAGAGCATTTTTATTGTAATTATAAATAAATAATAATCATCTTGATATCATTGTCCTGATCAGATAATTAAAGCGGAGCGACTGCCATCTAACCTCGGTGACCCTGCTACCAGGGGAACCTGACCAGATTTTGTTTAGTTTATTATATTATTTCCTATTACACACCGAATTTCGATAGAGCAGCATCCCAGGTGTTTGGTGTAGATTCTTAGGCGCTGTCCTAATTGGCAACGGTAATTGGCTAACCTTTCAACAACTGCACAGGAAGGTCTTAAGGTGGTCATACACTTATGTTCTTATATTGTACTTAAATAACTTAGGTCATCTTATTTTGCGAACCCAAATACAGGTCAAAATACTGTCCTCTTCCAGAGAGGCCTGCTGGAGCAAGATGGCCAATGGACACATGCAATGAGGCTCGCCTTCCAGTGCTGCGAACGGAACACCACGTACGTAAGGCTAAATTCAGCGAGTGTCAGCGGTCGGCAGCGGTCGGCAGCGGTCGGCAGCGTATAGCAGCGGTCAGCAGCGGCTGGCAGCGTTCGGGTGTTACCACCTTACTCAAAAGCTTTCACAATAGCAGTCGTATATGACTTCATCTCGCTCACGAAACTTCTGTAAGCAAAAGAGACTTAAGACTGTAGCGACATCTATCGCTTCAATAGGGAAACTAAACAATACTCACATTACGAGTACCTACACGAGCACAAGGTTGGCAAGCATTCGCACATAGATGGCGCTGACCGTCCTACATCGCGCTAGAGAAGTGTGCCAACATCCGCGGCATAAATACTTGTGCCGCTTGATCCTGATGTTTCTTTCTTTCTTTCTTTAGCTTGACCTTCCCAATGCTTTCGGCTAAGGAATTGTGTTGTTGTCGAAGTGTTCCCCGAACAACACAATCTAGACTAGAGATATGATCACCTGGTTTCAGGATACGAGAGGCGTCAGCGCCGCCCTGGTCCTGCTGCGGTACCGCCGGGTTTCCTGATAACTGCACCGCTCGCATGGTGTTCAGTAAGGTAGGGTGAAGGTAGCTTTCTATGGTTACGAGGGCTGATCCCTTTGGTTCACCCCTGACCCTCTTCCAATAAAGCTGTAGGGACAAGTGTACCTATTGTAGGTGTTGACGCAATGCTATCGACGACGCGGGGTGTAGAGCGGAAATAGTTATTCTGTCCTCATCCACGCGTACCACCGCGTGCCTTAGCACGTAGAGCTCGTCTAATCTAAAATGCCGCTCCCCACTATCGCATTAACGCACACAAGCAAGTTTAAAATATGGACGCAATACATATACAAATGCCGTTGTTATTGGTCATTCAGTTGGCGGTGAGATTCAAACGTAGGAGAACGCGTCGTTCATTGGCTCCCACACAGATGAAGTGTCGTTATCAATATTTGCACTCACACATCGAAATCAACTAACTAAGTAGTGGGGCGCGTCATTTTAGACTAGACGAGCTCTACCTAGATATTGTAACTTGTAATAGAATTAGCTAGTGGGCGGAATTATACTATTCTTTCAAATAAGCGATGTATCCTCGACGAGAGCTGAGCAGCAACAAGTGGCCTTCAGCAGTTGAAGTGGCCTTTTATAGCCTTGGAACGCGTGAGGCTAACCTCTCCCCTGCTCCATTCATTTACCTTCTACACTATATTGTGCCCGGACAATAAACGATATACTGAAATTTAAATATTGTATTGCATCGGAGTTCAAATGTAATTTATTTCACATAGTCTTTTGTAACACTAATGCATTAATTACATCAGAGCTCTAACATTTCAATAGGCTCCAGTAGACGTATTGACAATGATTCGAAACCGTTTCCGAACGATTCGACACGAAATTCGTGAGCGGCGAATCCGTGTCGATCGATTCGAAAACTGTTATTCAGAATCCCGATAGATTCCACGGAAACTCTACTCTCTATAACATATGAAAATTTCATCATAATTAACTGAAACCACATTTTCCTAAGAACTTTTTCGGGGTCCTTTGTCGATTCCGTATCCGAATTCGATTTTCGAGCCATTGTGAATACGGCTACAGGATTAATTTGGTCCGACTACTCAAAAACACTCTTGCACACTTGCGTATACTTACCCATTCTTATAGTTCATGGAGCAACTTATCCAATGGAGATAGCTTATAGAGGGGCCGACTCTTACCGAAGAATTATGCTACTAAAAGTGCACCTTTGCAGTCACCGCATTCTATGGACGTTTGCAAGATCAGGGGCATCACTCTTCATTCCTTTCTTGAAGAACTCCATGTTGTACTCTCCAGGGAAATCCTCTCCATTTCTGATCTACCCGCAGAATTGCAACGAAACGATACCGTCGTTCCTCGACCGCTACGGGACGGCGATGTACGCCACCCTGGCGGTAGCTCACGTGCTATTGTCGTCCTGTTCACTCCTGAGACGTGCGCGCCCTCTGTCTCACTCGCACAGCTAGCGGCGCGCGCGCCGGCGGAACGGCGGTATGTAACACTGTTACTTATGAAAAACAAAGTTTATTTTTTTAATTTAGATTATCCAGGCATTCGACCGCCATCTCACCTGGTGGTAAGTGAAGATGCGGCCGATGATGGAGCATGCCTGTCTAAAGACAGTCTATTCACTCTAGCCTTGAAGGCGTCTAGATTATAATGAACAGGTTAAACACTTGCTGGTAACGCGATCAATTTAGCCATACGCATTATAAAGGTTCAACTAAAGCCGCTCGTGCGGATAGATAGAGGATCCACAACATAAGGATAAAGCGCTCGTCAGGATCGCGTCTCTCGATTGCGGAATGAGGTCATGCAACTGATTCGCACACCCATTCCATTTCCATCCATTCCATGTCCACTAGTTACATCGGTCCATGGTTCTGATGGTCCATCTGAACGTGTACAGAAGGCAACACCTCAACCTAACCTGTCATGAGTTTAACTAGTAATTAAAAGTACTTTAAGTGGTTGCAGTCACTTGCAGTTGTAGTATCAACTGCAATCCTTACGCAGTATAAAATAAAGTTGCTTTCGGGTGCGAAGGACGTGGCCGAACATCCGATCACGGTCGGCTCGCCTGCGCATCCGAATTAATCCAAAGGTGACTTTATTTTGTACTTCGTAAGGATTAGTATCAACTGCAACTAACTGTTGGTCTGCTCCAGCCAAAACGGAACGTCTGTTACTAGTGATGGTAGCTCAGTTTACACTGGTTAGTAGGTTTATTTACTCCTGTACCTTCCTAGGTAATAAAAAAGCCGCCCTTTTTCCAGCTTCAGTATCAGCGACTCCAGCCAAGCGCGCGTGGCACCCCCGCGTCGCGCCGGGACTCGAACCCGGGAACGAAGACGTCCTGATGGTGGTGCTCGGCAGGGGCCGCATCGGATGGGTCGATAAGGCCTGACGGGGCACAAGCCCCGCTCACAAGGCTCACAAGAGCAGGGAAATGTGATGAGAATATGATACCTACGCTTGTGCTATGTAAGCTTAGATCTTTTAAACTGGACTTTAAAATGGATTTTAATTCAGTGTTCATCAACAGATAAAGTGATTCAAGAGGAAGGTTTATAGGGACAATATGCGAACGATAGTAGTATTATATATAAAGACCAAAGTGATGGTAATGGTGGTGGACCGACCGAATAAGCTCAATCTCACTGACGCCCTCGATCTCCAGATAGTGGACAATTTTATTTATCTGGCTCTAACATCAGCAATCATGGTCCCTGCGAGGTGGAAGTTCGAAGACGTATAGGAATGGCCAAGAACGCCATGTCTCAGCTACATAGAACTTGGAAGGACAGAAAGATCTCGCTGAAGACGACGACAAAGCTCGTTCGCACATTGGTTTTTTCAATATTTCTTTATGGAGCTGAGAGATGGACTTTAAGAAAAGCAGATCGCAATCGCGTTGATGCCTTCGAAATGTGGTGCTGGAGAAGGATGCTGCGAATTCCATGAACGGCACATCGGACCAACGCGTCTATTCTAAAGCAGCTAAACGTAGGCTTTCCACCATCTGCCTTAGAAGAGTGCTGGATTATTTCAGTCATATTGCCAGAAAGGACGGGAAGAACCTCGAAAGACTGATTATCACTGGAAAGGTAGATGGAAAAAGACCTAGAGGTCGTAGCCCAATGCGTTGGTCCGATCGAATCCGCACCACACTACATACTACATTCCACGAGGCTGTGCACTGTGCTGGGGACAGGGGAAGATGGCGTGCCTTTGTCCTTGACAGGATTATCGGGGAGAGAGGTCACGACCCTCAGGTATGAGGAATACGAACGGAGGAGGAGGATATAAACTAAATACACTTATGAGAACTAGGATAGTGATAAGAACAGGTTACAGGAATGAAACGGGAAAAGTTATAACGGGACAGGTATCAGTCATTGGGAAGGAGGGTAGGAAGAAATGTCACCATTCAAACACTCGTCTTCTAATGCTTGTCTTTTCTATCTCTAGCAACTGACCACGAGTGTGACAGAGATAGGATGCGAGCGGTTTCAAAAATAGGACCCTGGCAGGGTACGGTAGTGAGCAGGGAAAAGTTATAAGTGTAGAATATAGGAATGTAAAGGGAAAATTGATAAAGTGAAGCAGGTATAGGCATGAGGAGTGAAGGAAGAATTATCGATATTGCAGAAGTCGATATGGCAGTGGCGTAGCATGGGGGGGGGGCGTGGGGTGCGGTCCGCACCGGGCGGCATTTTGCCGGGGGCGGCGCTGCGGAGGTGGCAGTTAGAAAAAAAAATTAAAATATAAAAAAAGTTAATTTCTTTCAGTGTTTTTTTCGTCATTTTTTTTTGTTGTTACCTAGCTGCGAGCGCCGGTGTGCGCAGGTACAATCGGAACGAAAATAGTAACATGCCAATTGTCGATTGAACAAGACCTCACTGATGCAATCGATATTGAAAGTGTGATCAAAAACGTTGCTGAAAGGAAGACTAGAAAAGTTAAATTTTAATCTTTCAGTTGAGGAGTTGAGGTTAGAATGATACTCGTGCGCAAAAGAGCGTTCGTGAACTAGGCGATTTCTCCATTATTGTATTACGTTTTCTCTGTAATTTTTCTAAGTGATATTCTACCTTCTACTCTATGTCAAAAAATGTTAATTTCACTTTTCAAGTTAGTGTTAATCAATAAAAGTACTCTTTTTACCATGCCCCAATTTTTTTATAATGGGTTACAAAAATAAGAGGGCGGCAAACTTGGAATCCGCACCGGGTGCTAGTGACCTATGCTACGCCACTGGTGCTTGGATGGTTTGATAAGACAGAAGTGAGCATGGAAATGTTATAATGTAATAAGAAGTCGTCGTGTTTTATTAGAAAGATTACCTACACGAAGGGACCAAAGAATAGGAACGACGCATGAATGTGTAGGTAACGTTTTATTTTTAATAACCTAGGGATCTATTTTTGAACCGCTCGGCTCGAGTCGCGAACGGTTCTAATTTTTTTTTATTTTCGGCATGAAAAACTCAATTATATTGATAACACAAATAAACACATCAAAATATTGAATTTTTCAACCAAAAATCAAAATTGTAAAACCGGTCGACTCAAAAACGATTCGGGCTAGCGATTCAAAAATACTGTCTCTGATCACGGAAATTGGAATATAGATAGGGACTTAACATTATCTCAACCAATAGAAGAAACACGACTAAAATAATAAATATTACAGCTCATTATTATTACTTAAAATTATTCACGTACATAATGAGGAGTTTTCCAGTAGGTATTGTCAGTTGGTTTCAAAAAGCATAAATAGATGGCGCTCCTACATATCTGGTAATTTTTTTTAATTGTATGATTTTGGCAGTGATATCATGCAGCCATCTAATATTTAACCTTAAAATAAAATGTTTATTAATATAAACATAACTTTTAAAGGTTGAACGAAATGTACAAGATTGATAAAGGCTAGGCTGCAGAGCCTCGAACATCGGCGTAGGGTTGCGCGTCTGTCGGTCTTCTACAGATTACATTTCGGAGAGTGTGCGAAGCAGCTCCACGACCTCATTCCGCCGGCCCCGCGCCGCCATCGGGAAACGCGATCCGGGCGAGCGCTTCATCCTTATGTCGTGGATCTTCCAGCCATCCGCACGAACCGCTTTGGCTCGACCTTTATAATGCGTACGGCTAAGGAATGGAACGCTTTGCCTGCGAGTGTGTTCCCTGATCAATATAATCTGGATGCCTTTAAGGCTAGAGTGAATAGGCTGTTCCAAGACGGGCATGCTTCAACTTCGGCCGCATCGTCACTTACCAACAGGTGAGATGGCGTTCAAATGCCCGACTTGTTTGATATAAAAAAAAAAAAAAAAAAAAAAGTCATTTTTATGAATTCGCACTATGATCCATTTTATTACAACCTCTAAAATGGTTGAAAACTATTGACAAACACAATATTATCAAATACAACGTACCCAGTGTTTATATCCCCTTTGCTAAGAACCTATTTCAAGCGATTATAACTTACCAAAATTGTCGGGCGGCCATCTAGTGAGTGGTTAAGAATGCTTTAGATACCTATTGGAAAACTCCTCATTAACATACCATACATAATTCTTAAGGTAATGCCAATGCCTTGTTTTAACTATATCTATGTCTATTCTTAAGTTTCTTTTTTTATTATTATTTTTACATTTTACAAAAAAAACTTCTTCGTCACAGCCCAAAACAGTCCACTGCAGGACCTAGGGCCTCTCCCACAAAAAGGGAGGGTTTTTGCCATAATCTCCACGCTTGGCTGGCGGGTTGGCGATCGCAGTGTTATAATATAACAATGGAAATGCTGCTGCCCATTTTCGCTTAAATTTTTTGCCTCGAAAACATTAGTCGCCTTGTACGACACCCACGAGTGTAAGGGGTTGGTGCTATTCTACTCTGCCGGACACCACACGGCCGAAAAAAACTTATACTACTAAAACTACGTAAAAAACCAAAGAGGTTTGTGCCCGTAACATAGCAATGAGTCTTATCTAAATAACATATATATGTGTTGTGGCAACATTATTTATTTTTAGGTCTAGGTTAGTCTTTGCGTAAAAACTGACGTAACTACGACAAAATGTAAACAGGTGAAAAAGCAAGTATTACAATTTCATAAATTTGTTGTAATAGGTAGGTTCAATTCAGTAATTAGATCCTTGGTCGTTTTCACTTAGAACAAATGCCAATTTAGATTTTAAGAGACACACACATTAAACACATGGGACACATGAAAGACTAGGAGCACCTTTAGCAAACATATATAGTAAACATTAACATTTAGAAATCATAATATGCTTAACCCATGAAGTTGCTCCAACTCAGGCGCTGTCCTGATTGGCAACGGTCGTGCGACCATGGCCTTACGACGAACGTCGCCCGACCAATATGAGACTTCCAACCGCCCGTCGCACGACCATCGGCGCAAGGCCGTTGCCAATTAGGGCATCGCCTCTACTCAAGAGGTGATGTACCTCACGCGATGATAGAATTTTATTGTAACTATATTAATTCTGGCGATGTTTTTACACGTCCATTGCCAGGGTTTCCAATGTAAGAAAAAGCCCTTTTTGTATAGAATTTTCTGAACCACCACATAATGTCGAGTCCCTGGCCATCGATATCGTAGCCCAGACACGATATCATGTGGTTAACAATTAATGTGTTAAAGTAGTACGGTAGCCGTATTCACAATGGCTCGGAAATCGGATTCGGATACGGAATCGACAAAGGACCCCGCAAAAGTTCTTAGGAAAATGTGGTTTCAGTTAATTTTGATGAAATTTTCATATGTTATAGAGAGTAGAGTTTCCGTGGAATCTATCGGGATTCTGAATAACAGTTTTGACACGGATTCGCCGCTCACGAATTTCGTGTCGAATCGTTCGGAAACGGTTTCGAATCATTGTGAATACGGCTACTGGTATAGTAAATAGATACTCGTAGATGTATCCAGGCCGTTTCCGCAGTCAGACGAACTCGAGCCTATTCTGCGTGGATGTGACGTACTCCTAGATACCCTATTGTTCTTGCCATCCTAACTCCTCCAGGAAACGCAGCAATCCTTTCAGTTTCACAAACGTCTCCGGAAGGGTTTGTCCGAGATGTTCAAGCCTGTATGATGCCACCCCCTTGCATGTCTGCAGGGTTAGTAAAGTAATAACTATATCACTTTTGTAAATATTTTCTAATAAATATAGGTATCATACACCAATATACGTTTTTCACTTCTAACATCATTTTTATTATTGCCAGAGATGGAGGGACTACCTCGTAAAAGCAGTAGGTATATGGATGCAAAAGACACAGAATAGGCCTGTGTGGGAGTGGAAGAGCTGATGTGCATAATCTCTCTTTAAAAATTACAATATCCACATATCATAGAGCTGAGAATCTGTTGATGTGGCAATCGTAGCCATGGGGAAATTGATCTCAGCCATTGGACGTTCACTGCTGACCGTCCAATTAGGCGTAGACGTTAGGCGTAGGGGTTAGGGTTAGGCGTAGGTGCCCTACGCCTTCCACATTGACCGACTTGGATCTTTAAGAAGGCATACGTCCACCTCGCGGGCGCTACAATCCAATCATTCTACATCATCATCATCATCATCTTGGCGTTAATGTCCTGATTGTGCTCTAGCGCACGTAGGCCCAGGGTCCGCCTTGTCCAAGTACCAAGACTTAGCAGGTCAGATAATTACAGTGGAGCGACTGTCATCTGGCCTTCGTGACCCTGCTACCAGGGGAACCTGATCTGATTGGATAATGGTTACACATTCAGGCGCCCGAATGTGCAGGTTTCATCACGATGTTTTCCCTCACCGTAGGAGCATCGGTTAAGATTCAACTAATGTACATAACTCGGAAAAGAGTCATTGATACATGGCCGGAGTGGTATTCGAATTCGGTAACTCTAGCTTACGAATCGAATACCTTAACCAGTCGCTCACCGACGCTCATCAACCATTCTTGCGATCTTGAAATAAAGCTCAGAACCATCTCCCAACACAGGCCTGAGCCAGCGTAAGCTCCAGTCTTCCACAATATCATAATTAATGTCCTGATTAGTTGCATACTAATATTATAAGTTGATTTTTGTAAAGGATTTTTTTTTAAATTTAATTTAATCACAAAACCGGTAGGTCCAACAGAAAGTAAGTATACAGGATTCCAGAAACAGACACACACACATATATACATGTCATATGAGGTAAAAAATATACCTCCTTATCATCAAGCAATGGAAAACAACGTACCCATTTACACGCTAACCTACACTCGGTAGTACATTGTTCCTGTAATATTCCCACGGGCAAACGGCCTGATTACCCAGTATTAGCCCCCTTTCCAGAACTTTGCGAGTCACGCGATCCGTACTCGAATTGGGTCACTGTACTTACTAGCCTGCGCTTGTCAAAGGGTGGTAATAAGACGGGTAAGTACGATCACAATGAGTCTGGTCACTTTAAATGAATTATAAATTAATTAAAGGAGATGCGTGATAAGAGTTGGCTGAGTGGTGTCCGGCAGAGTAGAATAGCACAACCCCTTACACTCGTGGGTGTCGTACCAGGCGACTAATGTTTTCGAGGCAAAAGATCTTAGAGTCTCCGTAGGCTGGAAAGTGGGCAGCAGCGTTTTCCATTGTTATATTTACAACACTGCGATCTCCAACCCGCCTGCCAAGCTCGGAGATTATGGCAATAACCTTCCCTTTAGTGGGAGAGGCCTTAAGTCCTGCAGTGGACTATTATGGGCTGTGATGATAAGAGTTGTGAATATATGCGAGGCTAGGGAGTTGTGTCAGGACAGAGCAAAGTGGCGGTCCATAGTCTGTGCCTTCCCCACCTGTGGCACACAGGCGTGAGCTATATGTATGTATTAATTAAAATCGTTAATAGTTATTTCTACGACAAGGGGTTTATCTAAGAACAAGGACTATATTCTTTTGGGGTTTATCCATTGTTTATCTACTCTGCCGGACACCACACAGCCATTCTTTCAGCCAAGTTACGGTCATTTGTGCCTGTCGTGGGGTATTTTTACCCGACTGCGCGACGCAAAGAGGGTAATGTGTTTGTTAGCCTATGTATGTATGTATGTTTGTTCCTTTGGGCTCTCTAGAGACCAAACGCGTGCGCTGATTGTAAATTAAGTAAATTGGTGTACAAAGTGCAAACTTGAAAGCAAGCAGCAGCAGGAAATTTTTTTAAATGCCCCCCCCCCCCCCCCATTTTCATTTATTTCTATAAAACCGTGTCCACCTATATGAAAATGTGATCCCTCTTGCTTTCAAGTTTAAATAGCGTTTCCTATTTATACATCTCTTTACTTGCACCATTCGGCTTGTTTCTAACTTTTCAGTATTTAATAGCAGTCGCAGTTTTTATTTTATGTATAATTCTTTTTATTTAAGTACATAAGTCCCTACAAAATCAGCAACAGTATAAATTTTATACTGCATTGTTGCCATGAGCATCGCCTGAAGCTTATCATTATCAATTATCGTAGCAAAATTATCAAAGCGATTATCGAAATTTAAAATGATATCAATCCTAATAATATCGACCTTACTATATAAAAATATGGGTGATTGTGTCTCGAGTAAGAGTTCTCCAACTGAGATCGCGGATCAATTTTCGAAAGGCTGCCACTGCCAGCAGCTTCACAGGTGGCATCCAGATGCGGGAAGCCTATGAGAAAGTGCATTGGCGCTCAAGCCTGTGTCCGGCAGAGGAATAAGTATAGGCTGATGATGATGAATGAATTAATGAACACTTTATTGCATAAATACAAGTTACCAATTGACCAAGTGACCAATTTGGTTTCAAGGTATGAAGATGCACTTAATTGAACTCCCGCCCATCCGAAAAGACAAACGTAAAGTTACTTACGAGTTAACCGTACGACAAACCAAGCAATTCCTTTGTTCCTTTCGCATGGCATTCTCCAAACAATCGATTGCGCCTTAAATGACCTATTTTCCGTCACGTAAGGGGAGTTCCGCAAGGCACGGCGTTAGGCTTCCAGGTACACGTTAATACGTTCGCTGACATTAAGTTAGTCACCAAGCAATTTTCCTAAATGATTCCTACGTCTGTCGTACTTCGTTACTGTCGTCTGTTATTTGTTAATGTCCCGGATGTGCTGTCGCGCACGTGAGCCCGGGGTCCTACTTGACCATGATCCAGGATTTGGCAGATCAGCGAAGCGACTACCATCTGACCTCCGTGACCCTGCTACCAGAGACCAGATTGAATCATGGTTACACATCCAGTTGCCTGAATGTGCAAGTTTCATCACGATGTTTTCCCTCACCGTAAGAGCATCGGTTAGTATTCAAATAATGTACATAACCACGAAAAGAGTCATTGGTACATGGCCGGAGAGGCAATTGAACCCGGTACCTCTCGCTTACGAGTCAGATACCCTAACCGCTCGGCCACCGACAATTTATACTTATAAAAACAACATTCTTCAAACTATTTTTAGTAAATACCTGTATCTATCTGTCGCCTCCACCATAAAAACTCTACTGCAAGAACTAAATTTTTAAAATTAACGGCCTAAAGGACACAAACAGATAACACATTTGTATTTATCTACGTATCTCTGAATTGCATGCAAAAACTAGGTTACAATATCAATCGATATCCAGCAGTAATGGCGGCGCTCACGCGACATATATTCTGTACGAGGGGCGCGCTGATACTATCTTTGTCACCGATATGGATAATGCTATCGGGTAATTGTATTTTTTATTTCAAAAGGACGCTCGTACATTTCGGATGTGGAATGAGCTCCCAGCCACAGTGTTTCCTTTGGACTATGACATGGGTTCGTTCAAGAGGTATATTAGAGGTCTCTTCAGACGCGGACGACGCATTGGTAGCGCCCCTGGTGTTGCTGATGTCCAAAGGCGGCGGTGACCACTTTCCATGAGGTGGCCTACTTGCCTGTTTGTCTACTGTATAATATAAAAAGAAGTAAATTATCAGTTTAATAATTGTAAGTGAGTAAGTAAAATACATTTATTCACACGGCAAAACATTCAAAAATATTCTTAGACAAAAAGGTAAAGCAGAGACATAAATTGACAGAAAAAAGCTCTAATCTCGTTATCTGTGCCATGACTTTTATTCATTGAACGGGTTTTACATGAAAGAAAAACAGGAAAAAGAAACATAAAAATGCACTATACATACGCATTAAAAATTAGAAATGTCCACACCGCTGCCCCCCGAAATTGTGCTCAAAAACCTGGCTGCGTTACCTCTTTGAATAAAAAATAATAATCTTGGCGTTAATGTCCCGGTTATACTCTCTTTGATCATGATCCCGGAACCGTAACCACTCAGCCACCAACGCTCCTCAATTTCATTACCGTATAACTGTATAATAAATAAATGAATTGTCTCATAATTCCTGAAACTTTAAGGTTCGAGTGGGGATGGAATAACGATTAAAGGAACCGTCTCATTAGCTAGAGGAACCGAGTTCGATCTTAGTGCTGCAGCGATATACAATAGATACCTTCTCTGAGTTATGTCTAATTGAAAACTAACCGATGCCCTTATGGTGAAACCTGAATGTGTAACCATGTACAAGACCGAGTAGGAGTGGACGATATACATCGATGTATTAAAAACACTCGATGTATAGTAACGATGCATCGATTCAAACCGATATATTGTTAATTTTTCAACATCGACTATACATCGATGTTTTTTTATTTGATGCATCGATAATTTTATTTTTAATATTATATTTAATAAGCACTCGCACGGTATTTCGTTAAAACAGTTTAAATTTAATTTTTGGTGCTGGCAACATCGGCCACTGGCTGCACTCATAAAAAATAAAATGCAAATGGCCGATCGACCCGACGCGACGACCTCTTCACCGGCTTTACAGAAAATTTCTGTAATAATTTAGTGAATAAACTTATTCACTAACTCAGCTTGATTCAGATTCAGATTCAGACGACTAGTCGTGCATGTAACTGTGTCGAAATATCGGGCTACTCGTCAAAAAAGGTACGCGGTAGGAAACCCGGAACATACCTACCTTTAAAATGTGATACCTAATTCTTCCAAATCCGTTCAGCCATTTAGAAGATGGTGAGTCAAAGAAACTTAGATGAACTCTGTATGCATTATACACTGCTTTTTTTGTGCAATCTTGTATCTCTAAACACATTACTCTCCTCTTTTGGGCAGTCGTGTAAAAACAATCGATGTTTGGAAAACATCGATGTATTTTTTAATATATCGATATTACATCGATACCACTATCCGATGCATTACATCGAAAAAAAAATCGATGTTATTTTTTTATGTCCATCACTAAGACCGAGATTGATTAGGCCAGCCGGTGGAAAGAGATAGACAAACTAGACAAAATAAACCGCTTTATTTACTAGTTGCGTCTTGTGAAGATGAAACAGTACAATAACCAAAAACCTTTAAACATATATATATGTCGCAGCCAAATGGTTAAATTAGCCGGTTAATTAAACGGCTAGCTATTTAAGCAGTTATTTAATTGAAAATTGGTCAAATTCATGAACTTTGAAAGTAAAGTCAAATGAACGATATTGCCTCGAGTTTACGGAGCTCTTCCATTCATTGTCATAATGCTAACCTAAACTAACCGAATAGAAACCTAATGCAAACTATTATTATACTTTGAAGTTATTGTGGGTAGGTTAGCATTGGAACAATGTGTGGAAGAGCTGCGTAAACTCGAGGCAATATCGTTCTTACAACATCACTTTAAAATCTTATGAAACTAGCAAATTTTCAACTAAATAGTTGTTCAAAAAGCTAGCCGTTTAGTTAACCGGCTAATTTAACCATCCGGCTGCGACATATACAAACGCACCGCAAACTAGCCACCGCGATGTACAATTTCAGCATTTCTGAATCAACGCCATCTTTCGTCAAATTGAAGTACTAAACCTTGGCCTATATGGCTGAATGCTGCCGCAACTGTCATGCGCGATGTAGTCTACGACAGTTACGACATCTACAATCGCTTTGACTATTACAACATTATACAACCATGATCTAATATAGTCCTTCAGGTTCACCTATTAACAGGGTCATGGATGTCAGATGGTAGATGCTAAACTGTCATTACCTAATCTGCCAAATACCGGATCCTGGTTTAAAGACGGACCCCGAGCCTTCACGCGCGTTAGCACAACCAGGGTCCCTATTTTTTAATAACTCGCATCCATGCGATCGCTCCCGTACGCTACCTATCTCTTTAACACTCGTAGTAAGTTGTTAGAGACTGAAAAGACAAACATTAGAAGGGGAGTGTTTACGTGGATGCGTGATCGAGGATTGAGTGGTCTCAAATAGGCCCAGGCCCGGATTTAGGGGAGGGCAACCGGGGCGAAAGCCCCGGGGCCTCCACAAACGGAGCCCCCACAATAGAGACTACGGAAAAAAAAAACTTTTAAATTCCAATTAGTAAACATCTTTTCCTTTGATATTTTTTTTTGCTCTTTTACCTTTACCTGCAGCCTGCAGTACTTTGTACATACATGATTATTTGATTATATTAATCTTTAGTAAGAGAAATCATTGATCTATACAGGGTGTTTCATAATACATGTATAAAGCCGTGAACTGGATGGAGTGCTAAACGTATTAAAACGATTGGTACAATTATTTTTTTCGTGCGTGGAATAGTTACCGAGAAAATGACTATCGAACTTTTTCTTTTTCAATGTCGATAATCACATTTTGAAAACGAAAGACCGCATCTCTAGAAATCAGTTGTAATAGATCACTCAAGTTCATAATCAGGTCAATCAACTGAATAATACAATTTTACCAGTTACAGATAGGATATAGGTTTTGTGCCTTTAAGTCTTTTCTACCTACCGTTTCATATGAGTTTTAAAATTCAATCTAAAGATCACTACGATCAATACCTCAAGTGGCTGGTTAATAAAATTATTATTACAAGCAGCTCGTGAGCAGTCCGGCACAAAAACAAGACATTTCGATGTTTGTTTCTACTTTAATTTATTTGTTTTTTGTTGCCTTCAACACAATGTTGCACCTAGGTACATAGTCTTCAAACTAATTGCGAAAACACAATAAACATTAATAGGCAAAAAAGTTACAGCTTGATTTCGCGTCTGCGCCATATCTTCTATTGTACTAGGCAGTCATGACTGAAGCAGGTGGACTATGTACGGGATACTGATATCACAGGGTGTCCATAAAGTACATTCACTAGATTTTAATATTTTTGGAAAGTGCAGCAAAACTACACGATATTGTTGTTATACTTTTTTGTCTATTTATTCACTCAGTTTACATCCTGTTGAATGCATGTGGTGAGTCTTGGCACAAGTTTATGCATTTCTCGTTGAACTTTTCCGCCAGCTCCGAAATAAGGAAAAATGTCATTTTAGTACCTATCTAATAGTAATTATTAAATTGTACTCATGTTTGAATTCAAGAAGGTGAATATTAAATTTGAATAGCTGAAAAAATACCTAGCAACACTATTTACGTACTAGGATTTAAGCATTTAGGTTGCAGGCAACAAACATGCAGAACAGCAGATGCGTTGTCACTGTGAGGACTAAGATGAAATGCGTCATGCCTGTATTTGCACTGGCTTATTTTATGGACACCCCACGTACTAGGCGCAATATTAAGGAGGTCTAAATAATCCGTTTTGTATTTTTTGGTTTCGAGGGTTCTGTACAAAAAAATATTGTAATCAATTATGATTTTAATTCAAAAGGTTCATTCATAGTTTTTACGAAAGTGCACCACCACCTAACTAATAGCAAAGTAGTCTTATTCAAATTACTGTAGCATATTAATGTAGCAAACTCTAATTAATGTAACATCTTTGTCTTTTTACGAGTTTGCTTTCTCATGTCATGTCTGTCAGTCATGTTTCAGTGTCGCGTAGGTAATCGTACCTATCGTTTTCACGAACATTTCTTATCAACTAAAATTAACTTAATGATTCTTAGTTGATGGAGCTTTACCTGTAAATATCCCATGCTTCACCCAATTGGAGAACCTAGGTCACCTAGGTGGAGCACGGACCCAAACACAATTTTAGAAATTACTGTCTAGGTTACTGTCATTGTACCAAACTACCCGATAAAATCGTGATAAGCAAATGTAGGCCATCGCCATAAGGATTATTATTAAGCCCACAGTTGGATTCGCTTGAGACTCACTTTAACAAATAAAAAAAAAATCAACATTATGGTGCAACTACCAGGAGAACATAAAACGAGAGAACATAAAAGGCGAAATATGTTAGACCCCTAAAACACGGATCCCTAAGTACGAATCCTTTTGCACGTGCCGTCAAGGTCAAGGCCGGCGCCGGAGCTGTGGCGGCGCTTTTGACATCAAAATAGAAACTGAAAGCTACAAAATCTAAAAATAGAATACTTTGGCGGGCCGTTCTTTTTGTGGTTTGACCCACGGCGCGACTTCCATTGACGAAATTTGCCTACTTTCGCGTCGTATTCGTTCATTCAGTTTTTAGCTTTTCGCGTGACCGAAATGATTGTTGCGTTGTAGTTGTAGGATACCTAAGTACCTATTGTGAAGATAACTGTGATAAGAGTGTTAACGATGTGAACGAATGATTTATAGCTTCAGGTACCAGTATTAACGTAGTCTTGTCTGTGTTCAGCGTTCAACGTTTAAGTATTGTGATAATCATTATTCTGTGTATGAATGCAAGCTAGCAGTAGGCCAAACACCATGGTACCTACCTATTTACGTATTGCATAGCAACCAGAGCCTGCGTAGTGTTGTGTATCTGTGTGTATGGAGTGTACCTACCTAGCTACGCTACGATACGAGTGCAAGCTTACTTGATAGTTAATACCTATCAGTCATCCGAGCCACAAGAAAGCAAGAAAGTATGGCACCTGACGCTGTTTGTTTTCATAAAATAACTTTAAAAAGGTACGTACCTACATGCTTTAAAGGTCTAGGTTCTAGCTAGACTTTAAGATATGCTACCTAGCTAGTACCTAATCGTAACGTTAGGAGGTTCTTTCCCGACGGGAAATAGGCAGAAAAGACAACGCTTTTATCTGTTCATGAAAACATGTAGGTATTTAGTAAAACCTGTCTGTAATCTGTTTCAACAAAACTAGTCTCATAAGTGGTTCCCTACGCTACGTAGGTCCCTAGATGAGTGAACCATTTTAGTAGGACATAGTACCTACTTATTTGTGTAGAACGATTTATCAATTGAACGAATTCTGTTTTAGTTATGTAGCTATCTTTAGTATGTTTTTCAAGAACGTTGGTGGCTGGGCGGTTGAGTATCCGACGTAAGCGAGAGAGGTGCCGGGTTCGAATCCCGCTGTGGCAATGTACCAATGACTCTTTTCTGAGTTCAGTGGCGTTACTGTCATACAAGCCCAAAAGCCGGGCTTGCCTTATAAAAATAATTATCGATAAAAAATCAAAGATAATGCGAGCGCGAAGTATTTAAAGTTCGCGCTCCTAATGCATTTCAAACTGCCGCGCCGCAAAGCAGCGCCATCGTGCGCCCAGGTTACGAAACACGATCCGAACGCACACGCAAGTTGAGGAAATTGAGACTCGGTCAGTCATCTCGCTCGCACGCGCTGGCTTGTAAGCGGGCTTTGATTCCGGCCGGTATGTCTCTTTCTTACATATGAAAACTGTCCTATAATGAGATATAACTATACGTTTGTTTATATGGTAAATTGTACGAGACTTTAAGCCCTGCATGCGTTTGAAGTTGTACACGGATCTTTGAAATTGGCAACTTCGCGCATGCGCAGTAGGTACGTTTGTTGAATGCTGTAATACGTACCAACTTCACTATTGTTTTGTTTGAGCCGTTTGGGCGGATAAGTAATTAGTTTTTTGTTGTGTTTGTGTTGTGTTTTGTAGTAAAAGTGATTTAATTAGATTGATTAACAATAGACGAAGTAGAGTCCCTTGTGATGGTTTAAAATGTGCACAAGTTTTGATTTGCATGGAAAAGGTAAAGTTTATAATCATTTCTCAGAAAATAACAAATTATTTCCGTAATGTGGCAAGGGGATGGATTTATTTTTAATAACCGTAAAAACTACACAAACTTCATCTCTCGGCTTGCCTTACTCTGAACCCCTAGGCACGCCACTGTCTGAGTTATGTACATTAGTTGAAATTAACCGATGCTCCTATGGTGAGGGAAACATCATGATGAAATCTGCAAATTCTGGCAACTGAAATTGTAACCATGATCCAATCGAGTCAGGTTCCCCTGGTAGCAGGGTCATGGAGGTCAGATGGTAGTCGCTCCACTGTAACAAATTCTTTTCTCTCCACAAAATTATTAGACTATGGTCCATGATCTAGGATTTGGCAGATTAGGTAATTAATTGCAGTGGAGCGACTGCCATCTGACATTCCTGGCTCCTAACCCTGCTACCAAGGGAACCTGACCAGATTGGATCATGGTTACTTACACATTCAGTCGTCTGAACTGAATGTGTAAGTTTCATCACGATGATTTCCCTCACCGTAAAAGCATCGGTTAGTATTCAGCTACTGTGCATAACTTAGAAAAGAGTTAGTGGTACATGGCGGCAGTGGGATTCGAACCCGGTACCTCACGCGTACGAGTCCGATACCGCAACCTTAGGCCACTGACGCTCCGACTATTTAAGCATACCTACCTATCGAAAATAATTAGTGTAGGCAAGTTCCTAGTTAATTTGGTAGAGCCTATTCATAAGTAGGTAACATTTAGTACGACGCCTGGTAGTAAGATGAAGGAGGTTGGTTTGTTTTGATATGAATGGCACGAGGTTATTACTCGTCCTTATGGTGTGTACACACTCAACGTACGCCAACGAAGGGCTGTCGGCCGAATTATTTGGACTTCTAAGGTCTAATACTTGCATTTCGTGGTCAAGCAAACGATCTTTGGGAGTTTTGGGAACCGATTCGGGCTCGTATTTGCACGTTTGTTTGTTGGCCTTCGGTATCCGCCCAAACTGCGATTGGATGATTACTTCTATCCGTTTGATGTTACCGCCACGCTGCACTGCGGATTGCCGGCTGGCACACGCCAACGGACAATCGTTAGTCGAAACTGGTGCGCGTCACACATCGCCCGGTGTGTACGCAGCATTAGGCTCCTGGTAGTAGGCTTGAGGAGGTTGCTTTGTTTCGATAGGGGTCGCACGAGGTTATTAACCTGTTTTTTATATGATCATCAACTTGAAATAGAGCTGCGCTTCAACGTAGTCGATATGGTTATTTATCTTTAAAAATTAATTTTTTTATTAAAATTAAAATTCAATGTCCGGATAAAATGAAGTCGCCAGTGCACTCTTTGAAAGCTCTACTTTAACACCCTTTCGGCTTTATACATGTATTATGAAACACCCTGTATTTGTTCACTCCAATCAGGCAATCAGTGAAATATCAAAATCTCACACAAAAAATTTTTTTCACTTTATTTGGAAAATAATTTGGGGCGAGGGGGCCTCCGCTCCTTCGTTGCCCCGAGGCCTCTGGACCTCTAAATCCGGCCCTGAATAGGCCCCAGGTCTTCCCCTACTATCCGGTATATGTGGAATAGTAGCCTAGGTATGTACTATTTAAAGCAGTAGCAACGACAGTATAATCTATCGTATAATATAATAAATTAAGAAATAAAGCAAAAATAAATGTCATGAAATAAATGATTAGAAAACACACTCGCAGGCAACGTGTTCATTAATTTCTCGTTGTCCTCCATTTAACAACGATATTCTAATACGGATACATCTTGACGTGGCCATATCTCTTCTGGTCTTCCAGAATGAGAGTCAGCTCCTTCATGCGGCTCTCTTCGTAGGACGGCTTCACTTTGATCACCTGCAAGGCCATGGTCATCGTTAAACGCTTATTTTGAAATAGCGACCTTTGCACGTAAAGATCGGAGCGCGGGAAACGCCTCACAGCATTTTTACCCTCGTTCCGAAGCGTACGTGTAAACGCCTCACGGCATTCCTACCGTCGTCCCGTGAATGCAAAACCTACTACAGGTTCTGCAAGCTATTAAAATTGACATTAATAAAAAAAGCATACTACTCTATAGATGAGTTTTTAGATGAGTGAATTAGTCCCTCTCCGTTATTAGATTGATATCACCCACTTCTAGTCATTTAATTGAATACAATGAATAAAATACTATAAAAAATTGTTTCTTTCTGTGACACGCAATATTGTATGCGACTATTTGTTTCATTGTGTTGTATTTGACATTTCGATTAATTAATATTTGACATATAGTTTTCGAACATTGTATTTGACATTTTATATTATGATTTAATTTTATATTTGACATGTTTGAAGCATTTTGTATTTTTCTTATAATTATTTAATTTAACATTTGACTTAATTATTATCTGATATTATAATTTTCGAATCATGATAATTTGATACTATTGAATTGATTGTTTTTTAACATTGACATCAACTATTAGTAGATACTTAATTCTATTCATGAAGCTATTTTAAATGACTATGATTTTTACTACGAATAAATGAATATGAATATAAATATGTAGCGTACGTACAAACGCCTCACGGCATTCCTACCCTACCCCAAAGCGTACTTGTAAACGTCGCTTGGCATTCCCACCCTCATAACGAAGCGTACGAGTATACGCGCGTGACAGTTTGACACGCGGTTGGAACCGACGGACGGACCGACGTTTTTATCTTCGGTTCGGAACGCAGTCCCAGATTGGCAATCTGAACTTTACGTTTTTGTGACACTCTAATCTTAATATGTATCACCCAACGTAGCCTTTTCAGACCCCCTGGTCAAGCTTATGTAACAAACCTTAACCTGGCGCTCGGCCGACCCTTGGCCGTCTCCGATGCAGCAGCCCATGATCCTGGCGAAGATGAAGTAGAATATCTCGATGATGCTGATGAAGCTGGCGCCCAGGAACAGGCCCGCTGCGCCACCGAATGACACTGAAATGATGTCTTCTCTTGGTATAAGAATAATCAGCACCATCAACCCGTAAGGGTCCGCCACAGACTTATCCGCATAGTAAATCTACTTATTAATAGTGAATACGGATGTAAATAAAATTATAACTCACCAACCAAGTCCTGGAAATGGAACACGATTTCCCTGGTATATCGCGTCCGCGGCGCCTGAATTGTATACTTCACCGCGCCGCGGTTGGCCAGCGTGCCTTTGTCCCTGGGGAGAGTCATAATCACTATTATACATTACACTAGTCTGGACATAGGCCTTCACTGGTGGTCATCTTGGCGTTAATGTACCGGTTGTGCTAGTGCACACGAGGGCACAGGGTCACTTGGCCATGATCCAGGATTTCGCAGATCAGTGAAGCTATTATCTAACTCAGTGGGCCAGTTGCCCACTGAATTTGACAAGTCTATATTACGTCATCTACGTAGGCCACTGGCCATAGCAAATGCTAAATTAGATTAGTGTAAGATTATCAAATGTCAAACTGAGTTGTCCACTGAGATCTAGGATCAAGAGTAAATAGACAAGAGCCCCACAGGTGATTATTTTACAGTGAAGAGACTGACATCTGATCTCCTTGATAATGTTAACAGGGTATCTTGACCAGGGGATGCAGTCTCGACATACATAGCGATCGCAATCTTATCGATTTCGGTCGTTATGTCATAACGATTAGATAGGTAGATAGTATACTCTTTATTGCACACAAAATAAAAAAAAAGTCAATTTTACAGGTCTCAAATATTGTGGGCAAAGGCGGCATTATCGCTATAAGCGATCTCTTCCAGGTAACCCATCTAGAAAGAGAAAAAGATAAACATGAGTCAGACAAGCAACAAAAATAGCATTAATGATCTAGGTAAACTACTATATTATAAGCTAATAAGTTTACACCTACATACATTAGTATATACACACTATAGGCTACAATATATATAGCTAATAATTACGTACATATTATTATGATAAATTGGTCGGCAGAGGACAATGTCAACTAATTGCAAACGGAGAGAAGAGGTTTTAAAAGTTGCAAGTGATTAGATTTTATCAATATTCCGGAGTCTGTAGATTCGAAGCTATCGATAAAGATAGGTAACTTAGCGAATTCAGCTGTCAATATAACGATTCTACGTTAGATATAGCGAACAAATTTGACAGCCCGCAAAGTTAACGATAAATTGTTAGCAAACACGTCACGGTGTACGACTTTGACGTTGACAAAATGTCAATTGACAAAAAACAAACAAAGTATTATAAATATATAATTTTCAATTTCCGTAAATTAGTAATATTACAGGAATATTCATACGATAGGTAATGTTACATAACAATACACAGGTCAGTTTCTGGTAATTTCTTACAAATTTTAGCTGGAAGTTATTTATATTGATAAAAACAGCCCCTGACATGACATAACGACCGAAATCGATAAGTTTGCGATCGCTATGTGTGTCGAGACTGCATCCCCTGATTGGATCATGAGGAGGTTTCGTCCCGATAACGCGTCGGTTAGTGTTCAACTAATGCGGGCGGCTGCAGGTGGATGCTGGATGCGGCAAGCCGATACAAGAGTGCATTGGCTCTCGTACGGGAGGCCTATATTGGTGTGTCGGTAGGCTACTCGTAAACCGAGGTAGAGCTCGTCTAGTCTAAAATGACGCGCCCCACTATCGCATTAACGCACACAAGCAAGTTTAAAATATGGACGCAATACATATACAAATGCCGTTGTAATTGGTCATTCAGTTGCCGGTGAGACACCAACGTAGGAGCTCGCGTCGTTCGATTGGAGCAGTCCATGAAGTTATAGATAAAAGGTATGGAGACCACACTTCGAATACCTACTTGAAGCATATCTATGTGTTTCCATTTCGCTCTCTGTGGGCAGGCCCTCTCTTTCTAAATAAGGTATCCTTCATTTTAATTTACAAACACGGCAATACATGGCAATACACTAAAAAGAGAAGTCCGACCACAGAGAGTAAGATAGAGTTATGTAGGTATTTGACTCAAGCGGTTGTTCCTAGTGTGGACTCCATTTTTATCTATACCTTCATGGAGCAGTCGACGCTCCCACACAGATGAAGTGTCGTTATTAATATTTGCACTCACACATCGAAATCAACTAACTTAGTAGTGGGACGCGTCATTTTAGATTAGACGAGCTCTACCGGGCTCGAACCCCAGCGCCGCCATGTAGGTACAAATGATTCTTTTCTGATGATGACGAATGATGTTTCCTTTGTCTGTAACTATTACTATTGTTGTGTCGTAGTGTGCTATGTGTTCTTTCTTTTCTGGGTCACCCATCCAGTTCCCGGACTGCGTGAGTTGCTTGACTTTGGGTATCGGTATCGTAAACACGCGGCCGCTTCCTATTACATACATACATACATAAAGCTCACGCCTGTGTTCCACACGTGAGGCAGGCAAGACTATAGACCGCTACTTTGCTCTGTCCTGACACAACTCCCTAGCCTCGCATATATCCACAACTCATTTCGTACATTTCCTTTTATTCTTACCGCTTCGGACCCCAGCTTCTTTGAGAACATTACTGATCAGATCAGTGAATATTTTTCTGGGTCGTCCTCTTAAAGGCCGGTTTTCGACCACGCCACGCAGAGGTCCCGAGTTCGAGTCCCGGCCGAGCAGAAATTTAAATAATCAATTTTACTTTCTGTTACGGGTCTGGGTGTACTATGTTTAATAGTATATGTATTTTAAAAAAAGGGTATAAATAGTATATCAGTTATCTTACATCTATAAAAGCGTTATAAGCGTCATATTGACAGCGTGACATTTTTTTTTGTTATTTGATCTGAGTTACTAGATCACATACCAAAACTCGTCAGTAACAGTCATCTCCTTGAAGACGGCGTCCATGCACTGCTGTGCGCACGCGCAGGCGGCGCCGTCGCGCGCCAGTCGCGCCGCGTGCGCTGCTAAGCACCGCATACCTGACAGCGGGCAGATCGCCCCGTCGGCTGACGACGAAGGTAGACAGTGAAAATCAGTCGAAACCAGTCTCATCATCACCACATGGGTATCAGTCCACCGCAGAACTCAGGGCCTCTCCCACGAAAGAGGAGGTTATTGACATAATCTCCAAGCTTGGCAGGCGGGTTGGAGATTGCAGTGTTATAAATATTACGATGGAAAATGCTGATGCCCATTTTCCAGCCTACGGAGACTCTTACATCTTTGGCCTCGAAAACATTAGTCGCCTTGTACGATACCCACGAGTGTAAAGGATTCGTGCTATTCTACTCTGCCAGACACCACACGGCTAGCTAGGTTATTTTTAACCGCCGACGAAAAAAGAGGAGTATTATTTTGACGTGTGTATCTGTGGCTTTGCGTAATTGTAAATCATATAATTATAATTTTAAATCTATTGTCCGATACCGGGCAGGCAGCGCCGTCGCGCGCAGCCGTCTATCTATGGGTTTGCTTATCTCTCTGTGTCAATGTAGCTCCCGTAGCTGATCGTATATCATAACGTAATCGCAAAAGTAACAAATTCAATCACTGAAATCAGAGCATTATTGGCAACACAGCTACGTAATTAGTCTACTTTACCTATATTCGTTCACCTGCGTTTAGAATGTTTGCATACCTTCATAGAAGTAATAGAATGGCCTGCAGCCGCAGAGCTTCACGGCCAGCTTGCTCCGGCAGGTGTGCGTGCAGATGCTCTCACTGTACACCTGGAAAAACAGCTGTATCAGCAGGCTGAAAAGCTTGGGGGCGCCACTTGACAGCAGAAGTACTTAGTTTAACAGACATTCATCGTTGCAAGAGCAGTAGTTTCTCTATTTCCTTACTAGACTGTAGGTGTAGCGCTGTTTCAGTAGCTGATACCCTCGAATAACCATTAATTTATTAGACCACTAAGGTGGCAAATAAAACCATGGTCCGTCTGATAAACAGCAGTTATACAGTCATCGCCCGCGGTGAGGTCGGTGGGAGGGGAACTAAGGTGGCGAATATGCCCATTATCCGCCTGATGGTAAGCAGTTATAGAGTCATCGCCCGGGTGAGGTAGGCGGGAGGGGGACTTTCCACGGAAGTTTTACAAATGTTTTACAAGAAACGTCGTCAAGTTTCGCGGAACAAAATGCTCCCTGTCAAGCGTGGACTAGATAGGTTGATGATTATTAATTAATACATATGTGGATGGAAAGTCTTACAGTCCGCCTAGCCGCCGCCGGTTCGTCGGAGTAGAGGCAGCGGCGCCTCGCCGGCCCCAGCTCGCGGACGCCCCGCCCCGTGCCAGTGCTGGAGACGCTCAGCTCCACGATCCGGTTGAGGGTCTTCATGACGTGCGATGGCTGCATCGTGATGTCCATCACGTCGTAGGGCGAGTGGGGGAAGAACTTTTGGGAAAATAATCAAAATAATAATCATCTTAGCGTAAATGTCCCGGTTGTGCTCTCGAGGACGAGGGCCTGGGGTCCGCCTTGACCATGATCCAGGAGCTGGCAGATTAGACAATTACAGTGGAGCGACCCTGCTACCAGGGGAACCTGACCAGATTGGATCATGGTTACAAATTCATTGGCCTGAATTTGCAGGTTTCATCACGATGTATTCCCTCACCGTAAGAGCATCGGTTAGAATTCAACTAATGTACACAGCGGGATTAGTACCTCTCGCTTACGAGTCGGATACTCAACCGCCCGGCCACCGACGCTCTTTAGAGAGAAAATGTCACTATAAATGAGTACAGACATAATGGTTACTTGGGATGCGAGGAACTTAATGCCAAGTCATTTGTTATTTATGAGATGGCACTCACAAAGTGCCAAGCGTGGAGATTATGGCAATGACCTCCCCTGGGGAGAGGCCCGAAGTCCTGCAGTGGACTGTTATGGGCTGTGATGATGATGACTCACAAAGTGCTTCACTGAGGGGCACACTGAAGACCAGAGCTATGGCGTCAGCCGTGGCATATGCTGAGTGCGGCCCCGTTGCACGTCTCCTTATGGCACAGGTAACGAAGTAACTAAAGCATTATCACTTTCTCATTGTTTCTTGTCTACTGTATTATCCTATATATTGTGCCCAAATAAACTGTGTCAAGTGTGAGATAGATGTAAAAAATGGCTATTATTTATTTATTTATAGATATTTTAACGTGTTTGCAAATTTACTTCCCCAGTCGGGCGGCTCCAATTCGAACGGGATACCCCGCTATGCCCTACCTCTCTTAAATGCACTGGACTCTTTATGAGAAAATCACGTTCCTTCATCCTTCACATGATGGTCTGGTCACTATAAACGATATCAAATGCCGCTTGAAACCTACACCTGATTTCAACTGCGATTGACTGCGACGAATACTTCGCTCAAAATTTGAAATTTCTTTGATTTGTTAATAATCAGGAAAACTAAAATTAAAGGCCGGCTAAAGAAAAGAAGAAAAGAGAGATAGTGGAGATAGTAGAAGTACTCACATCGGTGGTGGTAGACACCTCGAGCATGACGTAGCAGTTGAGCGACGCGTAGAGGCAGTGCAGCGGGAATTCCTTTGTGTCATTCGGATTCACTTTTCTGGTGATGCAGTTTTTTTTTTGCGTCATTAGACATTGAATGGCTTGAATGGGGCTGTTACGGTGAGAATAAACATCATGGTGATACTTGCACTTTAAGGTGACTGAATGACTGGTAGCAGGGTCACGGAGATCAGATGGCAGTCTCTTCAATGTAATTACCTGATATTCTGGATTATGGTCATGGTGAACCCCGGGCCCTCGGGACAAAACAAAACCGGAACATTCAGTTTACGATGATTATATTAAATGGGTTCTAAAACTGACTTTGTCATAAATATCTAAAGATAATTTTCAGCGGACGGCTACCAGAAGAGATTTAAACTTGATCGGAATAATTTATTTATGAAAGTCGCTCAGTAATGTTGTCGGTCTACCTACACCCTACAAAGTTCGCTTACATAAAAATTGTTATTGCTGTCATTTTCGCTATACAAATCGGCAATTTTATCAAAGACTTGATAAAAACACGAAGAAAAGAAAATGATCTGTTAAGTAGGTACACGTCCTCACATGGGTAGCCCATATTGAAACTATATCTTGATTAAATTACCTTACTTGTACCTATAATCTACAAATACATATTTAAACTAACTCATAGCAGCATATACATAACAGCCCATTGTTATCTCCTCCACATCCGTGGAGGGCTTTGCGCCATAATCTCCACTCTTGACAGCCGTGTTGGAGATAGCAGTGTCCAAAACACACATCAGTAAACGCTTCTGCCCACTTTCTGGTCTAAGCCATTAGTCGCCTTTTACGACATCCAGGCGAAGGGTTCATGCAATTCTTCTCTGGCGGACACCAAATAGTTTTTAAGTGTCTTACGTTAAAAAAGCGTCCCCGGTAGCCACGCTGTTGGTAATATAGCAAGCGCCCCTCTCAGTTATGACGGGAAACCAGTCTGGCATGACGCCTTCCGACCAGGTAGGCTTCATCTGCAGCTCTGGCATTACCTGGATAGTTCATAAAATGAGAGAAATATGTGGCGTACCACAAGGTTCCGCTTGGCCCAAGTATCGAACCTTGTGGTACGCCCCGCGTCTAGCCATTCTAATGAAAGTATCCCAAAATTACAAGTTTTCTCTGCAGTTTTAGGTTCATTATTGAATGTAATTTCGTAACACTTGTATGTCAGACAGCATTCTTCTTTATCAGTACACAACAAACTACTTTTGTACAAACAAGTCCTAATGCCAGTATGGACTTATGGTATTCAGCTATGGGGCTGTACCAAACAAAGCAACACACAGATGATACAACGCTTTCAAAACAAAGTACTGAGGGACATTGTAAATGCGCCCGGGTACATTAGAAACAATGATCTTCACCGGGACCTCAATGTGGATCTTGTTGCAACTATAATTAAAAAACACGCCGAAGCCCATGAAAGAAGGCTTCATCATCATGTGAATGTCGAGGCTATCCAGCTCCTTGACAACACGAACATAGTGCGAAGACTAAAAAGGACAAAACCTTTTGAGTTAGTGTAGTGAATATTAGTGATAAGTAGTGCGATGAGTGCTTACTGCGAAGAACACAATAACAATGTGTCTTCCCCTTAATAGAGACAATAAGAAAAGGTGTTAATGGACACATTCTTATATTATTCTAACCTAGCAAATTATGTTAAATTTAAATTACTTATTAGTCTTTAGGCTAGATTGTAATTGCAATGCTCTACCTACTTGTCAAATAGGTAGAACATCTTAAAAAAAAAAAAAAAAAAAAAAACTTGTATGTCAGACAAGCTATTCTTGAATCAACTAAGCCAAGACAGTGACTCCTCGCTGCCAATTTGCTGTGCCCTATCCGGGTCCATGTAGATTCTTATTATAATTATAACATCTTTATGTAAGTCATGGAATGCAAAATTAATTGAAATTTAAATACTAATTTGAAAGGTCGCGTACAAAGTACCGTCATTAAGCAATTTTAGTAAATGTCACGTTGAATTAATATCAATAATAATAGGACGACCTGAGTGGTTCAATGGTCAACATGCCGGTCTGCCACGCAAGCGGTCCCGGGTTCGATTCCCGGCCGGGCAGAAATTGAAATGATGAATTTTAATTTCTGCTACGGGTCTGGGTGTTCTATGTATAATAAGTATGTATTTAAAAGTCTATTAGTAGTATATGAGTTATTTAGCACCCATAGTACAAGCTTTGCTTAATTTGGGGCTAGATGGCGCTGTGTGAATTTGTCCACGAATATTTATTTATTTATTAATAATACATCTGTCAACACAAATTAATACCGTCACTTACACTGTGAACCAACTTCACGTAGTCAACCTCCAAACTCTCATCATCACTGAAGTCCTTATAGCCCTCGAGATGCAGCAGGTCAGAATTGGCGACAGTCCTCACGAACTTGACGTAGTATTCGTACTTGGGATCCTCCAAACTGACGTTCCAGTTAGATTTAATGGCATTTGGGAGCTTGATGGGGTCCACTTTGTCCTGCAGGTAATAGGTATAAGAAGTTAGCGAAAACGGAAAGTTCGAGTCAGATTCGCATATAAAGGGCACTATACAAAAAAGAAATATAGGAAACTAGCGGACCCGACAGACGTTGTCCTGTCTACACGTCTTTAATTTAAAAATTTCAAACTTTTTTTACAAAATTGTGAATCTAAACCATTCCCAGATCCCCTTGAACACACACAAAAAATTTCATCAAAATCGGTCCAGTCGTTTGAGAGAAGTTCAGTGACATACACACTCACAGAAGAATTATATATATAATCGGTGGCTGCTCCACCAGTCAAACAGAGGGCCAAACAAACCGTTGCCAGCTCGATGATGCGGAGACGCATTGCATTTTATTTTGTTTCTTACATTATTTATGCAGAAAAACTCAAATTGAAAAAAAATTGAGTAAACTGATTGAAAGATTGACTGAGTGGAATACTTTGGTCTATCAAAAAATAACAAAAAGCGCGGACTGGACTAACGCTGGACACTTACCACCAAATGAGACGACGGTCAAATGCCTATTATAGTTCTTACAAACACTAATACTGGGGGTCTAAAATGGCCACATGAATGAAAATTATTTTATGAATAATTTTCATTTATTCATTCATTTCATCATCACAGCCCATATCAGTCCACTGCACGACTAAGGGCCTCTAACACGAAAGGGTAGGTTGTTGCCATAATCTCCACGCTTTGCAGGTGGGTTGCAGATTGCAGAGTTATAAATATTACATTGGATAACGCTGCTGCCTATTTTTCAGCCTACGGAGATTCTAGAACTGTTGCCTCGAAAACATTAGTCGCCTTGTATGACACCCACGAGTACAAAGGGTTGTTGCTATCCTACTCTGCCGGACACCACACGGCCAAAATTCATTTAATTCTGCACGATTTTTCTGAGCAACAGATGCGAGAAGATCTGTGTTCGGATCTCCCACTAAACGTAGTCTCACGTAGGTTCGTACCCGTTAAATCCGCAGTCTCACCTCAAAACACACGGTGATAGCTGGATAGGTGAACTTCCAATTCCTGAAGTCCTTCTCCAGGGTCACCACGGTCGGATTCTCGTTGTATCTCTGCAGCTGCCCCAGCGAGACGTCCACCGCTCCCCAGATGGCGCAGCCGGTTATCAGCGCCCAGAATACCCTGTTTCATGATCATCATTAGCATATCGTCAAAGTAAATATCACAATTTTTATGTTATACGGCTGACAAACAGGCAAGCGGGCCACTTGATGGCAAGTGGCCCCCTACCGCCCTTTTCGTTCTTGTCTTCGACATCGCGAACGCCGTTGTCATCGTTGTCTTCGTTTTGGTCATGATTTTCAACGTCGTTACAGTGATCGTCGTCGTCAGCGTCATTTTCGACGTCCCTCTCATCATCGTCACCTTCCTTGTTACCGACATCGTCAAAACCATTGTCTTCGTCACTGTCATCACCACCATCATCATCACAAAAAATTACATGATTACCATTATCATTATCATCACCATTTTAAAAAAACTTTGCATTAAAATACTTAATTGTAAGAATCTGTCTTTCGGTTATTTACGAGTATCTGATGAGTTGTAAGAGCTGTTGATTCTGTAACCAAAAAAATTAAGAACTAACCTTTCCATCCAAAGAACCAACCTTTCCATCCAATGACGTCTATTCCCTGCGATGTGATTAAATCCATGCATTGTAGTCTCCAAGCAAAAATCTCTTCCGAATCTTGCGACCGGTTTTAGAGTTCCCTGTATAACTTTGAAGGATTTCGTATCGCCCTGTTTAGGGTACGGTCGGTCCGGTGTATTGTACATTATTTATTCTTTATTGTAATTGCACTACAATTAAAATAAAAAATAATAAAGAGTTACCGTCGAACTAACTTAAGAAAGACTTTCGTGGTTATTTACTGCACATACATTGTTACTAAAATCGGATTTTTCAAGACGGTTTCGAATATTTTTACAAGCTTATATATAAATTGTATGTTGACATTTCTTTTTAAAATTTTGTTGACATGTTTTGTTTTACACTAGTCTATTGATAACGTTTGAAATGTGTATTTATGATTAGGTACTGTGGAGATATTAGCGGGTCATTATTTCGAAACGTTAACACCAAAACCTTCTACAAATTATTAATTTTAAATCTGACATTTATTTTAATTTGACATTATATTGGTATTGGTGCTAATAAATGTTTATGTAGGTATTTGTTATAAAAACCCGTTTAGAAATAGGTGCCTATTGTATTTTGACATTCCTTTTTTAAATTTTGTTGACATGTTTTATTTATTTTATTCTAGATCATGTATAGAGTATATTTATGATTAGGTATTGTAGAGATGGAGATAAACACTATTGCGATTGGAAACTCTGTTAGCAATAAGTATGTGTATGAAATAAATAAATAAATAAACTTTATTTATTTCATGTACATGCTTAATTAGTAACAACAGTGGCTGGGATCTGTATCAGGAAGCCCGCTCTTCTATAGAATGCAAGTTGATACGTGTTTAAATTAATAACTTTTAGGTAAGTACGTATAAAATAACTAGGTAAAAGGTAACAAAACAAAAAGTAAGTACTTACTTAAGTATAATGCAATATAAAAACTTGCAATATTTGTATGTAACAATGAATATTCGGTGCAAACATACATAGACACAAGAAAGCAATAAAGTGATAACCGTAATGACCTTTCCGATTCTACATATTACTGTCTTGTTTAGAAACAATATTAATTACTAAGTGACATGTGGAAATCGCTGTAGGTACTTTTTAACAGTCACGTGACTCAATCAAATTAATTGGCTGGTAAATTTAACTGTGACGAACTAGTGTAGGTACTCGAAGGGTTCCGTAGGAATTTAAGTTGTTTAATTACTAGCTAGGACATGCAATACTGTAGTTTTTTAAATAACAGATCGAGACTTCCACCCTAAAATTTATAAATTTCTTAGCGGATGCTTTGACTTCTTCTATAAAATCTTGACTTTCATGTCCCGGTTGTGCTCTCCCGGATAGCGGTCGCGTCGATGTCCGTGCTACGCACATATCCCCACGCGTAAAGGTGGTACAAGGCGCTGTCCTAATTGGCAACGATTGTGCGACGGGCGGTTTTAGGTCTTCCATTGTCCATCGTACGACCATGGTCGCACGACCGTTGCAATTAAAGTAAAGTAAAGTAAAACACATTAATTCCACACAGACACACGTCACAAAATTCTTTAATATTCCCAGAGAAAAAAAAATAAACAGACACATTAACGAAAAAAAAAAGAAAAGAAAGCTACTCTAATATCGTTACCTGTGCCACGTGGAGAGTGCAATGGGGCCACACTCAGCATATGACACGATAGGCGCCGTGACGCTGGTTTTCTGTGAGCCCTATTATTAGAACAGCGCCGGATACCCAGGACAAACCAGTCAATGTGCCATTGTCTGGTCTTCCTAGACGCCACACAGGCAAACCATCTGCGAGCTGCAACCCCACCGACACATGTTTTCCTTGCTTCAGCCGTCTTTAACTATGGACTATGGAACCCTAAAAGTTAAATATTTAACTAAGTTCACACATTAGTTCATTACCTAGGTAAATACATAGAAACACGTAAAAGCTTTTCTGTGTCGGTTGAAAAATTGTTTTATAAGTATAGTACTGGCTTTTATCCGCGACTTCGCCCGCGTGGAAAAACTTCATATAGGTATATTTTTTGTCAACATCAATAAACAAAACTATGACAAGGTCCCATCCCATAGAGCCCATCATCACAGCCCATATCAGTCCGCTGCAGAACTTAGGGCCTCTTACACGGAAGGGGAGGTTATTGCCATAATCTCCACGCTCGGCAGGCGGGTTGGAGATCGCAGTGTTATAAATTTAACAATGGATAACGCTGCTGCCCATTTTCCTGTCTATACAGACTCTTAGATCTTTTGCCTCGAAAACATTAGTCGCCTTGTCCGACACCCACGAGTGTAAGGGGTTGGTGCTATTTTACTCAGCCGGATACCTAAAGAGCCCGATTAACCAAAATCGTTTGGCATTGCACATCCTACTAGTAATTTTCGAAGAAAACAGCGTAAACTGTTCATGACATCCGGTGTTACTAACGGTGATATCACTGACGTCCAGCTTATCTCTCGTGAGTAAATATGGCGCGTAGGCAATAGATATCTCACATGTTTAAATATTATTACACGTCTGTTGCAATAAATTCTATAATAAAGATACTTATATTTAGTGAGCGACCCCGGAAGTAAGTCATGCAGTCCATGAACTGGATGGGGCACCGAATACTTTAAAATACACTTCGGTACTTTTATTTTATGGTAAAGAGATTATTTATTGGTAAAGAGGTCCCGCGGAAAGCGCAAGAAGCGATGCGAAACGAGAGCCATGAGGCCATGGCTTATGAGGATGCCTGTGACTGAGTTTCCTAAGTATAGTATAGGGTCCTATATATCGTCGGGCGAGGACCGGCTCTGCTTAGCATTGACGGGCGCTGACCGGCTCTCTCTGGTATTATAGAGGACATGGTCCGGCCGTTGTCATCGATGGGTGGGTGTGCTGCGGCCATGGTGTGGCCAACATGTCACTGTGTGTTTCCTTCCTACTTTCCTACCCCCTACTATTTGAAAGGTGAAAGAGATATGTAATGTCCTACTCAATTGAGAAATTTTGAATTTACAGATTAATGGAGGAAAATGAATCGAAAGCCTGGCAGAAGTCGGGACTGACCGCTCGGATGATGATGATGATTATTTTATTTTTGTGAAGTTTATTATCACTAATAAAAAATATATAAAACAACATCACAACAACAAAAACTAAACAATACTGAAAACTGAACTAACTAAAATTTAATTAATATAAACCTAAGTAAAACTAATCTAACAAACCGCTGCCATTAGGCAAGGCACCCAATATGCTGTCAGCATTGCCACGTTGAATGGCAATGCACGCTGTGCCAAATAAAGGCCAGCATTTTGGTCACAACTTGCATCGACGAGAGCTGATATGTCTTTAAATATACGATGGACCCCCACGGAACCAGTGTGTACACCACAAAATAATAAATTATCACTGCCGAGATATTTTAATACTTTGTAGTCAGAGTCTGTATTTTATATTTCATCAATTGAATTGTTTTCATATTATCTCATTGTAACTAGACCAACTGCACTGCAACTGTGTACCTACTACGTACCAATTTCATATATATAAGTAGATAAGGTGCCTCCTGACACAGGCTAAGCTTAAAAGGAGTCTCCAGCAACCATAGATTTAAGGTACTTTTTGTTAATGAAATAAAGAATTTATTTATTTATTATTTAGAGTCTAGTCGAACTTTAGCACAGCAACGAGCTCGCCATTCATGGTGTGCCTTCTACTACTGTTGGCGAAGCGAGATTGGCCAAGGTCGGCCGCTGGGGACCAGGAGACTGGTTGAATATCTCGAGCTCTCCTCACATTTAAATAAACTGCTGAAAAGTACATCGCGTTTAGGGATAGTGCCGAAGAAACGCCCGTCTTATTATTTACTAGCCGTTCTCAGCGGCTTCCTGTGCCTGTAAACAATCAACTTTTCCGCGGAAACCTATTATTTTGACGAGATAGAAAGTAGCCTATGATACTCAGTGATAATGTAGCGTTCTATTAGTGAAAGAATTTTTAACATCTGTCCAGTAGTTTTTCAGTTTCTTAATAATAAACAAAATTCCAAAAATAGAAATATCTTCTTCAGAAACTCGTATTATAATCTAGTATAGATAATATGAAAGTTTCTAAAATGAATCACTGTTGACGCTGACGTTACATGGCGACGATATCTAGTATGTGATGAATGGATATAGTAGGTCTAATAAAATAATCGTCTTGACGTCAATATCCCGGTTGCGCACTCGCGCGCGCGGGCTCTTGCTCCGCCTAGAAAATTATCCAGGACTTTGCAGATCAACTAATTACGTTATAGCGACTGCCACCTGACCTCCGTCACCTTGTTAACAACCCTGGTTCCCCAACCTAACCAGATTGGGTCATGATTACCTACACATTTAGTCGCCTGAATGTGCAGGTTTTATCACGATGATTTCCCTCACCGTAAGAGCATCGGTTAGTGTTAAACTAGTAGGTATAAATAACTCAGAAAGCGTCATTGGTACTGGGAATCGAATTCGGTACCTCTTGCTGACGAGGCCGACCCGCTCAGCTAGCGTTAGGCCACCGATGCTCCTAGATCGATGGATGTTTCACACGGTCGGTCCCAAAATATATAATAAAATATCAAAAGAAATTAAAAACTCACTCAGTAACAACATCTTTATGAAAAAACTGAAAAAGAAACTGCTGTCCGAGGCGCTCTACTCACCAGACGAATTCACTAATGAAAATTGACTTAGTTAAATAACTGACGTATGCTTGTATATTTGTTAAGCTTACTCGTATATAAGTTGTCATGTATGACTTTGTATGACTTAATTGTTAAATGACGCATTATAAAGACACTTGTATTAAATAATATAAGTAAACATTGACTTCAAATAATATATATATATATGTCGTCGCGTGAAGGAAAGGGGTGTATCAGGATCATTGTCATCAGGGTGGTGATATCAGTATTAGGTCGTATTCGTCCAGATAAATTAAAGAAAAGGTTCACATTTACTCCACTGTATTTATTCCATTTAATTTTTGCACATCACTTATAATTTCACTAAAATTCAGAGCGGTATTACAAATGTAGGCAGTTGAGGTAATTTACTTTCTTATTTCAAAGGTGATTATAAAATTACTTTATTTTAAAACGTAAATAACACTTTCGAAATGTGGAGACAGTTTCAAGACGCGTCACTCCTCGGCGGCGGTCGCGCCAAGAATGGCCGCCACTCGGCCCGAGTCGTGCCGTCGAGACTCTGTCAGCACGCCCCACCAGAGGGCGCACTCCCACTTCCGTTTTCATCGTCATGAGTCCGTACTATTGACCACATGAGTCCATACTATTGACCGTGATCCGTCACGGCCGTCCTGCTGTACACACGTCCTCGTGTGTAATCTGAAACATGAAAACCATAGCACAGTACTATATTCGCTCGGTCACTTCTGACCACAACACATCACCCAAATAAGTCTTATGAATCATGTGATTGGATCTATCACGACTGCATTAACCCACCAATTCTTCACATAAAACATACGTCCATTATCATTTATCATAATAAACTTCTGTAGATTGAGAGATAACAACATCATCTTGTACATACATTATTCTTTATAAGTTGCCGACATAAATTCAGCTACGACTTCAGTTCATTAGAGAGGCGTGACAAGGTATAACACCAGACGGTTCATAAACCGTATCACAATTACCACCAATGAAGAAGGTTTAATCATCGTCACCAGTGTTTTCCCCTTGATGCTCTTGTTGAGTGGGAAACAAGCCCCAATCACAGAGCTCGCGTATCGTCCCCGACGTCCATTACTGTAGGTACTTAGATTCACTACAAATATGTGACATACCTACATCAAATTTTCAGTACTCAGCAAAAGACCCAATGTTACTTCGAGTGGGATTGAAACACTCCTTCATTAAATGCCATATGATTTTTGGTCATCCGTCAGCGCCATCCTAATTTAAAAAGAATAAGTAATGTTACCATACAGGAGAAATGACACACAGGCGACGAACCACCACACGACGGACGCCATCAGTCGGGCCGCCACGCAATCAGGCCGCCACGCAACCAGGCCGCCACGCAACTGGACCTGCACACAAGCGAAATACCACACAGACTAGGTGCCACACAGGTTGGGTGTCACTCTGGTCAGTGCCACTCTAATCGTCAAACTATGAGTTTATTCATCATATATCCTGTGTCACGTCTACCAAAGCACGATACAGGTAAGATGTCACACACGGGTAAATTTCACAGAGGCAAAATGCCACACATAAAAATGCCACACCGGCGAAATGCCATACAGCTAGAATGCCTCACAGGCTAAATACCACACAGACTTAATGTCACACAGACTATGCCACACAGGCGAAATGCCAAACAGGCGGGATGCCACACAGGCGGGAGCCACACAAGCGGGAGCCACACAGGCGGGAGCCACACAGGCGGGAGCCACACAGGCGGGAGCCACACAGGCGGGAGCCACACAGGCGGGAGCCACACAGACGCGAGCCACACAGGCGGGACAAATAAATAGAAGCTGTCTATCGATTCTCAGCTCGTGGTCAATCCTTCGACCAAATCTGTACTAAGTCAGTGATAGGTAACAGTCTATCTGCTATCATAACCCGGTCAATAACGGTCTACGAGTTACACAACAAGTAATCGTCACAGATCCGAACAACTGTTTACGGTGTCATCTCTACAAAAACAACAAAATAAAATTAAAATAAACATTATTTCTACTGCCCAATATCAAAACTAAATCAGAAGTTTAATAATAAGAAGCTCTCACGTCTATTTGATACGCCAGTTATAGGTAACAATAGTCCATTTGTTGCCACACCAAAACTAAACAAGCAATAATCATCGTCATCGATTTTAACTGTTCGAACGAGTATACTCTATCTAGACTTTACGTTACGTTTAAGCTCCCATTTTGAAACCATTTAACAATGTTTGTAATAACGAAGGCATCCCATATCAAGCCGCCTTCTAAAAAAATTACAAAATAAAATTTGCTATCTACAGCCACAACATCCGAGACTTTCAGGGCTCTTAGCCCAATGAGTCACACACATGACTCCCGGGTCACTCCAAGTCAGCCAAATAAATCTGGATGTTTGACCTCAACAACAATTCAGGTACTTAAAAACTTGTACTGGCAGAAGGATATAAAAATCTCACCATTGCTTACACTGTCTCATCTTACTGGCACAACAACAGAACTCAAAATAGTTAGTTTATATCAGTTATCAAGGAAATTTCAGTACTCGAAGCTAAAAATAATTTATAAAACCGGCTATTGAACTATCACCAAAATATCTGGACTTTCTCATCATCGTTATCGTTCAACACTTTCACACAAAGCTTAAAACAACTACCTGCTATTAGCCACGCTCCCATAGCCTCCATCAGGCCGGTAAGCAACCATAAAACTCTTCCATAGGCTCCATTAGCCCACCATCACTGATAAAACACGATCACCTTCATCCGATGATGCAACAAATTTTGAGAAAACAAAACGATCACATAAATCTCATAAAAACCTCGGCTCGATAGTCGTCACGTATTGGGTTAGCGTCTTAGATTGATCCGTCTAACAAAGTCTTTATCCAGGTCAAACTAAGTCACATTGACTTAGTACACATGGTTTTCGGTCGAACTAAGTCACAGGTTTATCTTTAGTTACTCAAAACATAATTCGAAATTATCTACCGTCAATCAGTTCACTTACTCGTGTTTACTTTTTTTTTTTTTTCGTTAAATAACTTGATACTAATATAAAATTACGTTACTAACCAAACTACCTTTTTTTTTGTAGTATTAAAAGAAACGTATATCGGTGATCCCATTTTTACCGCGGATATCTTATCTCTCTATTCTACAACATTGGGAAACTACGACCACAATAACAAACATTATACTGAAATATGGAAAATTTCGTTCGAATTTCTCCTGTTAAATGTAAACAAACACGCTAATAATTTTTCTCTTTTTTTTCTCTCGATACATGTTTGCACCCTCCCGCTCGCATAGAAATCGCGGGGTCGTTATTGAATTTGCACATTCGAAGCCTATGTGAAGCCTATCCTATCTCTAAGACAACATCCTAAAGTACACCAGCTAATTGTTCCACAAACTCACTGCTACGGCATCCCTGCCACACTGTTATTATCAAATATTTACTTAATCAGCAATCTGGAACGACTTATGGTGACGGGAAAAGTCGAAGGCAAGAGACCCAGAGGCTGAAGTCCGAAGAGATGGGTGGACCAAATATCCGAACGATTCATCGAAACCGATGGAGACATGCAGTTTACCGAAGATGTCAGGATCCTCAGCAGTGAGGCAACGATCAAGAAGAAGAAGTCAGTCAGCAGCAGCACCACCATAACTATGCTTACGTACTCAATTTATAAAAATAATAGCACTATGCTTTCCAAGTATTTCTTATTCTTGTTTTCTGATAACTGACGTGATGTTGGTAATACGTAAAATCATAGCGTACCATGTTTCAAGATGGTAAAATAATCTTAGATTAAATAACACTTTTTTTACTATAAACACTGTTTGACATTGGGACGGATTTAACATAATTCTTACTATTTTTGTGGAGTGATTTTTTTTCTTAGTAACTTTCTATCAGACAGCCTACATTAATTGACATAGGTACCCGCAAAAGCTAACATTTTTAAACTTAGCAGTAGTTTTTGACATTTTTACCAACAAATTGTAACACTGACGTAACTGACGTTGTTTATGTTTTGTTTACATTCTTTCTATTTGTAGTTTCACTAAAGATACAAATAAACCTGCCATTCTCTCTACTAAGGGTATCAATAGTGTTTCTGTCAGAATACTTTTCTTAATTGTCAAAGTAAATAACTCCTAAAATCCGCTAGGGAGCCTCTTCAGCACAGGTTTTTACTAAATAATAATTATGTATAGGACTCACCAGATAGAGAGGAACTGTTAATATCACATCATTTCTCAGTCATGTACACTCGCAGATTGTCTATCATCGTCGTCCCATGTTGAAACAATCACGTTGAGGCTACCAGTCCAGCGTTGCATTCCAATGTTGTTCTCGTAGGTGAAGCGAACCGTTGTGCACCATTGTTATGCAATAGAAGAAAATAATTGTATTAGTAAAACAAAAATAAAAAATTAATATACACCGTTTTTAATTGTTTGATTTTATTTAATCTGCAGTAATCTAAGCAATTAATTTACTTGTGGTGTCAAACCACACTGCTAAATGAATCTAAATGTAAGCGTTTACTTTAAAGTCATTGAATAAACTTTAGCTGGCTAATTTAGAACTACGCAAATTATTTAACTAACTCAATTTTATATTTAAAAAGGAAAATATTTTACATGAGTAATCTAAATTAAATTTAACAAAAACAAAGAAGCCATACCAAAGTGCCGTCCATAGTAAGTTTCACTAGATTTTTAATAATGTTGTCGATATCCCAGTGGTGCTCTCGAAGGCCCGGGGTCTGCCTTGACCATGACCCATTTGGTACAGATGATCTGCTGTTTACTTTATGAATCCCCCAATCTTTCTGACGAAGTCTTTGTCTTATATCTCGGGGTGTTAGGACTCTTGGCTGCGCTTTGAACATGTTAAATCATTTTACATTTTAATGTAGGCAACTCAACTGGATCGAGTAATCACCTTTCTTTTATTATTACGCTTTCACGTAGCGTATCTGCATTTTCTTTGTTGCTTTTCATCATACCATCTCTTGGGCGTTGCGTTCGTCATCACCGCTTCTGATGTCGTCGCGTGAAGGAAAGGGGTGTATCAGGATCATTGTCATCAGGGTGGTGATATCAGTATTAGGTCGTATTCGTCCAGATAAATTAAAGAAAAGGTTCACATTTACTCCACTGTATTTATTCCATTTAATTTTTGCACATCACTTATAATTTCACTAAAATTCAGAGCGGTATTACAAATGTAGGCAGTTGAGGTAATTTACTTTCTTATTTCAAAGGTGATTTTAAAATTACTTTATTTTAAAACGTAAATAACACTTTCGAAATGTGGAGACAGTTTCAAGACGCGTCACTCCTCGGCGGCGGTCGCGCCAAGAATGGCCGCCACTCGGCCCGAGTCGTGCCGTCGAGACTCTGTCAGCACGCCCCACCAGAGGGCGCACTCCCACTTCCGTTTTCATCGTCATGAGTCCGTACTATTGACCACATGAGTCCATACTATTGACCGTGATCCGTCATATATATATACATTTTTAATGATTGTATTGAATTGTAATAATAATAATAATGTTTATGACATCTAAATTTGTAATTAACTCCCTTGGACAAAATTCATTAATCTTTGTAACTAACCTCATGACATTAAGATTGTGATATTCTTTATCTGTTGTAACATTATTTTAAGAATAATGACTACTCAAGAATTTGATGACATTTGACGTGTAAATTTATGTTTATCAAAATAAATGATATGAATTGTTTAAATTTAATTTTACATTTAGTTTATTTTATGTTATTTTCTCTTCTTTTTTGTTGCACCGCCTTGTAGTTTCCCTTAATTGCTTTCTGGTTGACTGGTAGAAAATGCTACGTAGCTTTAAGTCCGCCATTGTACTGTAATGTGCATGAAGTTTTAAATAAATAAAAGCGTCTAACATCACAATCCTTTCATAGGAATCAAAGTGTTATTACGTTCGGTTTCTGAAACGCCTTGTTAATCATCGATTAAAGCTCTTTCCGTCTCTGTCTATAACTCACTATAGTAGAACCTATAATCTAGAATCTATAAAATTTCCTCATCCTTATCAATAAGGAGATAAGGATGGCGAAATTAAATTGATGATTACATTAGATTAACATACGCGATACTGGCCGTCAATCAATTCACTACCTTCCCGAATCATATTATTTCTCGAAAAATGTGACCAATTACAACGGAATCAGTCAGTCGTCAGTAAGTCAATAAAAGTTATCGATTTAATAAGTTTAGTTTTCGAACATTTAGTTTTGAATTGATGGTTTATTTATTAATTTTCATAAATAAAAATATACAATACAAAAGCACTTTATTGACACACTACTTGATGCATGGATGCATACATGAGATTGCCGTGTGGTGTCCGGCAGAGTAGAATAGCACCAACCCCTAACACTCATGGGTGTCGTACAAGGCGACTCATGTTTAGACCGAGACATGACTCAGACCTTCTCTGTAAGTTAGATCGTCTTCTTAACAACTGCATAAGATTCTTCTTTGGTTTGCGCAAGTATGATCATGTCTCGGTTTACCGAGCTAAGCTCAAGTGGCTTTCCATCCGACAACGCCGTAACTTAAGAACTCTTTCTCTCCTTCATTCAATTTTACACGACCCAGCTATTCCAAAATACTTAAAATGTAAATTCCAGTTTCTCTCTGATAATCATGACCGTAATCTCCGTTCTTCAAACAATCTTTTATTGAATTTCCCTCTTCATCGGACTGGGTTTACTTCTAATTCGTTTGCTTTAACAGCGATGAGACTCTGGAATGATCTTCCCCCTGACATAAGATTAATATCTAGGAAATTCTGTTTTAAGAGAGCAGTACATAACCATTTCTTGAACACTCCTTAGCTCCTAATTTATTCCGTGTTCCTTTTTCCTTTTTCATCTCTTTTCTTCATAAAGCCTCAAGTACCTGAATAATTTTGGGTAACTCATGCAGTTAATTAATTAGTGTAAAATATCTATTGCTACTTTTAACTTTTAGTGTAATTATTTATTATTATTTATTTATTTTTATAAATTGATTGTGGTTGAATAAGCTTATGTGTAGTCTTTACTTGTAAGTAATCTTCCTGCACCGCATACCTTTTGTCAACTGTTATCTCTCCTGGTAGACTGGTAGATAATGCTATTTTAGCTTTAAGTCCGCCAATGTACTGTTTGTGCATGAAGTATAAATAAATAAATAAATGTTTTCGAGGCAAAAGATCAAGAGTCTCCGTAGTCGGGAAAATGGGCAGCAGCATTTTCCATTGTTATATTTAAACACTGCGATCTCCAACCCGCCTGCCAAGCGTGGAGATTATGGCAATAACCTCCCTTTTCGTGGGAGAGGCCCTAAGTCCTGCAGTGGGCTGTTACGGGCTGTGATGATGATTACTTTAATCAGTGCAAAGGGAGGTCGTGTCTCTACAGTGATCTCTTCCAGACAACCTTATTATGGATATAAACTTGGCGTAGATATACTGTACCTATATCAAATAATATGAGTTTGGCGTTTTAGAAACTCTAATTTTTTACACACAAATTTTATATATCTTGGAAATTGCAAAATTACATTGAAACTTTGTAGGTCTAATCAAACAACATTAAGCTTATCGGCGCATTTTGAAAATTTGCCTTTTCATAAAATTACATCTCGTTATTGAGGCAAAACTGACGGATAATAAAAAGGGATATATTCGAACCCCTATAAAAACTTAAGATAATATTTTACATTTAATTTTATAGACTTACTGGCATTTACACATACTCCATTTTAGATATAAAGTTTGTAGCAATTGTGCGGAATCCTTAATGTCAGAAATAACGAATGAGGATTTCTCTCAAATAGGTAAATAAGCTCTTTTCGAGAATATCGAAACATTTAACGTAACATCAAAGTGAGAAGCAGAAACCCGAAAGAAGAACAATACATATAACAGGCGATGTAAAAGATCATCATCATATCAGCCGAAAGACGCCCACTGCTGGGCATAGGCCTCCCCCAGAGATCTCCACAAAGGCCGGTCCTGTGCTTTCCATATACAGCAGGTACCTGCGATCCTTACCAGGTCGTCGGTCCACCTTGTAGGCCTACCCACGCGGCTTCTACCGGTACGTGGTCGCCACTCGAGAACTTTACTGCCCCATCGGCCATCTGTTCTTCGAGCTATGTGCTCTGCCCACTGCCACTGTAGCTTGGCAATCCTTAGGGCTATGTCGGTGACCTTGGTTCGCTTGCGGATTTCTTCATTTCTGATTCGATCGCGCAACGAGGCTACGTAAAAGATACTGAAGAAAGAAGTTTCCTTACTAGGTACTAAGTTGGTAAACCAAATTCGCACTCTAAACAAACAGCGTACAGACGCTTGCATCATGAATACTCAAATACATGAGTTAAACCTTAAGCAAATGTGGTATTTTTTTATGACAAGACCTTGACAAATCACGACTGTACCTTGTACCTACATGTGTTAGGTTTATATATCATTACTTTTGGGAAGACGAGCATCGGTGGCCTAGTAGTTACGGTATCCGACTGTACCTGGAGGTACTGGGTACGAATCTTACTGCGGCCTACCAACGACTCTTTTCTGAGTTATGTACATTAGTTGAACACTATCCGATGCTCTTACGGTGAGGGCAAACATCGTGATGAAACCTGCATATTCAAGAGACTGAATAATCATAGTCCAATCTAGTTAGGTTCCCCGTGTAGCAGGGTCACGACGGTAAGATGGCATTACCTCCACTATACTTATCTGATCTGCCAAATCCTGATTGGTCAAGGCTGACCCCGGCTCTCCGTGGGCGAGAGCATAACCGGGACATTAACGCCAGGATGATTTTATATAATTACTTTTACTTACTAGATGTACAGATGTCAGCGGTCCTTTACGGCTGACATCTGTACATCGGGTAGTTAGTCTTTGTAAATCGCACGTGTGAGTAAATGAAATAGTTACTAAGCTACAGATTGTTTCGTATTTTATCTACTACAGTAGACAAAATACGAAACAATCAACTTGGCGTTAATGTCCCGGTTATGATCTCGCGCACTAGGGCCCGTAGTCCGCCTTGACCATGATCCAAGATTTGGCAGATCATGTAATTACAGTGGAGCAACTGCTATCTGACCTCCGTAACCCTAATACCAGGGGACCTGACCCGATTGGATCATGGTTACACATTCAGTAGCCTAAATGTTCAGGTTTCATCATGATGTTTCCGTAAGAGCATCGATTAGTATTCAACTAATGTACATTACTCAGAAAGTCATTGGTATATGGCGACATGGCGGCGGATTCAAACACGGTACCTCTCGGTTGAAAGTCGGATACCGTAACCGCTCGGCAACCGATGCTCGCGACCCCTAAGCTCTATATTCCTAAGCCTTTAGGAGGCACAAAATCGGAGTCATAAATTTAAGAGGGAATTAGCGAGTCAAATTTTCGCATAAGGTTGGTGCGATGATTTTCCTTGTTATGAATATTCTAAATCAAGTTAGACGTCGCCTAGAGTTCAGTGCAATTGGGCACAAGGATTAAGACAGCCACACTTAATTATTACTATGTACAAAAGGCAAAAGATCTACCGTCTCCGTAGACTGGTATATTTACAACACTGCGATGTCAAGCCCGCCTGCCAAGCGTGGAGATTCAACAACCTTCCCTCTCATAGGAGAGGCCCTAAATCCTGCAGTGGACTGTTATGAGCTGTAATGATACCATATGTAAAGGTCTGTGCTGGAGTATTATCTACTAAATAGGTAAACATTGTAAAAACTAATACCTTAAAGATTGGTTGTTTGGTTTGAAAAATATGCTCTAAACTAAAAAAAACCTTTTATGAACGTCTTCCTTAACGTCTAAACCTCAAGATACCTTAATTTAAAATTTCATCATAATATATTCTGCGATTTAGCCATGCAAACGAATCCACGTCAAACAAAGATAAGGTAGTACTTCATCTTTTCTCCAACAAAAAAAGAACATCGTCTTATCACCGTTTACGATAAAACAAAAGTCTTAGAAACGGATGTAGTCATATCCGCTATTGCTACCTTGATGAAGAGTATCGATGAATAAATTTATCGATGCGTCAGTCTATTCCAATACATATAATGCCCTAAAACTGTGCCTAGCGGAACGCCGTACCACAGTCGGGACGGTAAGTTGTTATCTGTTTATCTGCAAGCATTATATCACCCACATTTACTCAGAATTTCGAAACATTGATAAGATATGATAGCAAACACCACAACGATTTTAAATAAGCCTTTTCATAGTGGCGGCGACTATCGAACGCTTCGGTCAAATCCAACGGGCGTGGCAGGAGTTGTCCTGCATAACTTTTCTATTTAAATAGTGTGTATTAATAATAATATTTGTGAAAAATGGCTTTGAAATATTTGTTTCTACTGTTTGTGATTGGCTACGTCTCCGGACAAGATGGGTTACGTGAGTAAAATTCTTTTCTTTTTTTAGTAAGTAATAAGAATAACTATATAAGTTATCGTTGTTATCGGATTGTGGCGTTGATAAGGTGTCGCCAGCCAGTCATATTGCAATGTGTGTACTTTTTATGAGCGATTTAGGTGTAGAAAAAGTGGGGTTCGAACGTTTTGGGGTCCTACCCACATATCAGTCGTTATCAGAACGTTTCTTTCGTAATTTTGACGGTTCGCGCGTGATTTTATAAGGATTTGGTTCAAAACGATGGTCAAAGACGATTCGTATAAAAAACTCGTGGTTTAAATCATGATGAGTACCCTACTCATTATGATAGGGCGAAGAGGGTGTATTTTCGTTATGTCCATCCGTATCCCAACTAACGGCAAGAGGCGACTGAAAGCAACCTAAAGCCCTCGGCATAAGGCTAAAATTTGCATAGCGTACTAAAACCCGTATGATTTTATTACGCTAATATTAATCGTATGTTTTCACGTATTTCTTTTGATCTGAATGGGGCAGCAAGCGGAGAACTGGGATACACGATGAAAAGTGTCTTGAGTGGAAACGACCTACCGAGAGGAGTCCTTCATGTCAGTCAATCACGCGTCAGATGGACTGTCATTGAGTTCTAAAGCAGCGTTTCTCAACCTTTGTAGCCGTTCCGGTTATTTTCATGTTTTCCCATCGTGAACCACCACAAGGGTTTAACCTTGCTACTGCATATAGGGAAAACAAAACATACTCTTTGGGGCCAAAATCGTAAATATAAATTTATAAAAATGTAAAAGTTAAAATAAAAGCTATAAACACGAATATGTCACTCAAATATAACATAATCACGATATAACGTTAAAATCAATAAATTAATCACATTGCTGAGAATGAATAGTAGATACGTATGAGTACCTACTAAAGTAGAAATGTCGATGGCATATTGGCTATTCGGCTTGACTTTAAGCGAGGGGTACCGAGTTCGATTCTGTAGGACTGTTACTGAGATATGTAGGTACACGTTGAACACTCGATGCTTATACGATAATGGTGAAGGTCGTAAGAACCTGCACATTCAGGCGACAGAATGCATTACCGTGATCTAATCTGGGGGCTAATTTTGCTATGGACAGTATTTTTCGTATCATGTATAGACTTTTGACCATCGGAGCCCAAACGCGAATGACGTACTCACACTTCCACCTATATGACTCACACACACACACACACACACACACACACACACAAATGAGTGAACCAAATATTTTATACGTAGGTACATGGCATTGACATGGCAGACTCTATTCCAATTATTAGAACTAATCTTTCATTTTAATCTACCATTAACATAAATAAAAAGTACTTGAAAAGGAGCGCTGTAAAATGTTATCGACAATTCGATTTTCCATTCCCAATTCTCGGAAATGAATCAGCAGCCCAACCCGAAAGTACTTACTTGCCGCGTATTACTTATTTACAATTGTTATCCACTTATCATCTTTACGTAGTTATACGATTTCAAAGTCATATGACATACTTGATAAGGTTTCCAATAAGTATTACTGTCTGAGTTGATTAGGTACAAAGGTAGGTAACTATGCTATATACTATGATAGAATCAGAATAAGGACATTTATTCCCACAAGACACCACGACACGGCAAAGTATAAACAAAATTAAAAATATTAATAAAAAGAGAATAAAAGACATTTATTTCATTAACAATACACACAATAAATAATATACAGAAATGCAGTGTCATATGTAGTAAGTAGGTAAGTAATGTCGCGGCGGCCAGTGCAAAAGGATCCCACTCAGCTTGTGCTGTGAACCGCGAGGCCATAAGCGTAGGAAGGGGGGGGGGGCGTGCCCACCCCAGAATGGTCCGGTGCCCACCCCAGGATACCGATACCAGGTACCGATACGAAATTCTGGGCTGGACACATAAAAAACTTTACCCAAACATAATTTCAATGAAATACAACCGAGGAGTCCACAAACTTTTTTTGCAAAGGAGTGTAGGTAGGTATTTATTATATTTCTAGTGGTGGACTAAAACCTCAACTCTAGATTGGTTGCCTGACTTTTGCTCTTTTCAGCTTGTATCGCATAATTTTAAACAAAAAGTCGAATTCTGAAAGGACACTTAGTTCTTTCAAACCAAATTTCATTACAATGTAATTAAATTACAATCAAAGCAAGATTGAGTTATATTTCCAAAAGTCGGGTAACAAACTTAAAAGAAAATTTTTCAGTCCACCAGTGAATAATATAGTCAAATGTCCCCCTGATCGACGGCGAGTGATATTTGTTGACCCATATGATATCCAGATCGTGAGACCCTACGCTTTAACCGACGCCCCAACTCCTGATACTGTTTTTTTATGCTGATTCGAGCACCGCGGGCCCCCGCGCAGTCTCTGCAGCGAACGAAGTCTGTGCGCGCTCCGATTGCTCATTCAATAACTTATATTACTTTTATTGTTTTTTATTACTATCAGCATCACACATCATCACAGCACCTAAGCTAAAATGTCAAAATTAAAATGCTAAAAATACATTGATAACACCAACTTTTACAACTTAAAATGAAAAAAATTCGAGCTCGCTTCGCTCGCTCATTCATAACTTTTCAATACTTTTCTTATCATTCACCTAGCTCGTTGCGGTCACTCATTAATTAATTTCCATAAATTACTATTGTGAGGATCACCCATTGCTGTTAAGACTAAAAATGTTTAAAATTGCCAACTCGCTCCGCTCGCTCATTAATTTAAGGGTTACCTCAAGCTTTTGTAACCCAAAATATCACAAATTACAAGCTCTCTCCGCCCGCTCATTCATTCAATTATTACTCCAGCTTAAACTTCAAGCGTAAAAAATGTCGAGCTCGCTCCGGTCGCTTATTCATTGATCACAGCAGCTTTTAAGATCCAAAATGTCAAAAATGTCGAGCTTGCTCTGCTCGCTCCCTCAGGTTTTAAAACCTAAAATATCCGAGCTCGCTCTGCTCATTCGTATATCCCCTCGTTCACTCCACTAAAACGGCAAATGTTTTTACTCAGCGCGCCCACACGTCGAGTAGACCTAAAATTTTAATTTTGCCCCCCCCCCCCCCCCCTTTCAACCAAATACTGGATCCACGCCTGGCTCAATGACTGTACATTGACGATCGATCAACTCGGCTTCATCGGCAACCTCAGGGGCCAGGCCCACCCTGGAAAAAAGACCTAGATACGCCAATGCGCGAGGCGTCTAGATATTACTGTATAGGTTCATACTGCATTCAATATGATGGACAATAGTAGCCGCTTTCTATCAGGTGGACCGTCTGACCGTGCCTTCCTAGGTAATAAATGAAGGATTTGCTATTTTGCCATCGTACACCTCAATTCAATCATTTCCATGATGATGAAATTCATTTTCATTCAGAATGAATGGTTAAAATAATTAAAATTGCACAAAATCGAAACTCGTGTACGAGGCGCGAGCCGTTACTGCAACGGCGCATGCGGCGCGTTCGCGAGATCCCTTAATGCGTTTATTACATTTGACTAAATACAGTAGCCTAAATTCAGAAGCAAAAAGACTGACCGCAAATCAAAGTGGAATATATTGCTCATAAAAAAAGGTTCGTTTTTGTATCACTGCTTTTGAAAAGCGGTGCGATGCGTAAAATAATATAAGTGGATATACAAAAATTGATCTTTTTCCAATATATTCCACTTTGATTTGCTATCATGCTTTTTGCTTCTAAATTTAGTCAAATGTAATAAGTACATAAGCCATTTCGGTTCGGTCCTTCATGTCTAAAGATCGTGGCCATGGATTCAATGAGGAGTTTTCCAGTAGGTATAGATAGTTGGTTTCAAAAAGCATCAATAGATGGCGCTCCTACAATTTAGGTAATCTTTTTATAATCTGTATGATGGTGGCAGTGATTTCATGCAGCTAACTAATACTAAACTTTAAAATAAAATGTTTATTAATATAAACATAACTGTTAAAGGTTGAACGAAGTGTAAAAATAAATATTTATAGAAGTTAGCACTATGTTCCATTATTATTACAACCTCTAAAATGGTTGAAAACTATTGATAAATACAATATTATCCAATACAACGTACCCAGTGTTTATATCCTGTTTGCTAAGAACCTATTTCAAGAGATTGTCAATTACCAAAATTGTCGGGGCGCCATCTAGTGAGTGGTTAGGAATGGTTTAGATACCTATTGGAAAACTCCTCATTAGGGAACGGATAAACTGTCTCCAGCTACCTCTGGCTGCAGTTCAGGCGATTTGATAGAAAGTTGATTTTTGTGCATCTTTTACTTGGTTAGATCATCTAGTTGGTGAACGGCCCCTAGGTCTCTTGCCCTCTGCGTTGCCAACGATGATCAGTTTCTGAAGACTCATCCCTACGCCTCATCATATGACCAAAGTAGCTTATAACGCGTTGGCAGTACACCTACTACCTAATCTCTTCACGATTACGGTAGTTCACAAAGGTTCTGTTCTTAGCCGTTTCCTGTTCGACATTGTGCTGGATCCATTGTTCTGCGTATCCAGAACTGAAATTCTGGATACGCCTCCATGGCTCGCACTGGTGAGCAAGCAGGTAGGCAAAATCTTGACACCAGGAAAACACGATCTTGACACTACGAAACGGGGGTTTCAAGCTGCTACGAATTCTAAGAAAGCGGGGTTTTCCATTTAAGCTTAGGTATATGTTCACTTGTAGGTAGGTACCTTATACCTTGGCCTAAGACCCTTAAAGCAGTCTTAAACCACGACAAGTAGGAAAGAACATTTTTCGTCGCCTATCCTAATCCTAAACAGCCTAAAGTTGCCGCGATCGCCGCTATACGTGTCACATAAGCTTGTCTCGTTCTAAGCAGGGTAGATCTCTTTAGGTCCTGCTAAGAGCTCATGGTAAGCCCCCTGTCCTCGGACATGATGACACCTTTCATAGAATAAATCTCGACAAATCTCGACTTTATTTAAATGGCAATAAATTGTCTACGTTGGCAACACTGCTAGAGCTCACCAAAAGGGAGGGGCTTCCCCCTAACTTCACCGCACTCGAAGCGAGTGTTGCCACATTGGTTTTTAAAAAGCGCCGTTGAAGAAGCTAGAAAGGACTAGTTCAAGCAAATTATACTTTTAAAAGAGGTGTTAAAAAGGGCTAAAAAGAAATATTTATAGAAGTTGGCACTATGTTCCATTATTATTACAATCTTTAAAATGGTTGAAAACTATTGACAAAGACAATATTATCCAATACAACGTACCCAGTGTTTATATCCTGTTTGCTAAGAACCTATTTCAAGCGATTATCAATTACCAAAATTGTCGGGGCGCCATCTAGTGAGTGTTTAGATACCTATTGGAAAACTGCTCATACACTCAGTACTTTGCTTTGATATAATATAGCCTCTACCACGGAACATCGAACGACCCAGCCACCGATCAGCTAGACTACTCTGTATGACAGATGACTTTGACAACAGACATTCATTTGACAAGTGACGTTTCAGCTGTCATTCGATATTCCGATGGTAAACAATGTTTTGAAAAGTATTTGTGATAATCACAAATTCATTCAAATCAAATCACATTTCCGTGTTGTTTAACAATCTGTTCAGACAGGATCACAACCAGCGCTGCCAGATCGCACCTTTTGGTACGCTTTACGTAGTATTTAGCCGACTGTCGTGTAGTGTGTAGTGCACTCCTCACCCCGCACTTAGGGTATATATAAGTAAGTTAGGCTATGTAATTGAATCCAATATACGTCTGAACCTAAGACATTGAGTATCATTCAATACATCCCCACATTGCAGTCGTACCTTAGGCGTACTTTGCTCCACATCGTACTATTTAGTACGTTTTTACAAAATGCTAAATTTAGCTGAGTGGGTGGTCACTCTGCCTTTCCTGTCCGCAAAATACCGTAAAATGGAAGGAAGGGTTGATTTTGACGTGTGTTTGCTCACTGGCACCACTGGCGAGTAAATAACGTCATGTCTTGTCAAAATAACGCCGTTTTATTGGCTACAATCCCTCCCCCCAATGCCGATAAAGTAGTAGAGAAGGTTAACAGTACCTTTTAAGCCATTTTCGTACTATTTTAGGAGCCCGGACGTACATTTTTGGGATACTACTGCTGGTAACACTGATCACAATACTATTACTCGTATGTACTTAACCTGGGCCATTACGTCCGCGACTGTGTTTGTATTTAGTTCACATAGGTCATTCCGTCTGTCTGTGCTTCTAAAGTGTGCTAAGTGTACATTATTTTATAGTAAACAAGCTTACGGCCTGTCTGATGAGAAGCAGCCACCATAGCCTATGCAAATTTGCAATACCAGTAGCCGTATTCACAATGATTCGAAACCGTTTCCGAACGATTTGACACGAAATTCGTGAGCGGAAAATCCGTGTCGATCGATTCGAAAACTGTTATTCAGAATCCCGATAGATTCCACGGAAACTCTACTCTCCTTAACATATGAAAATTTCATCAAAATTACTGAAACCACATTTTCCTAAGAACTTTTGCGGGGTCCTTTGTAGATTCCGTTTCCGAATCCGATTTCCGAGCCATTGTGAATACGGCTACTGGGGCATCACCCACGCGTTGCCGACCCCGTGAACACCTTTTCACCCCCGTCTTTAAGTGTGAAATATCAAATTTTGTTCGCGTAATCGTCAAGTTTGTAGATATACTCGTATACAACAAGTTCGTACAATGTCTTGCCATTTGAGAATAGTCTGCAATTTAACCTTCGCGGTTGTGACTTTAATATTTTGTGCATTCTGTTATCTCTGTTTCCTGTACTGGCACAAGCAAATCTGGCCAACCGAATTACCCACAACAACCGCAGAAATAGACGATACATTTATGTCTATGAATGAAGTGTCAACCTCCAGTCTCAAGTATTCGTGTAAGTACTTATCCTACTCCTATCCTCCCAAGACGTTAATGTGAAAATGGGAGCTGAGGTTATAATAACAATAGTATGCTTGTTGACTTCACCGACAAAAGTATCGAGATCGTAATTTTTTTTATTTGTACGGCAAAATGGAAACACATTCAACTTTGATTCGACTTCAAAAACAAACTACAAATTTAAATAAAGCAAAGATACCAACCAAGTGCTGTAGACAATCTGTTTTCTGATTGTTCTTTTTGTATGCACTTTGTATACGCATGTCAAAAATCTTTATAGGTCATCTGAAAATGTGTGATACAAATTAAAGAAAGAAAGAAAACATTTATACAAAGGACGCCATGACACGTTAAATTTTGCAAGACAGTTCAAATTGTTTTGTGTAACATTTTTATTTTGGTTTCTAAATGGTATCTAGTTGTCAGTTTGTAACTATGTACATAATTTACTAATTATTAAAGTTATTACTTATCAGTAAGTGATGTTGCCGTCTCGCTCTAGTAACTAATTACTATCGTAGTCAGCGACCGACGATAATCAGTGCTGATCAACCTTTTTTTTTTTGTAGATACTTAAGGGAACTTACATGTCTGGGAAAGCGAATATTTTAGTAGGTACAATTATTATTCATGTCCGTCAAAGTGACGCAAGCGGTGTGTCTGCTATGTTAGGTATAGGAATATTTAAACAACTTTGGGTACCTCCTTAGTAAATTTTTTGCTCAGGCTTGCATTAATGTCTCCTTTTGTTGCTTGCAATGAGTTTATCTATCATTAATTTTAACCCCAAACTATGTTGCTCAATGTTTTTTTTCGTTAATACGCTTATTACATTTGACTAAATTCAGGAGCCTAGAGTCAGAAGCGAAAGCGTGAGAGCAAATCAAAGTGTAATGAATTGCTCATGGAATAAGGTCCATTTTTGTAACACAGTATGTTACCCGTCGCTCCGTTTCCCAAAAGCCGTGATACAAAAATGGACCTTATTTTATGAGCAATACCTACATTCCCCTTTCATTTGCTCTCACGCTCTTCGCTTTTTGCTTCTGATTTAGTCAAATGTAATATTATAAGTGCATAAGTCATCCAAAAGGTTGCACGCCCCTGACTTGATGCATTTCCTGCATGGACGTGGCTACTGGCTATCACATCAAAGTCAACAATGCGCGGCGGCCAGCGCGACTCTCGTGTAACTAATACTTGTACCCACGTAGAGCTCGTCTAGTGTAAGATGACGCGCCCCACTACTTAGTTAGTTGATTTCGATGTGTGAGTGCAAATATTGATAACGACACTTCATCTGTGTGGAAGCCAATGAACGACGCGTGTTCCTACGTTTGAATCTCACCGGCAACTGAATGACCAATTACAACGGCATTTGTATATGTATTGCGTCCATATTTTAAACTTGCTTGTGTGCGGTAATGCGATAGTGGGGCGCGTCATTTTAGATTAGACGAGCTCTACCCACGAAGAGACGTGCCGTGATGGACCGATTTGGATACGGTTTTCAGTATTTGAAATCTATTTTCCATATCTTATTTTTTTATTTCAATAATGTGGCAAACAAGCTTACGGCCTGCCTGATGGTAAGCAGTCACTGCAGCCGTTGCCGTTTGCAAACCAGAGGCATCACGCACGCGTTGCCGACCCCGTAAAAACCTTTAACCCATTTCTTGAAGAACTCCATGTTGTACTCTCCAGGGAAAACCTCTCCAGGTAGTTCATTCCACAACCTTAGTGTGCGTGGGAGAAAGTTCCTTTGGGGTTCCACCGTTCGCGACCAATTTGGCTCCAAGGTGTGAGGATGAACTCTCTGTGGGTACCTACCGACCGATCGATATCTTTACTTCACAAATTAACAACTTACATGTATGTGATGCCCAATACCTACTAGTGACGTAATAATCTAGCCTTGAGAGTAAGGAAGCTACGAGTACGAAACCGAATCGCTCCGGAACTTCCGAAAATCCGAAGTTATCTTCATGCTACTCGGTGAAAAACGAGCAGACAGCTCACCTGTTGGTTAGTGGTAATTATCGCCCATAACATCTACGATTCATAGATTTAGGCTGCAAGTAACAAAAATGCAGAACCACAGATGCGTTGTCATTGTGAGGACTAAGATGAAATGCTTCATGCCTGTAATTTTGCTGGCTGCCTTACCCTTCAAACCGGTACACAAGGCAAGCATTGTTGCTTGGCGGCAGAAATAGGTAAGGCGGTGGTACTCACCCACGCGGACTCTTCAGGCTTGACAGAGTCCTACAACTTGATAATTATATACCGCTGAAGACAATATTTACCTTCTATATTTACTTGCGTGTGCTAGTTACTATCTAAGTAATTAACCTAATACCTACTTCTATACGATAAAATTAGTTGCGGAATATAAAATTACTTTTTGGATGCCAGCGGCCAATACTGTCAGTGCATCAACAAACTATTCAAGTGCGAAGTGATTTAGAAGGATAAGGTTGCCAGCCATCCCAATTATTTTAGTATGTGGCGACATCTATTGCTCTACTGCTCCAATAGGGAAGACTCAACGCTACTCACATTACGAGTACACGAACACAAGGTTGGCAAGCATCCGCACATAGATGGCGCTAACAATCCTACATCGCGCTAGAGAAATGTGCCAACTTCCACGGCATATATACAACTTCCGACGATCAACTGTCAGGCCCTTGGTCCCCTGGTCACAACACCCGGCCAGGTGGGTAATTACCCTTTTCTAGCTTCTCTCCATCTTCGCTTGCCAACATTGGCGGCTACCTTATCCCTTCACCGCCAAAAGTATTTTATTTTGGTCCTCACAGTGACAACGCACCGGCATTTATGTTGCCTGCAACTTAAATGCTTAAAAAGTAGATGTCGTTGTCGACAGTAACTGCTTACCATCTGGTGGGCTCTGCTTTGTTGTCACTGTTAATTTTATTTATAACTCTTTATTGAACATACAAGGACAGTAGAACATTATTACAGCAAGACAATATAGTACAAAGGCGATCTTATCGCTAAAAGCGATCTCTTCCAGACACCCATTTTCACGTACATCGTAGCAGGATCTTAGAGAAAGCAGGCATGTAATGTACACAGAGTAACTTCAACACTATATACATTAAACTGTTTAGAATAAACAAAAAGTCATATTATTATTATTATGTTTATGCAAGCAAGCAGTTGTCAAACAACTGATTGATTCCTGTATCCGGCTCTTCTCCACTCAATATCAATTAGATTTTAAATGCTTGTCGAATCTATATTTGAACTGGTTTGTATTTTCTGCTGTCACTACACATTCAGGCAACTTATTCCAGGCATTCACGACTCGGTTGAGCCTACACTACACTTCCGCGATCTCAAATCACCACCCAACCAAACCACCGTCTCTGGGTTTATCAGAGGCTTTCGAGGGTATGATCATCATCCTAGCGTTAAATCCCGGTCGCACACCCGCGCAACACGCGGGGGCCCGGGATCCGCCTATCTAGGCTTTCGAGGGTAGGGTAGGGATTTTAGCCGGTAGGAGTCCGACACTACGGCTACAGATTCCTGGCTACATGTCCCAATCATCATCATCATCAGCCGGAAGAGCCCACTGCTGGGCATAGGCCTCCCCCAGAGATCTCCATAAAGGCCGGTCCTGTGCTTTCCGCATCCAGCTGGTACCTGCGATCTTTACCAAATCGTCGGTCCACCCAGTGGGAGGCCTACCCATGCTACGTCCTTCGGTACGTGGTCGCCACTCGAGAACATTCCTGTCCCATCGGCCATCTGTTCAGCGAGCTATGTGTCCTGCCCACTGTCACTTAAGCTTGGCAACGCTTCGGGCTGTCGGTGACCTAACTAAGGACCGCAACTGAGACTCCTCATTTCTGATTCGATTCGATTGTACCCAAAAGACAACATTTATAATGGTTATTATTTTGTTCGCAGTAAGGGTTTGCATCCCAGACACGGAGAGAGCCCTCTGCAATAATGTCGACCGAGGCAACGACGCCGTCTGCGTTAGCGTGGAGTCCAGGTAAGGTATCATCACAGCCCGCAACAGGTTACTGCAGGACTTAAGGCCCAATAAAGGGGAAGTTGGAGATCGCAGTGTTGTAAATATCACAATTGAAAACGCTGCTGCACATTTTCCAGCCTACTTCTCCTTTGCCTCGAAAACATCAGTCGCCTTGTACGACACCCACGAGTGCAAGCGGTTGGTTCTATTCTACTCAGCAGGACATCACCCGGCAATCTGAGCCTTGACGAGTATCTGTTGCAGCTGGAATTGGAGTTATAGTTGCCGACGACTTCGTCCGCATGGAAATCGTTCTTAGGGCAGTTTATCTTTATCCTGAGGGACAATTTTAAATGATCTCCGTAATGTATGAAAGCTAGTACTACGGATGAATCAAGCCGTATCTCTGGTCTACACAATCGAATTAGATTTTTAGTTGGACCGCTGACTACCATACTGTGTAAACCACATCAAAATCCATATTTCTTATAGTTTAGCTGGTCCATTATGGTTCTGCATCAGGTGTTCCAGTTTTCAAAACCAATTAGACCTTAATGCTGCCCAGGCATAATAGCTACACAACAAAGAAAACAATCATTCAAATCTGTCCAGTAGTTAGCGTGTATAGACAGTAGATTAATGATCGATTCGTATTTCTCAATGTACAGGGTGGACTGCGCCATCCTGTTGGCCCGTGGAGCAGCCAACATTGGCGTGTTCTCTGAAGAAGAGACGCTGCTGTTGGCCCAGCAGCTGCCCAACGACTTAAGGGTCGTGGCCAGCATTAGAGACGTCAGCAGAACAGGTGAGTTCGCTGGTGCAGAAGGTAGAACATGAACCTACCTAAAACTAGTACATCCGATGACCTAGCAACTCTATGGACACCCATAGCAATGTTAGCTCCTTTTATACTGGGTATTGGTGGTTACCAGTGGCGTGCACACAGTTTATAGACAGGGTAGGCAGAAGTTATTAAAAATTTTAGGCAGAAATTAATAACTAGCCAAAAAATACTGCATCTAAATTTTGATTCGTCGTCATATTCGTCGTTAAATAATTATGTAGTGTAGGTATGATGCTGCCGTAGAAAAATGGTGCATATCGGTGTAACCGGCGTCTTTCAAGACGGTTTTATTATTTGAAAATAAAATACACGGGAAACAAAACAACTAAACCGATTGCACTTGATTTTTTCTCCGAAAGATAGTTATTAGAACGCGTTATTGTTTATTGTCTCTATATAAACACCACCTTTCACAGTTAAATGTTATCAATTTTTCACACTTATAACTGCTTTCATAAATCAGAATAAAAACGAATCAAACAAATAAAGGCGGGCCGACCCGCAACTCTATTATTTACAATTACAGTATAAAAAATACGACAATGGTACAGCTAAAATTAGCGCTATAATTCATTCATCTACTTTTTAACTAGTTACAATAACCAACTAACAACTACGGTTCGGAAGACTTCGGTCATTGTCGTAATTTTTCGTGCAAAAAGACATTGCCTACTCTGTGCGGTTGTATGCGTGATTTGTGGCATTGTGTGTCATGTATTAATAGGCACACCAATGCGAATAAATAAACATCAAGGCACACATAGACATATTAAGGCACGAATAGTTTGTGTCTTTCCCGTTGCGCGCTCATAGCGGCGTTAGTATAGCGCGGTATAGTGCAACGATACATTACATAGGTAACACCAATATCCGATAGGTGGCGCTGTTTTGAAAATAGGACAAATCGAGCACCGACAATTTAGTATAATTATTAGAGTAGCAATTACTCGTAAAAAAATATAAATTATTGTTATCAGAACAGAATGCAGTGTCTTTTTGTCTTTATGAAGTGCACGCCACTGGTGGTTACCACATAGAGGCGTCGCTGGCCGAGTGATTGTGGTATCTGACTGGTACCGTTTCGAAACCCACTGCGGCCATATACCAATGACTCTATTCTGAGTTATGTTAATTAGTTGAATGCTAACCGATGCTTTTACAGTGAGGGAAAACAACATGATGAAACCTGCAAATGCAGTATCAATATTCAAATGTTATCATGATCCAATCTGGTCAGGTTCCCCTGTTATTACCTGATCGCCAAATCCTGGATCACGGTCAAGGCGGACCCCGGGCCCTCGTTCTCGAGAGCACAACCGGGTCATTAACGCCAAGATGATTATTTTTTATACTTTTTTTTTCCTAGATGCCTACGCTTTCGAGGCGGTGGCTGTGGTGCCGGCGGCCTACAACAACGGCCTGAACGGTCTCCAGGGAGGCAAGTACTGCCACCCAGGGTTCGACCACGCCGACCTCCGGTGGTCCCCGAGAGTGATGAAGGCGTTCGAGCATGCGGTGAGTTCCAGAATCTTTGTGAACCTCTATCATTTTGTTTTTAAACTGAGGCTGGTCCAATTTGGTCCGAGAACGCATCGCCTTGCGTTCTTCTTCACTTATTCTGTTAGTGTTAAGTTTTTTGAATGTGTTATTGGACCAAATAAATATACGTTTATGTCTATACAACTAAAGTGGCAAACAAGGTTACGGCCTGCCGGATGGTAAGCAGGCACCACATCCTATGGCCGTTTGCAATACCAGGGGCATCACCCACGCGTTGCCGACCCCGTAAAGCCTTTTAACCTGACCGATTATTTAACATACATACATAAAGCTCACGCCTGTGGGGTAGGCAGAGACTACGGACCGCCACTTTGCTCTGTCCTGACACAACTCCCTAGCCTCGCATATATTAGTTTATTGGTTTTCATTTTAAATATTGTGTATTATATCATACACTAAAAGTACAATGGCGGCCTCAAAGATGGTGACCGGTAGCATTCTACCAGTCTACCAGGAGAGATAGTTGTCGAAAAAGTATGCGATGCAGGAAGACTACTTCCTTAAGAAAATAAACCTAATAATAAAAAAAAATCAAACGACTGTCATTTACATAATAAATTAAAAGTAGCAACAGATATTTATGTATTGGAATGTATTTCTCATGGAATAAGGTCCATTTTGTACAACTTAAACAATACGTCGCTCTACTTTCCGAAAGGCGTTATTCAAAAATAAACCTTATTCTATGAGCAATACATTTAACTTTGAGTTGCTCTAAAGCTTGCTTCTGAATTCCGGCTAAAACTTTCATAAAGGATTTCTCCAGGCGTCTCTGTGCGGCCACTGGTGACCGCAGGGCTGGCAACTTTATCGCACAGAGGTTGAGCCTAAAGGGGAAATGTTGCCAGCCTCCCGGTTTCTTCGAGGCACCATGCCTTGCTGCTTGCTTGGGATGCCCTGGTGGAGGTTTTTTATCTGTCAATATAGATTTAGGTCTAGGGTTAAGTTTGTACGTTGTTTGTGGTTGTGTAAATAAATTAATACAATGAATTGAGCCAGGTGTAAACAGGTGTAACATAGATTACCATAGACTTTACTTATGCCAACATTTATTGAAAATCCAGACAGCGCGCTCCCACCTATGCCCTAACGCCCAGACTACGGACAAGTCAGCTGATGAGCTGGAGGTCGAGACCCTGAGCAGTTTCTTCGACACCGCCTGCAGGCCAGGGCCTTGGAGCACCAACACTACCGTCGACGCCAGACTGAGTAAGCGATTTTGACTCATAAAGTTGTCCTGTCAAGGTACTTGTTCCCCACGTTCGGTTTATTTCTATTGGTTCTGTCAATTGGGATTGAGTTAGCGATTTTGAATCTTAAACTAATCAAACCAAGGTAATAATTGCAAGGGGCCGATTCTCGTGATGTGACATCTCAAATTCGACATTTTCTTCAGCCAAAAATCTGTATTTAAACCGCGACTGAAATTGATCTTCGATAATATACGACTGTCAAAAACAGTTGAGAAAGTATTTTAGCTGCAATAGACATTTTCATGACATTATTAATGAAGATATGTGGCTAAAAACATGTAGAATGCGAGATGTCCGTTCCTGGTGGTGAGAAAAGGGAAAAAAATGTCCTGTGCCTACAAATACCATTGAATAAATAAAATTTTAATTCATGGAGCGTCTGTGGCTAAGTGGTTAAGGTATCCGACTCGGGTTCGACTCCCACTGCGACCATGTACCATCGACTCTTTCTGAGTTAAGTACATTAGGTGAATGCCAACATTGCAAACCGATACTCCTACGGTGAAGAAAATCACCGTGCGTAATCCTGAGTGTCTTATCTACGCCACGGCACGATAATTTTGCAATACAACTAAATTTAACACTAAAGAAAATCGGTACGCAAAATTCGGGGACAATTATTGGGTGTAATAATTAGTGGCATTTTTCGTGGATTTTCGGAGTTACTGCAGTTCCTTCTAGAACTCTCTCGTCTATTCTCATTTCAAACAATCAATCTTTTGACACAAGCAAAAATATTTTGACATGTATTTGATATTTATATAGTGAAAGACCAATAATGATGATTTTTTGCGGTATCGTGTATCAATTTTGACATGTTTTAGAAGCAGTCGCTTCACTCTAATTACCTGATCGCTAAAGCCTGGATCATGGTAAAGGCGGAGCCCGGGCCCTCGTTCTCGAGAGCACAACCGGGACATTAACGCCAAGATGATGATGATGATCAATGAATCATGGTTATCAATGAATAAACTTAAACTTTTTCCAGAAACGCGTTTCCCGAAGCTATGCCAGCTCTGCGGGAACAACAACACCTGTACCGGGTACAGCATCGATATGGGGGCCCCAGTCGGGACCGTGAACAACAATAACAGGCACATCCAGGCACTCGAGTGCCTGAGGACCAATGGCAATGGGTCCGTCGCGTACGTCGCTTGGCAGCACGTCCGGGAATACTTCACTGTGAGTTTCTTCTCATCTATGAAGGGCCAGGGCTATTTATTTACACATAAAATATTTACAGTTATAATAAAAATATAAGTACACTAATACCTACATCTAAAATACCAAAAATATACACTAATACATATTAAATAATACTAAAAATTTAAAGAGTCTTCGACACCGGTTTTCTAAGTTTGACATTAAATAAATATGTATTTTTTTTCGCATATACTTATTGCTCAAATATGTTTAATTTTACAAATAATAACCTATCAAAATTAATAGTTACTTGATTTCGAAAATAGAGTATGTTTTGATGCCAGTCTCTAAAATTGAACAATCTTATAAGGGTTTGAAAATACCCTTATTTTCATTTGTTGTCAATTTTTCCTCTTTAACCAGATGACATTTTATGAAAAGGGTAGCTATCAAAATGAAATGGTATGCACCAGTTAACTTGATGCTTTCTGATTACACCTATAACGTTTCATCGTAATCGGATTAGCCATTTCCAAGAAATTTTAAAAATTTGTTTGGTTAAAATGTTAATTTCAGTTTCCGTCATTTTCGCCATCGTCATCACAGCCCATAACAGTCCACTGCAGGTTTTAGGGCCTCTCTCACGAACGGTTATTGCCATAATCTCCACGCTTGGCAGGCGGGTTGGAAATCGCAGTGTTGTAAATATAACAATTGGAAATGCTGCTGCCCATTTTCTAGCCTACTGAGACTCTAGATATTTTGCCTCGTAAACATTAGTCGCCCTGTAGGACACCCACGAGTGTAAAGGGTTGGTGCTATTCTACTCTGCCGGACACCACACGGCCAATACAAAATGCTAATTTCATAGGTAAGGACCTAATATACATCATCATAACAGCCGAAAGACGCCCACTGCTGGGCATAGGCCTCCCCCAGAGATCTCCATAAAGGCCGGTCCTGAGTCTTTCGCATCCAGCTGGATGACCTGCGATCTTGACCAGGTCATCGGTCCACCTTGCGGGAGGCCTACGCCCGCTGCGTCTACGTATAAAATACTTAGTTACTGCGCTAGCTCAGCGACCCAAAGTGGATCTTGGCCTCCGACACCAGAGATCGCCACCTCTTCCTATCCTGCGCCATCTGCCAATCGAGGATTCCCAGTACGTGCAGGTCTTTCAGGACTTCATCCATCCAGCGATATCTGGGTCGCCCGACCGGTTGCCGTCCGCTTACGGCGCGATCCTCCCCCATCCTCTACGTGGCCACGCCAACGCAGCCTTAAGGCCTTGATATAAAATAGATGTCGTTGCGATCATTGTCATCAGGGTGGTGATATCAGTATTAGGTCGTATTCGTCCAGATAAATTGAAGAAAAGGTTCACATTTACTCCACTGTATTTATTCCAATTAATTTTTGCACATCACTTATAATTTAACTTGAAATCAGAGCGGCATTACAATGTAGGCAGGTGAGGTAATTTACATTCTTATTTCAAAGGTGATTTTAAAATTATGTTATATTCAAACGTAGGTAAATAACTTTCTATAAACGAAATGTGGAGACAGTTTCAAGACGCGTCACTCCCCGGCGGCGGTCGCGCCAAGAATGGCCGCCACTCCACCCGAGTCGTGCCGTCGAAACTCTGTCAGCCCACCAGGAGGCGCACTCCCACTTTCGTTTTCTTCGTCATGAGTCCGTACTATTGACCACATGATTCCATACTATTGACTGGATCCGTCAAATACATATAAAATTATGATTACATTCCCCCTTTCACCCCTAGATCCGCAACCCAACCATAGCATCGAACTTCGCCCTGCTCTGCGAAGACGGCTCCACGCGGCAGCTCTCCGCCGAGCTCCTCAACGGGAACTCCGCCCCCTGCGCCTTCGTGCGCCAGCCGTGGGGCACCGTCGTGACCGACAGGTGGGTAGCGGGATACGGGAAGTGAAGAGAGATACGGCTCAGCGGGTTATCCCGCTCGAACTGCAGCTTTATTAGCTTATTTCACTAGTTTTCCCCAATGGATTCAGAGCGCTCGTTTGCGCAAGGCGAGTCAGTATCGCCGTAATGTTTCGATCACGAGTTTGCTATGTCAAAGCCTAGAAATATATATATCATGCATATGCGCATAGAAATCAATGCAACTACAATCATTGTTTTCTATGCATGTACGTATAAGGATTTGGTTCACTCATTTGTGTGTGTGTGATTCATATAGGTAGAAGTGTGAGTAGGCCACTCGCGATCGGGAAAATTGTCTGTATATGATACGAAAAATGCTGTCCGCGATCGATTCGGAAATACGGCGATTTAGCAAAATAACCGTACCATGAGCTCTTATAGCAGGACCTAAACAGAACTGCCTTGATTACAAAGAGACAGCGCTATACGTATCACATAAGTTTGTCTCGTTCTAACCAGGCCAGTTCTGTTTAGGTCCTGCTATAAGAGCTCATTGTAAGCCCCTGGAGTCGCCTGATTCGGGAAGTATATACGGTCCGGTAGCGCCATCTATGTGCGGATGCTCGCCAACCTTGTGTTCGTGTACTCGTAATGTGAGTATTGTTGAGTTTCCTCATTGGAGCAATAGATGTCGCTACAACGTAGTTGTACACTTTAGGTAACTTGGCGCTGTGACTCGTGCGGCGTGCGACCAGAGGGCCAAGTGCAAGTTTTGCTTCGATTTTACTTTACTATCACGTTTGCGTTTACGTGAATATTTGTATGAAAAAACGCCATCTAGTGGTACGTAAATGAAGCTTTTTATTCATACTAATTTTGACGTAAACGCAAGGGCAATAGTGAAGTGAAATCCAAGCAAAACTTACACACAGCCCTCCGCTTCTATCGATGGACACAACAACCTTATCTTACCTTCCAGCGCTTCAGCGACCCGCGTCCTTACGGCCCTGCGCACCTGGTACCCCACAGGTGTGAATCCCAACGCTGGGAGCTGGCAGTCGTCGCTGTACGACCGCCTCATTGGCGGGGCCACCGCCCAGCTCACCTTCGAGACTGGAACCTCTACCCCGGCCAACCATACTAATACCAGTGAGTTTTTCTTTGTGTATTGTTTCGTGTCTACAGGTACCAATATTCTAGAGAGAAAAGATCCTTTTGGCGCGTCAGGTCATTGTCTTGAAAAGTCAATTTATAAGAACGTCATGTTCGTTCGAAGTCATTTTCTGGTTACGTAATACTTTACGACAGCCTTTTTAAGTACTTCTTCTAAACCGATCCTTATGATACTTTGCACACATTTGTTTCTGTGGCAGTACAATATAATGATAGATACACCAGGATCTAATGATGGAGGAGGAGGTAGACAGTATAACTCCTCGACCGTTACTGGTACCGGTTCAAGAGTTCCACTGTCCACCTCTTGACACTCATCAGACCCCACCAAGCATATTGTAAAGTACTATTTCGCGACGAAATGTATTCAATTACGCAATGAAATGTGTTCAAACTCGACGGCGTTCCCAGTAACATTGAAAAGATTAGTTTTCTGTTGTGTTCGCACATCATCATCATCACAGCCCATAAAAGTCCACTGCAGGACTTAGGGCCTCTCCCACGTAAGGAGAGGTTATTGCCATAATCTCCACGCATGGCAGGCGGCTTGGAGATCGCAGTGTTATAAATATAACAATGGAAAATGCTGCTGCCCATTTTCCAGCCTGCGGAGACTTTTAGATCTTTTGCCTCGGAAACATTAGTCGCCTTGTACGACACCCGCGAGTGTAAGGGGTTGGTGCTATTCTACTCTGCCGGACATCACACGGCGGAGTTCGCACATGCTATTTATTTATTAAAAGTTTCATGCACTGTTACGTACAATGGCGGACTTAAAGCTTCATAGCTTTCTCTACCAGTCAACCGGAGAGATGATAGTATGAAAAATTACAGGGCTAAGTTATCGGGCTTATTGCCACGGTTATGGCATGAAAGTGTAGTGAATAACGACGAAGTCTTAATACCGACTATTATATAGATATATATATATATATATAATAATAATCGGTAATATAAGAATAAAGACATGTTTTTTGGAACATTGTATTTTTTATTTTTGTTTGTCTGTACTAATATTGAAAAGAGGAAATTTTTATTTTTCGGTTAGTTTGTCTGTTTGTTTGTTTATAATGGATAAACACAAAAACTACTTGACCCATTTTAAAACTTCTTTTACCTATAGGAAGCTACATTATTAGCGAGTAACATGGGCTATATGAAAAGTGAAATAATATAATCCAAGGTATTAAAATGTTGCATGTTCGCGCGTAACTGCAGTACATTTGTAATGGGTCGCAAGGTTTCTATGTAATAAAATAGGGTAGGTAGGTATACGATAGGTGTGTCCTACGCCTGGGGACCCAAAGACTGGATGTTCAGGCCCCATAATATAATAATTATATCTGTGTCCATTTCGCAGTCCGTAACATAACCTCAGTCGACGCGACAAGCAACTGCCTGCCGGCTCGCCGCTGGTGCACCCTAACCGCAGCTGAACAGACCAAGTGTTCGTGGATCAGGAATGCTGCTCACGTTCTAGGTAAGCTTGTCATCATCATCGTCAACATCTTGGATGAGATCTCGATGAGCACCAGACAGCTAGCGGTCTGATGGATAAACCGTTAGAATTAAGAACGGAATGGGGGGAAGAATGGAAGGCTTACCCACCTAGGCATGTGCCAACAACCTATGACTCCACACAAAAGCGCCGACAACTTGTCGTTAATATCCCGGTTGTGCTTTCGTGCACGAGCGCCCGGGATCCGCCTTGACCATGATCTGGCATTTGGCAGATTTAACCTCCATGACCCGGCTACCAGGGGAACCTGAGCAGATCGGATCATGGTTACACATCTAGTCGCCTGAATATGCAGCTTTCATCACGATGTTTTCTCTCACCGTAAGAGCATCGGTTAGTATTCAACTAATGTAGATAACTCAGAAAAGAGTCATTGGTACATAGCCAGAGCGGGATTCGAACCCCGTATCTCTCGCTTACGAGTCGGATACACAAACCGCTTGGCCACCGACGCTCCTAGCCCTGAGATAACAATGGTGCCAGTTAAAAAGGCTTAGAACTAGGCACGGACTCTGTGTCAAGTATAATGTCAGGTGTGGTTGCGAATTTCTCCAGCATGCGATTGCAATACCCCTGTGCAGTCTATCCACCATATCATCTATGAATATCCGAAGCTAAAATACACTGGAGACTCTTTGAACTTGTTTTCTCTTGATGCAAATGCACCCCAATTGGTGAAGAATTTCGATATTTACTTGAAGTTTTTGTGTTCATTTATAATGCCTAGATTATAATTAGCGACTGGGCTATTGCCATACGAATGAATAAATAAATAATCGTGGCGTCTTGTTCGGTTGTGCCCTTCACGAGGGCGGGACCCGGGCCCCTTCCTACGTCTTCTTGTCCACTTTGCTAGGGTTTCGGTATCCTAGGTAGCCGGTTTGTTGGCACGCATGACGTCCTTAGCGAGCTCAAGCCATCGCTTCTTCATCACCTCTCCTTCCCGTGCCATCACCATCGATACTAGTTGGCAGTAATTATTGCGCATTGACTAGCTTTGACTTCGTGATTAAGTGATTTCGAATAAAATTTGCAAACTAGCTCAATAAGCTAGTCGTTTCTGCGAGTGCAAGTAAATTTTTTTGTGTTGGAAAGGGTAAAATAACTATTTTTTTGTTGCTAGGCCTTCAACCCTCGATCAGCTGCGTGCCTCGGTCGACGCCATTCCAGTGCTTCGAGGACATCAACAAATCACTGCTCGATATTTATGTCTCAAGCTCGAACTACGGATATTTGGCTAGAAGGTGAGAATTATATTTACCAGCCTCCAGCAAAAGAAATATAGGTAGCACGAACTTGAACCATTTTATACGTATCTTTATTTGTATTTTTTTTTTGTTTAAGCGATCGTTATTTTGCCATAATTCATTTCTAATTATATAACAGAAATTAAAATTCATCATTTCAATTTCAAATTTTTAATAGTCAGGTAGTATCCGTGATTGATACGGCAACTCGTGATTTTTGGTATTGTTTGTTCACCAAATAAGACAAGTCTGTCTGCAGACTGCAACTGAATTTTACATAAAATAATGTTACACTGCTCTAATTTAGAAAACGTTATAGCCTGTAGGATTATCTAATGTCAAATTTGGTTGCCAACTGAGTTAGACAACAGCCCCGCTGGACAGATTATAAGTGTTTCCAAATGCAATAATCTAGACGCCTTTGAGGCTAGAATGAATAGGCTGTTCCTATTCACTTACCACCAGGTGAGGTGGCGGTCGAAGGCATGGCTTGTCAAATCCGCATAATGAAAGAAGAGACTTGTCAAATGGCAGTAGAGGGGATAGCCTACTAAGCAAGTCGAACCACGTGACCCGCCAAGTCTCTTATTACATGGCACTAGTTATACAATGAGCAGTTTTCCAATAGGTATGTAAGGCATTCCTAACCACTCACTAGATGGCGCCCCGACAATTTTGGTAATTGATAATCGCTTGAAATAGGTTCTTAGCAAACAGGATATAAACACTGGGTACGTTGTATTGGATAATATTATATTTGTCAATAGTTTTCAACCATTTTAGAGGTTGTAATAATAATGGAACATAGTGCCAACTTCTATAAATATTTCTTTTTACACTTCGTTCAACCTTTAACAGTTATGTTTATATTAATAAACACTTTATTTTCAAGTTTAGTATTAGTTGGCTGCATAAAATCACTGCCACCATCATACAGATTTAAAGAAGATTACCAAAATTGTTGGAGCGCCATCTATTAGTGCAAAAAAAATCTGACAAAAAAAATTCTCAAAAAAAATTGACGTTTCTTCGATCGAAAACTTAACCGCTCCCTCGTTCCCAAGACACTACAAGCTGTCCCCAGTGAAGATGGTCCAGAACGCCTATGCCACGTCTACCAGGGTCGCAGCCTTCATCAAGGACTCTGCCCGGACCAACATCACAAGGTTCGAGAACCTTCGCGGCAGGAAGGCTTGCTTCCCCGAGTTCGGCGGGATTGGTGAGGATCTATTTACCAGCTTGGAACGTTTTTTTTATGTTATGTTTATGGCAGATAGAAAAGCGGGCCACCTGATGGAAAGTGGTCATCGTCGTCTATGGATATGAGCAACACCAGGGGAGTTGACAATGAGTTGTCCGCCTCTCAAGAGTCTGTTAACTTTTTCAGTGTGTTTGCTTGCACTTTGACACTGGCATTAATGGTCGTCAAGTTGTTGAACGACCCGTTGCTATTTCATTAAAAAATTGAATTGAATTGAGTCCGTTAATATACAATAAGACCACGCTAAGTCCGAATCGCTTATGAAAAACTAGTTTTTTTTTTAAAGTAATAGTACGTCATTTTTAAAAGTCATAACAAAAAAATTTTATTCTGTAGGATTGTTTATTTTCGTGAGTTATGTAAATATTATTAAATAATGGACAAAACAATTAAAAAGGAAGTGAGAGAGGTAATTTTCAGCATGATTAATAATATAGTCAAACTAAAAGTACAAGTTCAAGCCAAATAAATGAATGTTTACAAGAACGACTGACAAGGACAGATAATCTATAGATTATTGCCATATCCACATTTTATAATTTTTACTACTGTCAGTCAATACGGACTTATCGTGGTCCTATTATACCTCTTGAAAGATCCCGTGTCATAGTCCGAAGTAGTCTCAAACTCAAGAGCCTAAATCCAGAAGCAAAAAGTGTGAGAGCAAATCAAAGTGACGTACTCATTGAATAAGGTTTTTGTATCACGGCTTTTGAAAAGCGGAGTGACGCGTGACATTATCTAAGCTCTCACGCTCTTTGCTTCTGAATTTAGAGTACTGAATTTAAACTACGATGACACACCCTAATTCAGGCACCTACGTAAAGGGACTCCACATGTTGGCATGTCTGTTACGAGCAGTGTTGCCAGTGGCCGTTATTCAAAAATAACACAAGGCAGCTGAAAAAGTAACATTATCTAATTTTATATCTTTATAGTTACTGTTCTCGTGAGAAATAACGTATGAGTGATACAAAATTGATCTTATTCTGTGAGCAATACATTCCACTATGATTTGCTCTCACGCTCTTTGCTTCTGAATTTAGGCTAATGAATGTAGTCAACGAGCGACGCGTAACATAATATGTATAAGTTTTTACGGGGTCGGCAACGCGTGGGTGATGGTTGGCTTGCCGTAGGCTCGGCAGGCCGTAGGCTTGCTTGCCACAATATAAAAAATTTTTTTTTTGTCGAATGTCATCATCATCATCCGAGCGGTCAATCCCGGCTACTGCCAGGGTCCGCTTTCCTGCTTTTCTTTCTCCACTTCGCCCGATCCTCGGCATCCTCGCGTCGTAAGCCGTTGGCTCTCGCGTCCGACTCGGCGATGTCAATCCATCGCTTCTTGGGCCTTCCGCGGGATCTTTTTTGTCAAATGTGTCAAACCCTCACTTGCTCGTTTTCCCTCAAGCTTGTTTGCCACCTTGGTGGTATAAACATTTTCTTTGTCAAATGTAACAACCGCAATAAAAAAAGCTCCCCCTCCCCTCGCCCCCAGCGTTCGTGTCGTTCGTGGCGACGGCGCACGCGCGCGGCGTGGTGAGCGCGGCGGAGTGCGACTACGCGCGCGCCGTCGGCGAGTTCTTCGGCGGCGCGTGCGCGCCCGGCGCGGTGGACGCCTCGCACGCGCTCACCGACGACTCGGTGAGTACTCGGCCTCGGCAGTGGCGTCACCACTAGAGAATATGTCGAATTTGAGATGTCACAGCACGAACATCGCCTTCCTGGCATTTGACCGCCATCTCACCTGTTGGTAAGTGACGATGCGGCCGAAGATGGAGCATGCCCGTCTTGGAACAGCCTATTCACTCTAGCCTTGAAGGCGTCCAGATTATGTTTATCAAATAACGCACTCGCAGCTAACGCATTCCATTCCTTAGCAATACGCATTATAAACGTCGAACTAAAGCGGCTCGTGCGGTTTCCTCACGATGTTTTTCTTCACCGTAAAACCCCGAATAATCTTGTACAGAAGATCGCATATCGACCTACTCAAAACCAGTATACGATGAGATAGCGTCTCTATAGACGCACATAGCAATGTTAGCTCCTTTTATACTGGTTTTTTGTAAGTCGACATGCTGTCTTCTGTACCACTGAACGTACGTGACGTACGACTTAAGCTAAGCAGTTTTTTTTTTCTATTTGTCAGACCTACAATGCCACCGGCCTATGCAGTGCTTGCCAATCAGCCATACCTGTGATGGGCAACTTTTCTGACTGTGAGTATTAAGACCTTAACCCAAGACCTGTAGCTGATCAGAAATATATATTACCAATTGCCAAAAGGGAGCTACTTTTGTTGTTAGGTACTTATCGTTCCCAGTATAAGGCGCTGCCCTAATTGGCAACGGTCGTGCGACCATGGTCGTAAGATGGACGTCGCCCGATCGCTGCCTACATGCTCTTAAACCTACACTTTCATACACTGGTTGTATGGAACAGAATTGTCTCATCATCACAGCCCATAACAGTTCACTGCAGGACCTTCGGCCTCTCCCACGAAAGGGGAGGTTATTGCCATAATCTCCACGCTTGACAGGCGGGTTGGCGATTGCAGTGTTTTGAATATAACAATGTAAAACGCTGCTACCACTTTTCCAGCCTACGGAGACTGAGATCTTGTGTCTCGAAAACATTAGTCGCCTCGTACGACACCCACGAGTGTAAGGGGTTGGTGCTATTCTACTCTGCCGGACACCACACGGCCAGTATTGTCTCTATTGTGTTGCAATTTCCCATCGGTCCGTGTTTTTTTTTGTCTTTGTAACAAGGTTTATTCTATACTTACTCAATTCTTTTATCCCCAGTTACTTGCGCCTGGGACTACACAAATGCGTTCTTCGGCGTAAACGGCTCGCTGGCCTGCCTCAACGACCCGGCCTCGGATGTCGCCTTCATGCAGACCAGGAACCTCGCAGGTTGGTTTGGGATAGCGTCGCCAACTGTTCATAATCATAATTTATTCGTAGTGTAAAAATATACGTTATACAAATTATCATCAAGTAGGTACATTATAAATTATAGTTCATCACAGCCCGTAAGAGTCCACTGCAGGACTTAGGGCCTCTCCCGCGAAAGGGGAGGTTTTTGCCATAATCTCCACGCTTGGCAGGCGGGTTGGAGATCGCAGTGTTTACATATAACAATGGAAAATGCTGCTGGTTATTTTCCAGACTTCGGAGACTCTTGATCTTTTGCCTCGAAAAAGTCGCCTTGTACGACGCCCATGAGTGTAAGGGGTTGGTGCTATTCTACTCTGCCGGACACCACACGGCCCAATAAATTATAGTTACGTATACAAAAAAAAATGTATACATTTCATGTCATATACAATTGAAACAATAAAATGTGTAGAGTCTACGACCAGTCTAGACGCCTACTATATTAAAAATATTAGTAGACCTACACCAAAAACAGGATTCCTATCTAGCCGGATTCTGTCAAAAAAGTACCGGGAATGAATAATTTAATTATATTTTCAATTCAATTAATTGCGTTTGTCGCTAAGTTAGCACAACTGTTAGTATAATTATGATCGATCGATATGGAAAAATACCTGTCTATTATTTAGGGATTTATCGACAGGTAAGTACTCAATTCACAAAGTTACGTAATATTAGAATACCTACAAAAAAAACTTACAAACTAGGCACATCATCGATCATTTAATAATCGAGTGCACTACAGATATGATTAAAAGATATCTTATCTTTCTAATATTAGTTACCCAGATACGTAAGGACGATGAGTAGACGTTTTCTAAAGGTATTTATTATTTCTCTAGCAGGAAACCTTGTATGTTTTAGTACCTATAGTGCTAATACTAAAGTAACAACAACATCATCATATCGGCTGAAAGACGCCCACTGCTGGGCATGGGCCTCCCCCAGAGATCTCCAAAAAGGCCGGCCTTATGCCTTCCGCATCCAATCGGTACCTGCGATCTTTACCAGGTCGTCGGTCCACCTTGCGGGAGGCCTACCCACGCTGCGGCTTCTGGTACGTGGTCGCCACTCGAGAACTTTACTGACCCACCGGCCATCTGTACGAACTATTCCAATAACAGATTTCTCGTCAGCGCTATAGAGAAGAAACACGCAGAAATTAATTTGTTTCATATTAAAAATGGTGGTTATAGGTAGGTATAGCCACAGAATAGTATAGCTTCAGTAAACATTATTAACAGAAACTAAAATCATTAGGTATCATTGATCAGTCTTCAGAGAGTAATATAGGTTACTTTCATCCCGGGAAAATAATAGGCACCTACTTAGGCTCCCGCGCGAAAGTTGATTGTCTACAGAGATCCGAACTGCGCGCGGATGAAACCCTCGAAGATCTAAGATTTTTATACCCTACCTTACCTTCCATAGCGCATCTGAACCAACTGAACATCCCGGCGAACAACTTCCGCGCCCTCTGCCGGAATAACTCTCTAGCTGATGTCGCTGGCATCAACGTGGAGGACAACTGTCTGCTGTCCGTAGTCACTGAGGCCGAGGTCATCACTAGGCGGTGAGTTTTTTTTATATCACAAAGGTGGTAAACAAGCTTACGGCCCGCCTGATGGTAAGCGGTCACCGCGGCCTATGGCCGTTTGCAATACCAGATGGCTAATTACGTAACTCTGATTGCTAACAATCAATTTCAGATTTCAATTATTGAAATTGTTACTATTACGATCACGTATCATTGATTTAATAGTTTGTTTATTGCACTGAACCCATGAATTCGATGATACGGAATAGCAAAAGTAACAATTTCAATCACTGAAATCAGAGAATTGTTGGCAACAGCGTTACGCAATTACCCTACATGGGGCACCCACGCGTTGCCGACCCAGTGGAAACCTTTCACCCCTTTCTTGAAGAACTCCATGTTCTACTCTCCAGGGACAACCTCTCCAGGTAGTTCATTCCACAGCCTTAGTGTGCGTGGAAGGAAGTTCCTTTGGAGTTGCGAGGACCGAGGATCTTGAAGGTCTTCCCCTAGGACAGGGTGTCTCAAAGATATGGCTAGACGTTACGCTGTCAATGTTTCTAGGTGACAACGAAGCCCTTACCTCCCCTAACCCTAAAGAAAAATAATAAAATTGTCTGTTGCAGACAATGAAATGTTCTTATTATTAATGTTTCCTTCTGCAATTATGTAATTATTGTGTCGTAGTGTGCTATGTGTAATAAATGTCTTACTTTCTTAAAGATAATAAGATATTTTTTCTCAATTATATATCAGTACCAAAACTTGTAGCAAATTGAGTCATTACGAGTGGATGAGACGGTTAGGAGGGCGATTCTCGGGCTGTGACATCTCAAATTCGAAATTTCCTCTAGCCAAAAACTGCATTAGAAATCACTGAAATTGATCTTCGGACATTATTAAACGACTACCGAAATACTTGAGGAAATATTGTTTGGCTGCAACAGACATTTCAATGTCATTATTAATGCAGATGTGTGGCTAGAAATAATGACGAATTCGAGATGCCATACCGCGAGAATTAGGGTGGGCTGTCTGGAGCTTATGCGCTACTTACACGTTGCTATATTATGGGACCTGTCGCTCCGCTTTTCGAAAATCCGTGATACAAAAATGGACCTTATTTGTGAAAATGGAATGTACTTTGGTTTGCTCTCACGCTTTTATTGTCTGAATTTAGGAATGCGTAATAAGCGCATTCATTCTAGCGCTGTGACATCTCGAATTCGACATTTTTTCTAGCTTAATTTACGTACATACATACATAAAGCTCACGCCTGTGTCCCACAGGTGGGGTAAGCAGAGACTATGGACCGCCGCTTTGCTCTGTCCTGACACAATTCCCTAGCCTCGCATATATTCACAACTCTTTTCATACATCTACTTTTATTCTTACCACTTCGGACCCCAGCTTTTTTGAAAACATTACTGATCTGATCAGTGAATGTTTTTCTGGGTCGTCCTCTAAAGGGCCGGTTTTCCAGATTCGCACTATATACCTCTTTCGTCAATCTTCTTCCGTCCATACGCTCTACATGCCCGAACCATCAACATCCCTCTTTCTATTTTTGTCACTACATCATCTTTCATGGCACACCTTTCTAGCTTAATATCTCTATTAAAAATGTAATTTAAAACAGTCTTCGACGATAAAAGATTAGCGAAAATCTTTAAGTATAAGTTTTTCGAGATTCAGTGACTTTGTAATAGATATTCGTGGGTAGAGAAACTGTCGAATTATAATGTCGAAAGCCGAAGAATCGCTGCTCTGCTCGTTTATCACTACGTAGTATAAACCGACCTTTACAACCCCTGACAGCACGGACACAGCAGCCCTGAACGTACTTCTGGACAACCTGGACCTGTACTTCGGATACTCAGCGGAGACTGGCCGACAGCTGGTAAACCTGGAAATCTTCTCGCCTTTCGACGGCATCAACGATCTCCTGTTCAAGGATTCTGCTATCGGTAAGCCCCATTATAGAATAATTATTTGTTAAAATAAGTAACGATTTCTAAAAACTATGGCTTTGAAATACCATAGAATAATCATCACACAGCCCGTAACAGTCCACCACAGGACTTAAGGCCACGAAAAGGAAGGCTATTGGATAATCTCCACGCTCGGCAGGCGGGTTGGAGATCGCAGTGTTGTAAATGTGACAATGGAAAACGCTGCTGCCCATTTTCCAGCCTACGGAGACTCTAGATCTTTTGCCTCGGAAACACGGTGCCTTTCCGCCTTTGGGAGACGCGATCCGGGCGAGCGCTTCATCCTTATGTCGTGGATCTTCCAACTATCCACACGAGCCGCTTTGGTTAAAAATATAAAAATCATCTTGGCGTTAATGTTCCGGCAAAGAGATTTGCTGTAGGCCTGCTGGAAAAAAAAACTTCATAGAAATAAGTAGTGCCTTTTGTGTCATATATACATTTGCCTTGTATCTATTGCCATTATTGTGTACAATAAACGATTAAATAAATATACGGTGAGGGAAAACATCATGATGAAACCTGCAAACTCAGGCAACTGAATTTGTAACCATGATCCAATCTGGTCAGGTTCCCCTGGTAGCAGGGTCACGGAGGTCAGATGGTAGTCGCTCCACGTAGTTACCTGATCGCCATATCTTGGATCATGGTCAAGGCGGACCCCGGGCCCTCGTTATCGAGAACACAACCCGGACATTAACGCCAAGATGATGATGTATAAACTATTAAATAAAATAAATAAAAACTTTCCCCCTCCTCCTACCAGGCCTAGCCGAGCCCACAGCCACATCCAACGATGAGCATGCCAGCAACTACATCAAGCTATTCGAACACCTGGAGTCCTGTTCGGCAGCTGCTCCCTCCACACCCTCGCCAGGATTCGCCAACAGGAACCTGTACTCCTTGGTTATGTTGGCGTTCACCGCCTTCATCACGCGTTTCGTCATTTATTAGTCATTGTCACTTCTGTAATAGTTAGTCCGGGGTCGGAGGAAGTTTGCGTCGATGAAAACGAACTATTTTTATTTAGCGAAACATAAGAACACACAGATGTGATACGACGACCTGAGTGGTGCAGTTAACCTGAGACCTGAGTGGTTGACATCCGGTCTGCCACGCAGAGGTCCCGGGCTCGATACCAATGGATTAAATGAGTTTAATTTCTGTTACGGGTCTGGGTGCTATTGTTACCTATATGTATAATTTTGATGCAATTGAGATTAAACCAATCGCAGCACGACAGCTCTGGCTCTGGCTTGCTGCGATTGGTCCACACTCAATTGCATCAAGATGGCGGCGTGCTATTGGAGATCGGCGGTACGGCAGCAGATTAAGTTTAAAAATTAACAAATATACGTAATTGGGGACTTGAATAGATTCAATGTAAATACTGAAACAATGTTATCATAAAGAGCTTCAAGTAGAACCAGCATTCGGTACAAGAAAATAAATGAAAACGTAACATTTATAATTTTTAAATCAAGTAAAATGACAAAAAGGAGCACATTTGACGCATTTGTACAATGACGTCACAGTTCAGTCGCATACAAATTTCATAGAAGTGATTCGTTTTGACAGATCATAAAGAGCTGATTTGACATTTAGTCAACTGTCCCTAACCTGAGGAATTCGGGAAAAAGACAAGTTGATATATATTTCACTACAGCTTTCCTAATTTTTTTGTAGTCTGCGAAGACGTCATTCAATTCAAAATAAAGGATTTTTCCTAGTAGGATTTGTCGCCCAAAGAAAGGTAGGTGCTAAGTAAATGTAAAACCTGTACGGCTAGCACAAGTGTGCTTTCGCGAGACAAGCGAGACAATAAAGATATTATCTTTTTCATCTTAGTATTGAGAGAAAGGCCCTTTCGCGGCGCGAGGTATGTCGCGGGCAAACTTGTGCTCGCCGTTAAACCAGCTTCAGTTTTTTGAAAAACAGTAAGTAATAAGTATTTTGTATTAATGTTATAGTAGATTTATTAGTACTGTTGTAACAATTTTTTTATATTTGCCTATTATATTTTTTATTGCATTTTAAGAACAATGACTATTGTAGGGACCATATTTTTTAACTTTTTTAAATGAATGTATTGTAGTTAGTAGGTATAATGTACCTTATATAAGCATATCTAAAATTATTACTTACAGGATAACTTCGAATGTGCCAAATCGCCCACCCTATTATCTATTTACCAAGCAACTAAAAGTTGATATTTTTGTAAAAATACTACCGATTTATTTACCTAAATGCCTAGATAGTTTATCGATGAGATTTATATATAGTAGGTGCTTAGTTGTTTCTTCTGTGAGAGTAAAGTTCAGATCGACAAGTTTGTTTTAAAAATGAAAATCCAAGATGGCGGAATTTCACAAATTTTAAAGAGTTTGACACGATAGGAAACTCGGAATATAACAACTTTTGAAATGATTTAAAATCAAAGCATGTGTTGCATGCTAAAGCATGCTTAAAGAGAGTAGATGAAATTTAAATTAATGTCCGAAAAAATCTATTTTTTTAAAAACAAAAATTGTGCACGCTGAAGCATACGATACTGAAGGCAGCTGAAACGTCAATTCTACTGGCCCTTACTCTCACTGGACGAACCTTATTTTTACACCGCCATTTTTGTACTTAACGTAGCTAAGTAGTTATGGAGTCGTATATTGTGGTTTTGATGAATTTATAATTTTATTTTGTATAATTGTAACAAATATACGGTAATTTGATAAGGATGTGTGTTTATTTTACAATTTTCACAGCAATAACTATGCTCGCGGCCCGATAAGATTGCTTTGAGGTTATGGCGTCCTTGTCGTTGTTCATATTGTGAGTTAATATTATTGGCTGTCTGTCAAATTTAGTTCCTTTGTCATCCGCGAGCAATCTAATCTGGCCGAGTCTACCTACGACATAAAACCCCCTTTTAACCGTGGTCCCACTGCTATATCCCACAGTGGGTCCACGGGTATTTCCCACTGCTATGACCCACAGTGGGTCCACGGGTATTTCCCACTGCTATGACCCACAGTGGGTCCACGGGTATTTCCCACTGCTATGGCCCACAGTGGGTCCACGGGTATTTCCCACTGCTATGACCCACAGTGGGTCCACGGGTATTTCCCACTGCTATGGCCCACAGTGGGTCCACGGGTATTTCCCACTGCTATGACCCACAGTGGGTCCACGGGTATTTCCCACTGCTATGGCCCACAGTGGGTCCACGGGTATTTCCCACTGCTATGGCCCACAGTGGGTCCACGGGTATTTCCCACTGCTATGGCCCACAGTGGGTCCACGGGTATTTCCCACTGCTATGGCCCACAGTGGGTCCACGGGTATTTCCCACTGCTATGGCCCACAGTGGGTCCACGGGTATTTCCCACTGCTATATCCCACAGTGGGTCCACGGGTATTTCCCACTGCTATGACCCACAGTGGGTCCACGGGTATTTCCCACTGCTATGACCCACAGTGGGTCCACGGGTATTTCCCACTGCTATGACCCACAGTGGGTCCACGGGTATATATACAAAACACTGATCCCCTGTGCTCAGTATTAAAAGTAGTCATCTTGGCGTTAATGTTCCGGTTATGCTCTCGAGGGCCTGGGGTCCGTCTTGACCGTGATCCAGGATATGGCAGATCAGATAATTACAGGGGAGCGACTGCCATCTGACCTCCATGACCCTGCTACCAGGGGAACCTGACCAGATTGGATTATGGTTACACATTCAGTCGCCTGAATGTGCAGGTTTCATCACGATGTTTTCTCTCACCGTAAGAGCATCGGTTAGCATTCAACGAATGGACATAACTCTGAAAAAAGTCATTGGTACATGGCCGCAGTAGGGTTCGAACCCGGTACCTGTCGCTTACGAGTCAGATATTTTAACCACTGGCCTACCGACTCTCTATAATGCGCCTACAAAACGCTGCTGAGAATTTTATTCCCCCTGTTCTCAGTACTAAAAGTATCTCAGCGAAATAAGAATCCAGAATCATCACAGCAACTACGATGTATAACATCGTTTAGACTTTATTGGCCTTATAAGAAAGCTCAGTTACTCAAAGGGCTATGCTCGGAGTCTCGTTGCGCAATAGAATCAGAAATGTGGAGATCCACAAGCGAACCAAGGTCACCGACATAACCCTAAGGATTGCCAGGCTAAAGTGGCAGTGGGCAGGGCACATAGCTCGAAGAACAGATGGCCGATGGGGCAGGAATATTATCGAGTGGGGACCACGTACCGGAAGACCCATCGTCCCACAAGGTGGACCGACAACCTGGTAGGGATCGCAGGTATCAGCTGGATGCGGAAGGTACAACACCAGCCTCTGTGGAGATCTCTGGGGGAGGCCTATGCCCAGCAGTGGGCGTCTTCCGGCTGATATGATGATGATGATGGGATTTTATAGAGCGTAAATCTTTTGGAAAAATTATTTATTCATATATTCTAGCATAAAAACAAACACAAAAGTGAGTTTTAAATCATTTTATTTTATAGGTACAATATTTATAAAATACAGCACTATTTATTACACTAAATCCAACCAAAAAGCGTTAAGCAACTCCTAATACAACTTATAAACATAACATAACATTAGGCATAAAGAATTTCCTTCATGGAAGAAAGAGATGCACACTTTTAGATGAAATTTACACGATAGTAGCGGGTAATAAATTACAGTACACATTTTCAAGCCTTTATATACACCGTAAGTTACATTATAACAAGAAATACATGGACTGGGAGCAACGTAACGACCGACTGAGGCAAGAACGAACATTTTGGGACACCTTTGCTTAATCCAGCAAACTAAGTCATCAGAGACCATATCAAAATGGAATTGTATTGCTCACAGAATAAGTTCCATTTTTATATCACCTCTTCGAAAGCGGAGCGGGAGCGAAAAATGTATGAGTCATACAAAACAGACCTTATTCTGTGAGCATTCATGGCATTTTGATCTGCTCTGATGAGATAGGTTGATTATAGAGCAGAGGTGTAATCGGTCACTTTCTCGATCACGAAAATAGACTGTGAGAGCACTTAAGGTCATCCTACGTCATCAAGTACAAGGAATATGCCATTTTGTAGCGATAGAAGTTTTATTTAGATGTTATTGAGACCTACAAAACTTTGGTCTGCCTATGCGCAACCTGGCACGTTCGGAAGGAACAGTAAAAAAATTGTATGCGACCCAAACTTTCCGACTTTTCGTAGTGATAAGAGAACGTACTCATACTACGTGACCCGTTTAGGGGGGGCGGGAGATCTTTAAAATACTACGCTCAGTCACAGGAGCGGGGGGGGGGGGGGCTTAAAGTTTTGTTACGTAGTCGATTTCGCCCCAAGAAATTTTGCGCTTTTTTGACCTATATTCGAATATGGCGCGCAGTGTTTAGTGCTTGTTATACTCACAGCTGGTGGAAAACAGAGATGAGTCAAGTTATTTTTACTTGATACACTTTCTGCCTGCGAAATAATTAAAAATCATACTTGTCAATAAATACTACGTAAAATCTTTATGGGGAGGGGGGGGGGGGGGTCTTGGCATATACTACGAGTGGTCACCGAAGGGAGGGAGGGGTCAAAAAATCTTAAAAAACAGGTCACGTAGTATGGGTACGTTCCCTAATACGCTTTGTACTACCTACCATATTTTTTGTATCTGTACTTGTGTTTTCTGCTCTGCAATAACGAGTTTTGTATTGTATTGTAATACTTACTAATAGAAGTAAAGAAAACCGGTCTGCCTTACATCCCTTTGGCAGATTCACTAGTCAGCGACATTAAAGTAATATTTGGAGAGTCCAATTTCAGCTCAGCCGGTCGTCACGTTCGCTCATTTTTTATTTTATTTATAAAATTATATTATGCCTACAACTTAACTTGCGAGAACCTTCCCTTAAACATAATGGGCCACAGGCACAAGCTTCACCACAGTGTTGCCTGCACAGGCCGGATGTTGTTTAAATGAACTGCGTTAAAAATATAAATGTAACTAACTGAAGTTCATAATAAAAATAATTTAATTAAAAAATGGGGGACAACGGCATTTGTATTCCCTTTGTCCTATATTTCAGTATTTGGGGGACAACGAAATTGAAATTCGCGTAGTCCCCCATTCCCGAGTCCCGTTTGAGTGATTTTCAGAATTCGCGGGTCAACGAAATTAAAATCTGTGTGTCCCGTGTACAAACCGGCCGGCGCAGGCAAAACTGTGATGAAATTTGTGCGTGTGGTAAGCCCTTCGCGTCTACAATGAATATAAAAATAAAATTAGCTAGTACAGTATAGAGTGGTTGTAAGGAAAATATTACATTAGCTTTTCTCATAATGTGCGTCGATTATTCAATGTTGTCATGATCGCTTAGTTTTCGGTCGTAATAGGAGTACAGAAGACAGCATATTGACCTACCTAAAACCAGTCTAACAGGAGCTGACATTGCTGTCTTTTTTGACCTCAACTCACCTGATTAAAAGCGACGATGAGGTCGTCTGTCTGTCTGTTCGCGATAAACTCAAAAAGTACTGGACGCATTTTCATGCGGTTTTCACCAATAGATAAGAGTGATTCATGAGGAATGTTTAGGTGTATAATTTGTTAAGGTGACGAAGCGGGTCGCTAGGATACTATAAGAGAAAAAGGGAACTAAAATCTTGACCTCACTTATGGCCCTGCCGCCAAAAAGGCAAAACAAATAAATCTCTTTCAAGAACCATCGGAAGAAAGGAGAAAAATCTTTTTATGAAGATAATCATCTCCATACTATTTGGTTCATGATACTACACATTCATCGGGAAAGACAACAATTAAAAGAGACCCACACAACTGAATATATTTCTCATCACAAGCCGTTTTCAATATTACAAATGACGACATTATTAACTATCGCTTCTAAACCTTGATTTTGGATTTGAATCTAGTAAAGTGATAGTCCGAAATGTAATTACCTGAGCGGCCAAATCCTGGATCATGGTCAAGGCGGACACCGGGCCCTCGTGCGCGAGAGCACAACCGGGACATTAACGCCAAGATGATGAAAGTGATAGTCCAAAATACTTCATGATACTTTGCGAGTTATAATCTAGTCAATATAAATTGGTTGCAAATTATTTGACAGATCTTAACTGTCAACTCACGACCATGTAAATAATAATTATACTTTTTATATATATTATTATAATAATTGTAACATAACATCGTTTCCAAGACTATCACCTCACTATCTCCCATTAAAAATGTATAGTTAATTCATACAATCCGATTCCCTCATACAAAAAAGACTAACCTATCCCATACACAATATATTGCTATTTTTATAACATTTTAGTCTAATAGATATTTACATCCCATATTACAATAGCATGATAAATAGTTAGAAACATGAACATGGGGAAAATTCCTAAGTATATTTTCACAGTGCCACCAACTTATCTGTTGTATTGTGGCCAAAATCAGAACTATAGATTTCCATTCAGTAAATGTCGTTCCACTAGCCTCACTAGCGCCGCCGCTAGCTGAACAAATAACTTGGTGACACTGCTGACATCAGTTGGATCTATAATTGATCAGATAGTCTACCAGTATCCCGTCTACTGGTGACATGACCTTATAAGTGACCACTGACCGGCAGTGTCCTTTTTTATTCTACGCAGCGACCAACGAGCAGACCACGAGATGGTAAGCGGTAACTGTCTGGTATTGTGTCATCAGTAGCCGTATTCACAATGATTCGAAACCGTTTCCGAACGATTCGACACGAAATTCGTGAGCGGCGAATCCGTGTCGATCGATTCGAAAACTGTTATTCAGAATCCCGATAGATTCCAAGGGAACTCTACTCTCTATAACATATGAAAATTTCGTCAAAATTAACTGAAACCACATTTTCCTAAGAACTTTTGCGGGGTCCTTTGTCGATTCCGTATCCGAATCCGATTTCCGAGCCATTGTGAATACGGCTACAGAAGGGTCTAAAAAGGCCACATTAACGTTTCATATTATAATTCATATCAGAGTACCACAAAGTTGTCCGATCCAGTGGCCAAAAGTGGAACTAATAGCCGCCATTTTGAATTGTCATGTCAATGTCAACGACAGCGACGCTGTTAAGTTTGTGACGAATCTTATTGATTGCAAACGCATTGGACCGACTAATTTTAAATGGCGCACAATAACGGCTTATTAAGGTCGAGTTATATTTTCTCTATATAATTATTGCCAGTAGAATAAATGTTGTATGCTCATTATTCCGCAATCTGTCCAAGTAACCTGATGTTGTGGTTCTCCTATATATATGGTTATAGGTTGTAGGGCTCTTCTTTCCGTACTTGAACTTATATTTGGACCTTAGTACGTACTTAAGAGGTTCTATTTTGTCCAGCCCAGCTCCCTGTCAAGTCGAGTAGTCCAGTAGGCTATCGCGTAGCTCTGTTGCCAACAATTCTCCGATTTCAATGATTGAAATTGTTACTTTTGGATTACGTACGATAGATTTTATAGTTTCAATTTATTGCAAACGGAACTTTGTTAGCAACTGAGCCCGTGAAAAAGATGAGACGGAATCGCAAAAGTAACAATTTCAATCATTGAAATCAGATAATTATTGGCAACCGAGCTACGTAATCAGGCTACTGTTATGCGATACCCAAGAATAGCTAACATTATTTTACTGCCAAACACTTCTTTGAAAAGGTTCCTTCTAAAATGTTGTTGTTGTAGATGAAGTTTTTTTTAATTTGTCCCAGAATAAAATCTGAAAACCCGTATTATTAGCCCTGTTAGAAGTTTGTGGCCAAAAAAAGCTGTCAAACCTAATCCTCAGCGACGGTATCCAGTCTACTGGTGCAAGGCGTGGTGCGGGGTCAATACGGCCCCACCGGCTGGCAACACTGAGGTGATGACGGGAGCGCCCACGGACGCCACCGACCCCACTGACCCTACTGACCCCACGGAACCGCCGCAGAATATCACCTGTGGAGAAATAGATATAAATAAATAAATATGAATATTCAACACTTTGTGTTGTGACTTCATAATGGAACTCCATTATTATGAATTAACCTTTTGTACTTTATTATACAAATTTTATTAAATTGCAACCGGTTTCAAATTACTCGTCTTCAGGCCATTATCTTGAGATACTGTACATTTCTCTGCACTGTGACATCTTAACATTATTGTATACTGTCGATATCCACATTAGTATAAATTATTATTTGTCGGTACCAACATATTGATTGTAAACAAAATATAAAATCATTGCCTGAAGATGAGTAATTCGAAACCAGTTGCAATTTAATAAAATTTGTACAAAACTAGTGTACAAAAAGTGATTTAATTAATAAGTATGAAGAGAGAAAAAACCTCTCGCTGGTAGAGTAAAGCTCGTCTAAGCTAATATGACGCGCCCCACTATCGCATTAACGCACACAAGCAAATTTAAAGTATGGACGCAATACATATACAAACGCCGTTGTAATTGGTCTGAATGACCGGTGCCGGTGAGACTCAAACGTAGGAGCACGCGTCGTTCGATTGGAGCAGTCGACGCTCCCACACAGATGAAGTGTCGTTATTTATATTTGCACTCACACATCGAAATCAACTAATAAAGTAGTGGGGCGCGTTATTTCAGCTTAGACAAGCTATATGTATCAAATTATCCTGCCATTGCAGGCGCAGAACGTCCATTTCGTACAATGTCTACCAGTCGCAAAATGCCTCATTGGCATTCTCACAATGCCTCTTTGCCTTTTGCATAACGTCTTCGCATAATGTATCTATTACAAAATGCCATGACACTAACTTAGAAAAGCTCGTTGCTAAAGCAACATTCTACGAAAATTACATTTTGCAGAATCGACATTCTGCAAAAAAAGACATTATGCGACCTACAGACGTTTTGCGCCCGAGCCGTGTCTTTACATACTGAACCGTACTAGCTCAGTGTTATAAGCTTATAAGCATAGACGTAAGAATACGCTGTATAAGTATTTATAGAAATACAATACAATACGAAAACAATTATTTATCTCAAAAAGTCATCAGGTTACAGTGTTACATAGATACTTTATACATTGTACATATCGTTCGAACCCTTATTGAGAGCTGGAGTCTGTAGCAGGTTAATCAAAAACCTGGTTTGCAGATCTCCAGTACATTTATTATTATTATTCTTTTTTTTTTTTTAATTTTTTTTTCTCTACCCTAATTTATTTTTATTTTATGTATTTGAATTACCTTGTATTTTTTTGTACCTTATTGTCGTGTCGTGGTGTCTACGTGTAATAAATGTCTTCTTCCTTTCTTTTAGTTCCATTTTGGCGATTTATTAGTTTTTAATATCAATCGACGACGAATGCAATTTCACACGTGCTGGCAAGACCCCTAAGTTTGATATTAGATTTTTCGTTACTTTAAACACTAATAGAATAAGCTTTTAAAAGATAAACTTCTATAAAAAATAAAAATGTTAGACATTTTTTTCGTTTCTTGGAAATATGTAATTTTTTAGTTAGGCGATATTGGTACTTCGTCGTCGATATTATATTACCAGCTCAGTGGTAATCAAGCCTACCTGCGACACGGGCGTAGCGGGTTGTCCCGGGGCAGCCAGCACGTACTGTTGTTGTCTCACAGCGCCCACCGTCCCCACTGTCCCCACCGTCCCCACCGAGGTTGCGTGCAGAGGTCTCTCCGCCTCCACCACTACTTGCTCCATGAAGGTCCCGCCTGGTGCTGTGGTGCCACCTGGTGGGATATTGAGTTGGTTAGTAAAAGGTTCTCGAGTGGCGACCACGTACAAGAAGCCGCAGCGTGGGTAGGCCTCCTAAAGGGTGGACCGACGAAATGGTAAAGATCGCAGGTACCAGCTGGATGCGGAAGGCACAGGACCGGCCTTTGTGGAGATTTCTGGGGGAGGCCTATGCCCAGCAGTGGGCGTCTACTGGCCGATATGATGAATGGAAAACTAGATGGAATACAGAGCTGCATCAGAGATGGTCCTGGAACAGGATTAGGGGCAGGCGAGTCGTCAATGACCTCCTTATGTCGTGGATCTTCCAGCTATCCTATATTTAAATAATTAACTTTTTTCAAATTTTAATTTGCGGCATGGAAATCTCGCAATTTCGATCCGTGGCGCTGAATTTTCCTATTATTGAATAGGACTATTTCGTTATAGCCAATGTGATTTAAATATATTGAATTTTTCATTCCGAAAATTAAAATTAGAACCGATCAAAGCGAAGGAATAAAAAAAAATATTCATGGACAAATTTACACAGCGCCTTCTAGCCCCAAACTAAGCAAAGCTTGTGCTATGGGTGCTAGCTAACTGATAAACTACTTATATACTTCTTTTTTAAATACATACTTATTATACATACAACACCCAGACCCGTACTAGAAATTAAAATTCATCATTTCAATTTCTGCCCGGCCGGGAATCGAACCCAGGACCTCTTGCGTGGCAGACTGAGATGACGGCATGTTGACCACTGAACCACTCAGGTCGTCAAAAAATAGAGCCCCAGCGCCGCTAGAAAGGAAGCCTAGGAAATAGCACGTACCCTGTGACTGTTGCTGGGCGGCGTCGCAGCCGAACAGGCAATGGTGGACCGTCCAGCGCGGCTCGAACGGGATGTGGGTCTTCACCTGACGAGAGAAGACACGGGTCAGTATAAGTGATGGGACTCGAATCGAAAATAATCCATCAATAATACTAATATTAACTATGGGACTCGAATCGACAATTAATATTCGAATCGATTCGAATCATCCGGCAATAATTCGTTTCATGACTCGAATGAACCCTTGATTCGAATTGATTGATTTTTATTTATTTATTTGTTTCACAGTTTAACAGCAATGTAATTAATTATATTTAAAATAGATACATTATCAAGTTGTATTGCCATTAACTATCAATTTATAATTTTGGACTTAATGTAGCTCATACATTTAATTACGACAAACAAAATTGGTCTAGGCATAACATTACAATACAATTATATCTCTTACAAACAAATAAAATAGACATTCAAAAATAGCAATAAAAGACAATTGATGATTCGAATCGATATCATGTTTCGAATCAATATAATGATTCCAATTAATACGAATATATATAAATAAATGAAAATAAGGAATAAATCAAAATAAGCCTATAAATACTTAGATAATAAATCTAATTGTGAATTTACTATACTCCAAAAAACATATATTTTTTCGAGAACAACTTTGTATAAAACGAAGAATATTTGAACGATACTATGCTAATAGTTTCCGTGCAATGCAAGATTCGAATCAAAGAAATTAAAACAAGCACTGCTTATTTCTGAAAAGAAATACATCTCCTTTTATTCACCACACATTTACAACTCTCATTACGTCGACTGGTGGTCAGGAGTCCGTGTTATTCTGTCTCCTTTTCACACACATATCTTATATTATCATGATAATTATCCACTACAACCCTGGTTCTTATTACCTTAAGCTCGGTGGTCAGCATCAGTATATGCCGGCAGGGCAGCCGGAACACTTTGCTAAAGAGGCACGAGCACTCCTGCGTGGAAGTGCCGTACTTGCAGATCGCTGCACTGCTGTGGCGTCTGGGGAACGTTCGATGAATGAATAATATATAAACAATAGAAACCTTACTCTAAATTACCTAAATTAAAAAACATGATTACGATTTTTTTTGCCTTGGGTGGCATTTGGTTGGATAGTCCACCTGATGGGAAGTGGCAAAATCAAATATCATCATCATCATCATGTTTTCTTTTTGCCTTGGCAGGTTCGCGGTCGGACGGTCCGGTCCACCTAATGGAAAGTGGCCACCGTCGACCAGTAGGCTAATTATGTAACGCTGTTGCCAACAATTCTCTGATTTCAATGATTGAAAACGTTCCTTGGTATTGACAAACGTCCATAGGCTGCGGTGACTGCTTACGATCAGGCCGTAAGCTTGTTCGCGACATTAGTGGTGTAAAAAAAAATTGAAATGGTTACGTTTGCGATTACGTATCATCGTATTCATGAGTTCAGTTACTAACAAAGTACCATTGCATTGAACTGAAATCTGTAATATCTCAACCAGGACATTAACGCCAAGATGATTATTTTTTTATCACATTTTTTTATGGATTCAATGCATGCTGTTGTACCAGTTGAAATTAATAAATAATTATATTATCTATACTAATATTATATGGAGGAAAGATTTGATTTTTCGTTTGTTTGTTTGTTTGTATTGAATAGGCTTCGAAACTACGGGACCGATTTCAAAAATTCTTTCACCGTTGGGAAGCTACACTATCCCCGGGTGACATAGGCTATATACCCGTGTACCCGTAGTGGTACCCGTGCGAAGCCGGGGCGGCTGCTAGTATTTTATAATAGATATAAGAATATTCTTACCTAACATTTTAAGGGTATGTTCCGGGTTTCCTACCGCGTACCTTAGTTGACGAGTGGCCCGATATTTCGACGCAGTTGCATGCATCATGGTCACGGGAAACCCGAAACATACCCTTAAAATGCCTTTTAACTATTGACTATTAATGTATTTATTACATAAATATCTGTTATCTGATTGTGGTTTAATAACCTTTTGTGTAATCTTCCTGCACCGCATACCTTTTTCAATTTTTATGACACGAGGTAGGCAAACAGGCAAGCGGGCCACCTGATGGTGCGTGGTCACCACTGCCTATAGACATTAGCAACACCCAGAGTATCTATTGTTATCTCTCCTGGTAGACTAGTACATAATGTTATTTTAGCTTTACATCCGTAATTGAAAGCCAAAAAGTAGAAAAAGGTTTCAGTTAAAGATTTTAGTTTAGTTCGAAAGTTATTTTTTAAATTATACATGTTGAGTTAGCCTGTAAGTGAAATATGAATGTTGTGTACTCGTAATATGTAAGTTTAAAAACAAAATGTTAACACATTTTCATATTTTGTTGGCTTCCTAATAAATAAATATATAAATTGTACTGTTTGTGCATGGAGTTGATAAAATGTGTGATAATAACCACGATAGTTTAAAACGCTATGTTATATTCTCACCTCCCCGCGCGGTCGTCCAAGCACTTCTGCGCCAACTTCGTCTGATGGCTCATGAGATTGTACGCGTACTGAGTGATCGTGTCCGTGGGCGACTGCTTCAGGGATTCCGTGTCCTGGGGATGGAGAGAATCGGGTCAGAGAGGATCCTGGGAAGAGCATTAAGTGATGTCCTAATTGTCAGTGGCAGGCAGTCGTTAAAACCTTAGGCCACCCAGGGTCCAGGATATTATATCGTCAAGTAACAAATTATACAAGCTTTGTTGCTTGTCTGAACTCATGTTTATCTTTTTCTCTTTCTAGACAAGGGTTGCTGGAGGAGATCGCTTGTAAGCGATAAGGCCGCCTTTGGCCACAATGCTTGAAAAAATCCGTTAAATTTGTGTCTTTTTGTAATTTTGTGAGCAGTAAAGAGAACCGGCTAAGAACGAAGGCTCGCTACACATCCCCCAAGGCATTGGCGACGGCTAAGAAGGAAGCCACCACCTCATCGAGCACCACAAGACCGCCGACAACTTACCCACAAGGAGTTCACCTTAGACTGGTTTTAGTGGAACACTGGCCATCGGCTCTGACAAGTCAATATGTAGTTTTCGAAGCGTTTTAGAGTAACGCCAACGTTCACGCGTCTCTGTCTTCAGGGATGTTGTACAGTCAAGTTCATTAATATGTGAGCATTGCCAAGGCTTCAAATATAAATGTACATGGAAGGGTACTTATGTATCTGAGCAGATGTACATATGTTTGATTGATAAATCTGCTCAGATATATAAGTACCCTTCCATGTACATTTATATTTGAAGCCTTGGCAATGCTCACATATTAATGAACTCGACTGTAGCATCATGTATTTGGCAGTCAGCACGATACCATATATAACAATAATAATAAATAAAGTTTTGGTGTGATTGTGCGTGCAAGCGTATGTGCGTATGCGTGTGTGTGTGTGTGTGTGGCTCTCACCCGTAGTCGGCTGAGCGCGAACGCCCGCCGCTCGTCCTCCAAGGCGTTGGCGACCGCGAAGAACGAGGCCACTAACTCGTCGGGAGCCGACGCGCCGCGGGCCGCCGCCGACAATTTGCCCACTAGCCGTTCCAGGCCCTGGGAACGATCGTAGCGTATCAATACACACGTAGAAGTAAATTTATTGTAGTGTCATCATCACAGCCCGTAACAGTCTTCTGCAGGACTTAGGGCCTTCACCAAGAGAGAGGAGGTTATTGGCATAATCTCCACGCTTGATAGGCGGGTTGGTGATCGCAGTGTTTAAATATAATAATGGAAAACGCTGCTGCCCATTTTCCAGACTACGGAGACTCTATTATTTAATTATATTAACTTAATATTTATATAGTATTGAGTCATAACAGATTAATACAATGTTAAAATATAAAACTAAAGACTTAACATCTGTGACAAATAGCACTTTGTCTAAATTTAAATTTTTTAAATTAATAATTTCTTTTTCCTAAATCGACATTCATAATTTACTGTGTTATTTGCTACTTTCCTAGATTCGTTTGTTTACCAAATTAATGTAGTTGTTATGAATTAAATCACTTTTTGTACACTAGTTCCAGTCTATTATACAAATTTTATTCATTTATTAAATTGCAACCGGTTTCGAATTACTCATCTTCAGGCAGTTATTTTATATTTTGTTTACAATCTATACACACTCGTATGTAAGTACCGACAAATAATAATTTAAATTGATGTGGCTACCAACAGTGTACAAAAAGTGATTTAATTCATAATAATGGAGTTTTATCATGTAGTCACAACACAAAGTATTTAATCATCATCATCATCATCATCCTAGCGCTTATCCCGGCCTCTGCCAGGGTCCGCTTTCCTACTCATTCTTTAACATACACTTCAACACTCCTATAGCCGTCAATAGGACACTAGAACAACTTATAGCCGTCCCTTTTGGACACGTTATATGCACCATTAAAAAAGGAAACACAATAAAGATTGTGACTTCAGCTGAGAATAGGCTCCTTCTATGGCTCTGTGTCTAATTTCTTTGGTTCTCAATTTGCGTCACTGACGAGTAGGTCTTGTCAAAATAACATCTCAATAACACGGGGGCAGGGAATGCAATCCAGGAAGATAATTTCAATCCAGGTATTTGCGGGACTGAACTATCTTAGACCCGCTGAATCCAGTAGCCGTATTCACAATTACTGTTATTCAGAATCCCGATAGATTCCACGGAAACTCTAATCTCTATAATACATATATGAAAACTTCATCAAAATTAACTGAAACCACATTTTCCTAAAAACTTTTGCGGGGTCCTTTGTCGATTCCGTATCCGAATCCGATTTCCGAGCCATTGTAAATACGGCTACAGGTATCCAGAAGGGCGGACTTAAGACCCAAGAAATCAATCGTAATAACGACCTTATAACACAAGCATTTTGGTGCATTTTAAATTATTTATTAGTTTTTTAGACATTAAAGATTAGTCCCGAAAGATGTATGTGGGATCCCGGTATTGCATTCCCTACACGGGGGTCACTATAATTCATAATTCGAGTTGATCGACTTATTTGTGACGGTTACGAACGGTTTGTGTTGTTTTTATCTCGATATTTCGACGCAGACGTCATGATGATGACAATCGTGGTAACAAAGCCAATAACATGCATCGCGCATGTATTGTGTGTGTTTGTATTATGTAACGTCACTTACTCCTCCTTTGCATTTTTTGTAATTTCAATTTTTAATTCTTTTGGATGTGTGTATTGTGTCCCCTTACCTATGAAATTGGCGTTTTGTATGGCGAAAATGACGGACACTGAAATTTCAATTTCTTGGAAATGGCAAATCCGATTACAATAAAACTTTGTAGGTATAATCAGACAACATTGAGGTAACTGATTAAGATAACTATCCTTTTCATAAAATTACACCTGGTTAAAGGAGAAAAATTGACGGCAACCAAAAAGAGTTATCGTCGGACGCATCCGTGGATATCGTGAGTGTTGTGTGTCGTGCAGTTCCGAATCAACAACAAATTGGCAATTTTATGTGAGGGTAGGAGTCTACCAGCGCATCACCGCAGCTGTCACCTCCCACGGCAGTCGTCTCGTGACCACGGTGGGTGTAACCTTACCGAAACGTCGGGAAAACAAATCATAAAGGTACGTCGCGTCCAAGTCCCGTCTAATATAACAATAAGTGAAAAGTTGTACCACAAAAACTTAAAAAAATATATGTTTTATTAAATTTTAGAGACATATCGGCTTCTAAATATACTCTATTTTCCAAATCAACCATTAACTTAGATATGTTGTGTACATTTTAAAATATTTAAGCAACTTGCGAAAAGAACGCCAATTTCATAGGTACAGACCCAACATATATGCCAAATAAAGATCTGTCTATAAAATATGATATTGTCTGTGTGTATAGTGAAACTCTCGTGCTCTGTGCCCATCACTCACCTTGTGCAATATATTCGTATAGTTGTCCGCCTCGAGCCAGCCGTCCAGCTTGGCGACGGCGCCGTGCGGCCGCGTCACCGCCTCCCAGAGCCGCAGCGTGCCCGCGCCCGTGCCGATTATGCCGCGCTTCAGCACCTACGGGGGTTCCAGGGGGTTACAGGGGGCTGGGCTAGGTGTCGGTATAGCCGTGCGGCCGCGTCACCGCCTCCCAGAGCCGCAGCGTGCCCGCGCCCGTGCCGATTATGCCGCGCTTCAGCACCTACGGGGGTTCCAGGGGGTTACAGGGGGCTGGGCTAGGTGTCGGTATAGCCGTGCGGCCGCGTCACCGCCTCCCAGAGCCGCAGCGTGCCCGCGCCCGTGCCGATTATGCCGCGCTTCAGCACCTACGGGGGTTCCAGGGGGTTACAGGGGGCTGGGCTAGGTGTCGGTATAGCCGTGCGGCCGCGTCACCGCCTCCCAGAGCCGCAGCGTGCCCGCGCCCGTGCCGATTATGCCGCGCTTCAGCACCTACGGGGGTTCCAGGGGGTTACAGGGGGCTGGGCTAGGTGTCGGTATAGCCGTGCGGCCGCGTCACCGCCTCCCAGAGCCGCAGCGTGCCCGCGCCCGTGCCGATTATGCCGCGCTTCAGCACCTACGGGGGTTCCAGGGGGTTACAGGGGGCTGGGCTAGGTGTCGGTATAGCCGTGCGGCCGCGTCACCGCCTCCCAGAGCCGCAGCGTGCCCGCGCCCGTGCCGATTATGCCGCGCTTCAGCACCTACGGGGGTTCCAGGGGGTTACAGGGGGCTGGGCTAGGTGTCGGTATAGCCGTGCGGCCGCGTCACCGCCTCCCAGAGCCGCAGCGTGCCCGCGCCCGTGCCGATTATGCCGCGCTTCAGCACCTACGGGGGTTCCAGGGGGTTACAGGGGGCTGGGCTAGGTGTCGGTATAGCCGTGCGGCCGCGTCACCGCCTCCCAGAGCCGCAGCGTGCCCGCGCCCGTGCCGATTATGCCGCGCTTCAGCACCTACGGGGGTTCCAGGGGGTTACAGGGGGCTGGGCTAGGTGTCGGTATAGCCGTGCGGCCGCGTCACCGCCTCCCAGAGCCGCAGCGTGCCCGCGCCCGTGCCGATTATGCCGCGCTTCAGCACCTACGGGGGTTCCAGGGGGTTACAGGGGGCTGGGCTAGGTGTCGGTATAGCCGTGCGGCCGCGTCACCGCCTCCCAGAGCCGCAGCGTGCCCGCGCCCGTGCCGATTATGCCGCGCTTCAGCACCTACGGGGGTTCCAGGGGGTTACAGGGGGCTGGGCTAGGTGTCGGTATAGCCGTGCGGCCGCGTCACCGCCTCCCAGAGCCGCAGCGTGCCCGCGCCCGTGCCGATTATGCCGCGCTTCAGCACCTACGGGGGTTCCAGGGGGTTACAGGGGGCTGGGCTAGGTGTCGGTATAGCCGTGCGGCCGCGTCACCGCCTCCCAGAGCCGCAGCGTGCCCGCGCCCGTGCCGATTATGCCGCGCTTCAGCACCTACGGGGGTTCCAGGGGGTTACAGGGGGCTGGGCTAGGTGTCGGTATAGCCGTGCGGCCGCGTCACCGCCTCCCAGAGCCGCAGCGTGCCCGCGCCCGTGCCGATTATGCCGCGCTTCAGCACCTACGGGGGTTCCAGGGGGTTACAGGGGGCTGGGCTAGGTGTCGGTATAGCCGTGCGGCCGCGTCACCGCCTCCCAGAGCCGCAGCGTGCCCGCGCCCGTGCCGATTATGCCGCGCTTCAGCACCTACGGGGGTTCCAGGGGGTTACAGGGGGCTGGGCTAGGTGTCGGTATAGCCGTGCGGCCGCGTCACCGCCTCCCAGAGCCGCAGCGTGCCCGCGCCCGTGCCGATTATGCCGCGCTTCAGCACCTACGGGGGTTCCAGGGGGTTACAGGGGGCTGGGCTAGGTGTCGGTATAGCCGTGCGGCCGCGTCACCGCCTCCCAGAGCCGCAGCGTGCCCGCGCCCGTGCCGATTATGCCGCGCTTCAGCACCTACGGGGGTTCCAGGGGGTTACAGGGGGCTGGGCTAGGTGTCGGTATAGCCGTGCGGCCGCGTCACCGCCTCCCAGAGCCGCAGCGTGCCCGCGCCCGTGCCGATTATGCCGCGCTTCAGCACCTACGGGGGTTCCAGGGGGTTACAGGGGGCTGGGCTAGGTGTCGGTATAGCCGTGCGGCCGCGTCACCGCCTCCCAGAGCCGCAGCGTGCCCGCGCCCGTGCCGATTATGCCGCGCTTCAGCACCTACGGGGGTTCCAGGGGGTTACAGGGGGCTGGGCTAGGTGTCGGTATAGCCGTGCGGCCGCGTCACCGCCTCCCAGAGCCGCAGCGTGCCCGCGCCCGTGCCGATTATGCCGCGCTTCAGCACCTAAATACCGGTTTCAGCATCATCACAGCCCGTAAAAGTCCACTGCAGGACTTAGGGCCTCTCCCACGAAAGGGGAGGCTACTGCCGTAATCTCCACGCTTGGCAGGCGGCTTGGAGATCGCAGTGTTTGAATATAACAATCGAAAAAGCTGCTGCCCATTTTCCAGACTACGGAGACTCTAGATCTTTTGCTTTGAAAACATTAGTCGCCTTGTACGACACCCATGAGTGTAAGGGGTTGGTGCTATTCTACTCTGCCGGACACCACACGGCCACTAATTATAATATGGAGTCCCATCTCTAGCCGCCATGCCCCGGAGGGCGGAGCAAGCGGCAAAAGCGACTATATTTTGTACGCCATAAGGCTTAGTATCGACTACAGCCAAATAGGAGCGTCTGCTACTAGTTTTAAGCTCGTTCCCATAATCCTACCCCATCCCGACATAAGACTACCAGACATCGCCCACTATCGGCTACGGTAAACACGTAGCCAACGCGGCGCCTTCGCCCCAGAGGGCGGAGCACGCGGCCAAAGAGTCTTTATTTTGTACGCCATAAGGCTTAGTATCGACTACAGCCAAATAGGAGCGTCTGTTTCCGTAATCCTACACAATCCCGACATCGCCCACTATCGACCCCATTAAACACCGTCGCACATTCACTACCGCGTTCTATTCGCCGCGCAGCGCCATCTCTCGTCTACGTCACGAACCCACCCAACTCACGTTCGATCCCCACCCTTTTTCTTTTTTTCTTTTTTTTTTCTCCTACCTAGGCACACGGACGGACCATCACACAAACTTGATCCACACATAATAAAAATAAAAAAAATTTTTCTTATCCAACTTTTGGAAATCTTCCACCTGTTAGGGTTTTACCTGCAACTGTGCGGGCGTATGCTCCCCCCTCAGCGCTGCCAATGCATAGGTCTTCGCCCTCGCGGCCACGTCGTGTTCCGCCAACGCGGCGCCTTCGCCCCTAAGGGCGGAGCACGCAGCCCTAGCCATGGCGGCGGAGGCCTGCCATACTGAGCAGGTCACGTGGGCGGTGGGGAAGGCCGCTCGGACCGACTGGAATGGGAATATGATACATCATTTTCCATCAGGTGGTAGGACTCTGTCAAGCCTGAGGAGTCCGCCTGGGTGAGTACCACCGCCTCATATATTTCTGCCGTGAAGCGACAATGCTTGCGTTGTTGAATGAATGAATGAATGAATTTATTGCTGTAAAATGTGGTACATGTGGTAAATGTGGTGGTGGTGGTGTGGTTTGGTGTGTTGTGTGTGGTGTTGTGTTCCGGTTTGATGGATAAGGTAGCCATCGCAATTACAGGAATGAGGCGTTTCATCTTAGTACTCAGTGACAACACACCTACGATTCTACATTTTTGTTGCCTGCAATCTAAATGTTTAAATTGTAGTCCTTATGGGCGACCTAAGGTATTCCCACTAAGATGGGAACCTTGGTATTAAAAAAAGATCGACATTTCGGGTGACAGCTGTCAAACTTAAAACCGTTGTAACTCGGAAACCATTGCTCCTAGAACACTAGTTTCTACAAATAAATAGTACTCAACGTACTCGAGTGGTATAAAAAAATACCCTAGTGTACCCCTAGCACCCCGGTCACCCATCCATACCTGCTGGCACTTGCTGGGATCAGCAACAACACAGCGCACCTGCCGCCACGCCGGGTTGCACGACTTGAAAGTCTCCATCAGCCAGGTTAGGTCCTCGCCGATCAGGGTGGATATGCCTGTTGGGAAGGAGTCGTAAATAATAAAAAATATACTAATATTATAAAGAGGAAAGGGTTGATTTTTTGTTTGTTTGTTTGTGTTGAATAGGCTTCGAAACTACTGGACCGATTTCAAAAATTCTTTCACCGTTGGGAAGCTACACTATCCCCGGGTGACATAGGCTATATACCCGTGTGCCCGTAGTGGTACCCGTGCGAAGCCGGGGCGGCTGCTAGTATAAAATAAATTAAAATTGTTTAAATCAGACACATACCCATACTAGAGCGTCGTTGGGCGAGCGGATAGAGTATCTGACTCGTAAGCCAGAGGTCCTGGGCTCGAATCCCGCTCCGGCCATGTACCAATGACTGTTTTCTGAGTTATGTACATTAGTTAAATACTAATCATGATCTTACGGTGAGGGAAAACATCGTGATGAAACCTGCAAATTCAGGCAACTGAATTTGTAACTATGAAATAATCTGGCCAGGTTCCCCTGGTAGCAGGGTTACGGAGGTCAGATGGCAGTTGCTCCACTGTAATTACCTGATCGCCAAATGCTGGATCATGGTGCAGGTAGACCCTGGGCCGATAGCACAACCAGGACATTTAATGCCAAGATGACATCAGAGGTATTTCATGGTATTTAATGCCAAGATGACATCAGAGGTATTTCATGGTAGCACTCACCAGCGCTGACGATCACCGACTTCCCGTTGCCATCCTCCGCCAGGAACAGGGTCACGTTCTGCCGGACAACAGGCGAGGGACCAGTGGAGCCCACTGTTGGGATTGGCGTGTTGAAATATATGCCTGTGGACGAAAGAAACGCATTATTACAAATCGAACAAATTGTAGCGACATCTATCGCTCCGATCGCTGAAGCTGGCAGCCGATAGGGTAGATGGCCCGATAATAAGGCATTGCGTTGAAACTCATAAAATGTCAATCAACTTCGTTACCCCAAAGCAATAACCCAACCGACAGAAAAAGCCGTAATTCCCGACCAAGTTTACTTAAACTCAAACTCAAATATTTCCTTAACTACTTTTGAATGGATATAACCGCATGCGAATCGGTCCATTCGTTCGGAAGCTACGATACCACAGACAAATACACAATGTCATATCAAGGGTTAAAAAAGAGCGGGTGTTATAACTTTATAAGCCTGTGTGTCTTTACATTACACACACAGGTAAATTGCGAACAATAATGTGTATAGTGTTATATATTCAGCTGAATTTATTCGGTATACGTACCAGTCTCGATGCACAAGAACTGAGGTACAGCGTTGAACGCTAGCTGCATCCCGGGAGTGGTGAGGTAGACGCACTGGATGCACCCGGACTGGGAATGCAGCAACTTCACGCCGGCATCTGGAATGAATGAATGATGTTATTTGAATGTGAATAAATAACAAAGAAATATGCTTGGACAAATTCACACAGCGCCATCTAGCGCCAAAGTAAGGAAAGCTTGTGTTATGGGTGAATGGAAAAAGCGGCAGAGGGCGCCCGCGGAGGTCATGTACAGATGAAATTGTAACGATGGTATATCACTTCCTTCTGACATACCATCGCTCTCTGTTCAAAATTCTAAATAATTCTTCAAAATCCTAAATTCATTTTATTTTATTTTACTGACTCAAACTTCGACTTTTCGTAGCGATAGTACTTACATATCCTCGGCTGTGCTATATGCTGAGCTGGAACCGTTTCGGCATTTAGTTACACAGTGTACTTACTTACCTATATAATTTCAGTAAAAATGTAAATGTCGAATAAATTATTATTCTATTCTATTCTATTCTAGTGTGTCACTGTGTGACATATTAGTCACTTTTCTTTTTGGCAACCATATTGTGGCTGAAAAATGAAACTGCCAAGAGGATGCGAGGCAGACTAGTTTTTCTACTTATAGAACGCACACAAGACGATGTGTAAGAACAATCGCTACGAAAAATTGAAGTTTGAGTAACTAATAAAAAAACATAACGTTTTAAACTATCGCGGTTATTATCACACATTTTAAGGGTATGTTCCGGGTTTCCGTGTACCTACAGTCGTCCCGTGACCACGATGCATGCAACTGCGTCGAAATATCGGGCAACTCGTCAACAAAGGTACGCCGTAGGAAACCCGGAACATCTTAGAACGTGTATTAAAAAAAATGTTTTTGCCTTGTGCAAAAAAACATATTGCGCTTAGCGCCTGCTGTTTGAGGCCTAAACCACATAGAAAGTGATATGAAACCCCCGCATACCATAATTCAGCTGAAGTTTCCTGACGACGAAGTCATATTTCTGGTTGAGCCAGCGCACCGCGCCCGTGCCCACAGCCACCAGCTGCTCCTCAGTCGTGATCACTTGGGCCTCTTCGGTCCTGGAGAGTAGTACAATATTTGTATTAAAGTGGTACGAGTTTCATACATACATATACAGGCTAGTACCGCGCCAACAGCGGCATAGGAGCGCAGGCGAGGGTGCCGATACTGCTACCAAAGGGGAAAAGCCCATAATGGTGCCTATCTTCCCTTTTGCCACTAAAAGGGAAGATAGGCACCACCCTCGCCCATTGACCCGCTGGGTTATTACCCAGCGGAGAAACAACACGGGCAAGAGCTCATGTCTCATAGGTCTGCAGACCTTCCTCCCACGAATAAAGGAAGCAGAAGATCTGAAGCGAAGCGACACTCACACCCGTATCCGGGCATAGGATTAGGCAGTATCGAATGCCACAAGCTACGATCCTGATACGCCTCTTGCGTATCTTCCTCATTCATACATCTTTTTACGCGGGTTGAGGGCACTCCTGTAGCCGTATTCACAACGGCTCGGAAATCGGATTCGGATACGGAATCGACAAAAGACCCCGCAAAAGTTCTTAAGAAAATGTGGTTTCAGTTAATTTTGATGAAATTTTCATATGTTATAGAGAGTAGAGTTTCCGTGGAATCTATCAGGATTCTGAATAACAGTTTTCGAATCGATCGACACGGATTCGCCGCTCACGAATTTCGTGTCGAATCGTTCGGAAACGGTTTCGAATCATTGTGAATACGGCTACTGGCCTGCCTTTCCAGGTAATTTATCTGATCTTGGGCCCCCAAACACATACAAATTTTATTTTACCTTTGATCGTCTTTCCTTTAACGGTTTGACGTTTTGTAAATACATTGCACTGTAATTGAGCTGGCCACCTTATTCTTCAAACCGGAACACAACAATCACAAACAAAACAAAAGCTATGAGATCCACTCGCCACAACAGGGAGTTCATTGTGCGGTTCCAAAGGAACTTTCTCCCACGCACACTAAGGTTGTGGAATGAACTACCTGGAGAGGTTTTCCCTGCGGAGTACAACATTGAGCTCTTCAAGACAAGGGTCAAAAGGTTTTCACGGTGTCGGCAACGCGTGGGTGATGCCACTAGTATTGCAAACGTCCATAGGCTGCTATGACTGCTTACCATCAAGCAGGCTACCACCAGGCAGGTTTGCCACCTTAGTTGTATAAAATAACGGTACCTGTCATTTTCACTCTGCGCAGGCGGATTCTCAATTATGGCCACCTCGTACTCCTGCTGGCCGTCCACCTGGGCGCTGCTCAGCTCATACTGCTGGTACGTGGCCGTCTGCTCCTCCACTTGTTGCTGGAAGACAAGGTCCAGTTAGTATTGTAGGATAGGAAATCCAGGACATAGTCCAACACTTTTTTTTTGCCTAGGGAGGCACAGTACACGTACACCATCGTTCAGGACATTTGCAACTTAAGGGGAGCGAAAGCGGTGCCGGCCTTTGAGGTACCTGTAGAAATGCCTTTTGAAGAACCCCATGTTGTAGTGCAGAGGAAAGACTTTGGCAGGGGAAAGGTGAAAATTTCAACGTTTTGAAACTTTGTAGAAATATTGTACAAAACAAATAATTAAAAATCCCCCAGATATCTCCACAAAGGCCAGTCCTGTGCTTTCCGCATCCAGCTGGTACCTGCAATCCTTACCAGATCGTCGGTCCACCTTGTGGGAGCCTACGCACGCTGCGTCTTCCGGTATGTGGTCGCTACTCGAGTTTTACTTTACTGTCCCATCGGCCATCTGTTTTTCGAGCTATGTGCCCTGCCACTTCAGTCTGGCAATCTTTAGAGCTATGTCGATGACCTTAGTTCGCTTGCGGATCTCCTCATTTCTGATTCGATCGCGCAAAGAGTCTCCGAGCATAGCTCTTGCCATTGCCCTTGGGGTAACAGTCAGCTTACTTATAAGGCCCACAGTGAGTGGCCACGTTTCAGTTCAGTAAGTCATCACTGGCAACACACATTGGTCAAAGACCTTCATCTTGAGACACTGCTGTAATTGGCACGAAAATATATGGCGTAGCTTCCCGAACGCTGCGCAACCGAGATGCAAAATGCCGAAACGGGTCCAGCTCAGCATATTGCCACAGCCGAGGCTGCGACGCTGATTTTCGGCTGAAACCAGTTGATGAGATTTGTCCTAGGTATGTATAGTGGTCAACAACTTCAAGTGGAGTGCCTCCAACTGTCACTGGAGTAGGCACAACATGGACATTCAACATAATTTTCGTCTTGTCCATGTTCATTTTAAGACCTACTTGTTGAGAGGCGCTACAGAGATCATCGAGCATTTTGTCCAAGTCTTCCAGGGTTTCAGCCATGACTACGATATCATCAGCAAATCTGAGGTGAGTGAGGTACTCGCCGTTAATATTGATGCCAAGTCCGGACGGTCCAGAAGCGGTCCAGAAGAAATCCTTCAGTGCAGGAATTTTGTAAAACTTACTAACTACTAATAATACACAGACCAAACCACAAGGTATAGGAGCTTGAAATTTTGCATTGAGGTTTCATTATATGATGTAAGTCAGTCCAAATTCATCCCCAGAGGGGTTAACAATTATGGTATTAATAATATTATTATGTATGAAACTTCAGCCAATTCACTTGAAACTGACTACAAATATTCTACCAAACAATTAAATATATAATTGAAAGATTTTTATAAATTTGTCCTTCAGGGAGGTGAAACAGGGGTTGAAATTTTATAAGATTCACAAACTTCTATCAATGTACAGGCGAAACTGCTGGATATAGAAGTTTGAAATTTTGCATTGCCATTCACTGAGCACTTAAGTGAGCACTAAGGGATTTCTGGGACATAACTTTGTGAAAGTTTGTATACACAGAAAAACGTAAAAAGTGCTCCACAGGGACAAAGTCACGGGTAAAAGCTAGTCTATAACTCTAAAGTACACTTTCAAAAATGAGTGTTAAGGGTTGGTGCTATTCTACTCTGCTATACACCACACAGCTATTCTATTATTATGGCACCACTCTTTCCTATTCCTATAAATTCTTTGTCGTCTGGAAATATTTTATGAATGTAATATTAGTGATTTTAAGATTATATTTACTTAGGCATTAATCATGATCTGTAAATGCACCTATATAGTCCGACATAGTTTCAATGTGTTGCATTGACAGAATACAAGCATACTTTGAAGAGGATTTTAGATCACTCAAAAACTATCTGAACAACAACGAAGACAATTTAATCGAACATGCAAGTTCATTTGGCATGTACACAGTTTGTGACAACAGCCATTCTAATTACTACTGTATTACATTTAGATAAAGCTCAATTTTCTGTCTGATCTGTTTATTTTTTGCTACTTCTGACACTGACTGTAAATCACATATGGCAATGTAATAAAAAAGAGAAGGCATAGCAACAAATTCAAAATGGATACCCCATTTTGAATTGGGGCCGCCCCACTGGGGGAGTACCTCCACTTTGCAGAATACTGCAGCCAAACAATACTAGGTTAGAGGATACCAAAGGGTGCAACTCAAAAAGACTTTGAAAAGTTGAGAAAAGGCACCCACTCCAACTGAATACTATTTTAAATATTATTGTATTCCTGATGGTTAGTAAGGTCTTCATTGCTCCATTGGGGGTGGTTTGGGGAACTGTGGTTTTGGCAGAGGGGCATTTGCCTTTTTACTACCAGAGAAATGTGTCAGAGGTGGGTAATACTTTGGCAATACCACTGGGTTACTAATGTCTATAGGCAGCAGCTACCACTTTCCATCAGGTGCCTGTTTCCCTAACATACAACATACAAAATAATAATAAACTTACATTGCTCACTTCAGTTGTGTTTTGTACAAATGTAGCTCCTTCCTCCTCTGGTTCACCTTTCACGTCATATATGCCTTCCGCCATCACGATCCGCCCAGAAGGGTCCATGGTCCACATCCCGCCAAAGGAGAAGTTGGACGGATTCCCTCCAGGTTCGTAGAGGATAACTGTGTTGGGGCCCAACTGCACTGGCTCCCCCTTCATGTTGACAAACACTGGCTGCTCGAAATTCCCCTCCACTAACTGCCCCGTGTGCACAATCTGCTGCCCCTCCTCCACAGGAACCTCCACCACTTGATTCAAGACTTCCACTTTGTCTTTTTCCTCTTCAACTTTCCGATTTACCATTATCTTTGTCTTCTTCTCGCCCTCGGCCGGCTCATCACTTTTCCTTTTTATAACAGTTTTCTTCTTATTTTTCTTGTCCATTTTTACACTTCACACACTGAACTTGAATTAGAACGCGGCCACAACGCCAGCCAGAGCGTTGTTGACGATATATTTGCAAAGAAACGAATGTTGTACGCCTCGCCCTAAAATCGACATTGTCCTTGCTATATGCCACGTTTCTAAGCAAAATAACCGTGGTGTCAGTAAAAATGTAAACATAAAATCATATTTTATCTTGCATTAATGACAAATTACGCTACAAATCTGCGAAAAAATTCAAAATATACGTGCACGGAAAGGACAACTCAAGCAGAAGCCATTTTTTATTTTTGAGTCAGATAGGGAGGAGACGGATGTCCATTTCAAACAATCGCAATCGGAATTATATCGGATCAAGTTTAATTTAACAATTTCTTCCCTAAAACGAATTAATTATTAAAATGCATTAAATAATAATTAAACAATTTTTTGATTTAACAACAATTTATAAATAAACTGCTAGGTGAACTCATAATTGGTAGGTAATCAATTTTGGCAAAGCAAACTCTTTGGTTTGAACAGTAACTCGACTAGATAAAATAAATCGATGGTCGATTGTGTTGTTATTAGCATAGCCCTATTGATCGTTCAAAAATTTTAACGTCAAAAAATTATTGCCATGTGTTTATTATACGTTGAAAATTTACGCAACAAGCGAGATTTTTTCTCTTTTTATCTTATAAAATTTCGTAACACTATCTCTTTCTTAAACGTTAGGTGAAGCATATTGCTGTCAAATATTGCCATTGACTTCTAGTTTAGCGAGTTTACATCAAGCATAATTAAGTTTGTTTTTGTATTATTCGAACTACTTCCAAGAAAAACCACTTAGCGTGACAAGGTAAAACTTATCGGGAGGTAAGTTATGTAATAGTGGCGACTATAAAACCAGTTTACATGCTTATCCTCAACACTTTGTCGATTCTCGTCCAAGTCGCCTTCATAGTTTTTATGTCCTTGCTTTCTATGAACATAATTCGACAATTCAGTAGTGTAGCGAAGAAAATGGCTGTGGTTGCTCCTGCGCTGTTCGTGAACCACGGTGGAGGCCCACTGCCTCTGTTAGGCGACAAAGACCACAGGGAGTTGACAAATTTCCTCCGCGATGGAGTGAAGAAACATGTAAACTTTAAGGATGTAAAAGCAATAATTTTAGTCACTGCCCACTGGGAGGAGAGCGTAGTGACGATATCATCGGGTAAAAGCCACGATTTATATTTCGATTACTACGGATTCCCGCCAGAAAGTTACAAATACAAGTACGACGCACCCGGCGACCCCGAATTGGCCAAACGCATCCACGAAACTTTGAAAAAAGAAGGCATTACATCGAAACTTGACCCGAAAAGAGGTTGGGACCATGGAGTTTTTGTACCGATGATGCTGATAAATCCAAGTGCTGATATTCCGATAATACAAATATCAGTTCTGTCTAATCAAGATCCAGGTCAACATTACAGGCTTGGAGAAGTATTGCACAGTTTCCGTCAAGAAGGTGTAGCTATAATTGGTTCAGGCATGTCGTACCACAATATGAGAGAATTTATGTATGGACGTTATAAGGACGGAGTGGTCAATGAGGAATTTGATGAATTTCTGAACAAAGTTTGTGTGCAAGATAACCAGACTCGAAAAGAAGGATTCTTGTCATGGAGAGATCAGCCTGGGGCAACGGAAGCTCATCCGGTGAGAGCAGCAGAACATTTCATGCCTCTAGTGGTGATAGCTGGTGCTGGTGGCTCAAAACCGGGGGAACGTATTTTTAACTGGGACATGAGTGGTACATTTAGGTTAAGTGGATTTGTATGGAAAGAATTGTGATATGTGCAATCAAGACTAAATATGGAACAAGAAATAAAAAATAGGTTTAAAAATATGTGTCACAAATATATTTTCCATCATTGCTACTGTAGTTATGTAGTATCATGTTTCATCATTTATTTACAAAAAAAGACAGCACAATTGATGTGTGTTTTGTGCAGATTTAAATGGAAAAAATTGTGATCCTCAGGTGACTGAGCAAGACTAAACATGGAACACGATATAAAATAAAATAGATATGTTTCCAACATTCATTTAACCCCAAAAAAAGGCAATAAATTATGATCTGTATGGAAAGAATTGTGATAATTCAACGTGACTGATCAAGACTAAACACAGAACATGAAAAAAATAATAGACATAAAATATAGGTCACAAATATGGGTTACAAATATACTTACTGTTCCATCGTTGCTAATGTAGCTTTGTAGTGTCATACCTTATAAGTAATTCCCAAAAAAGACGACATCAATTATTAATATGAACAGAACAACAATTTATTGTATGAGACAAAAACTATTACTATACCTTTTAAGAGTCCTAACTTATTCTTAATTTTATTGTAAATGAAATTATTTTTGAAATAGATTTAATAAGAATAGATATTATATGACTGTCAATGGCAGAGCTCGTTCATTTAGTTTTTAATATTTAAAATGTGAATGTAGTTGCTTTGGTTTCGTATTATTATTACATATATTAGATTGAATATAAAGTTATTGTTATAAAAATATTTTTTATTTGTACCCCTGAAATTTATGGAATGTAAAGGAGGAATTTTAGAATTAAGTCTAGTGTCGGGGTAATAACCCTGGCCAGATGCCTGAAAATAAAAACAACAATATATTTTCCAAAATCTCCAAGTTGGCAAAGTTGTCCGTCCATGTGGTGTCTGGCAGAGTAGAATAGCACCAACCCCTTACACTCATGGGTGTCGTACAAGGCGACTAATGTTTTCGAGACCAAAGATCAAGAGTCTCTGTTGTCTGGAAAATAGGCAGCAGCATTTTCCATTGTTATATCCACTGCAATCTCAAACCCGCCTGCCAAGCGTGGAGATTATAGCAATAAGTTATAATAATACCTTTCGCGGGAGAGGCCCTAAGTCCTGCAGTGGACTGTTACGGGCTGTGATGATGATGATGATGATGATAAAATAATAATAATCATCTTGGCGTTAATGTCCCGGTTGTGCTCTCGCGCACGAGGGCTCGGGGTCCGCCTTGACCATGATCCATTTGACGTAGGATTTGGCAGGTCAGGTAATTACAGTGGAGCGACTGCCATCTGACCTCCATGACCCTGCTACCAGGGGAACCTGACCAGATTGGATCATGGTTACACATTCAGTCGCCTGAATGTGCAGGTTTTATCACGATCAAGATACTATCATCTGTCTACTGGCGCGGTCGTGGTCAAAGCCTCACGCCTGACGAGGTAGTTCGATGGCGCAAACTGGCTCGTGACCAAGCGTTGCAGGAGTGGGCTATACGACTTCTACCCACGGAGTCAACCCGCAGAGGTACTGGAGCTCAAAGGCTCCTGGGAGCTATTCAGCCGATACTGAAAGAGTGGATCGATCGCAGACATGGTGCGCTAACTTTTCGATTGACGCAGGTCCAGGCATGGTTGCTTCGGGAGGTACTTGTGCAACGTCGCCAGAAGGGAGCCTAATACCAGATGTCACCAGTGTGACTGCCCCGAGGTCACAGCGCAGCACACCTAGGAGGTGTGCCCGAGATGGGTGGCTCAACGAGATCGCCTCGTCACGGTTGTGGGCGCCGATCTCAGTCTTCCAACCGTCATGTCCCGTATGGTTGATAACAAGAGGTCATGGGACGCGGTAATCACCTTCTGCGAAGAGGTTATGTCGCAGAAGGAGACCGAAGAACGGGAGCGGGAGCGGGATCCGCTGTCTCTGCCGAGCCGGAGAGCGCGAGCCAGGCGAAGAGCCAATGAAGGCTTAACGTAAGCCTGTAAGATAATTGAGAGCAGAGATAGTAAGAGGTGGTTGCCATACTAGCAAACTACTATTCATCGAGATTGCGGAGTGTGCTAAGCGGTCCCGTAATCTTGTTGAGAAAGAGAATATGAGGGGTAACGTGATGGTTTTTAGTGGGTAGGACTGTAACTTTCAATGAGACAGGGAGTCCCACATAATCTTCTCCGTAAAGATATCCGTAAATGGATTTTCCCCAAGAAAAAAAAAAAGTTTATCACGATGTTTCCCTCACCGTAAGAGCATCGGTTAGTATTCAACTAATGTACATAACTCAGAAAACAGTCATTGGTACATGGCCGAAGCGGGATTCAAACCCGGGACCTCTGGCTTACGAGTCGTATACTCTAACCGCTCGGCCACTGACGTTCGATAATGATGATAATGATCTTCCAAAACACTGAACTGATTTTGATGAAACGGTTCTAGGGAGAGCTTGGTAGAAGCGTCAGTGGCCTAGTGGTAAAGATATCCAACTCGCAAGAGAAAGTTATCGGGTTCGAATCCCACTGCCGCCATGTAGTACCAATGACAAAAGTATCCGACTCGGAAGCGAAAGGTACCTGGTTTGTATCCCAATAAAAATAATTATGCTACTAGATACATACACATATACATATAAGCTTAAATATATAATGAATGCGTACATACATAATTATATAATAATTTATAAAATAATATACATACATAAATACATATATATTTAGGACTAGACAGGGAAAGGTTCAGGCTCTTTGACGCGTTTTTTAAAAGTAGGTAGTGACGGACTGTCACGCACCTCATGAGGAAGAGAGTTCCACAGTCTCGCAGCATGCACAGTAAAAGAGTAGGAGAAGAAATCGGAATGATGGACGGGGATAGCTAGTGACGTTTTGACATTTGAGCGACAGGGTTTGTCCTGCGCTCAGGAAAAGTGAAAGAGGTTACGGAGATAAGATGGAGCAGAAGGATTGTAGAGGATATTAAAAAGGGTTGAAAGGATGTGAGCCTTACTGCGGTAACGTATAGGGAGCCATTTGAGCTGTGTTCGGAAACAGGAGACGTGGTCATACTTACGTAGAACAAAGATAAACCTCAAACAAGCATTTTGGAGGCGCTTCAGTTTGTTTAAAAGTTCTTCAGTGACATCCAAATAGCAAGAGTCCGCGTAGTCAAGAATTGGAAGAAGGAGAGTTTGTGCAAGGGTGATCTTGGTTTTAAATGGTAGTAAGTTTTGGGCTTTACTGAGTTAAGTACCTACATTAGTTAAATGGTCTGAAATAAATGATTAATAATAATAATAAATATTCTTATGGTGAGGAAAACCATCGTGATGAAACGATGATCCAATCTGGTCAGGTTCCCCTGGTAACGGTCACGGAGGTCAGATTGTAATCGCTCCATAATTACCTGATCTGTCAAATAATGGTCAAGGCGGATTCCTGGCCCTCGTGCGCGAGAGCGCAACCGGGACATAACGCCAAGATGATGAGATGGATCTAATAGGCGAAGATAGACAAACTGTCTGTTAAGTTGTAAGTACTTAGGTACCTACCTAACATTTTTTGTATAGGTACCTCTGCAAACAGCCCGCCTCCCTACTCCCAAGATCTCAGTATAATCTGTTTTGTTTTAGTAGTATGTAGTAGTATGAGCCAATACGTGATTTCGAAATCCTACAAATATCGTAGAGCTCGTCTAATCTAAAATGACGCGCCCCACTATCGCATTAACGCACACAAGCAAGTTTAATATATGGACGCAATACATATACAAATGCCGTTGTAATTGGTCATTCAGTTGCCGGTGACATTCAAACGTCGGAGCACGCGTCGTTCATTGGCTCCCACACAGATGAAGTGTCGTTATCATTATTTGCACTCACACATCGAAATCAACTAACTAAGTAGTGGGGCGCGTCATTTTAGACTAGACGAGCTCTACCTACATGTATAGGTACTTACCTACATACTTACCTACTTATTGCTCGATGGCATGGCTCCATTGATCTGCCGAAGTAAAATTCAAAAAAATTCTCATCATTCAAAATTTATTTATTGAATAGGACATTTAATATCTCTTTCAATCGTCATAAAGGACCTGGGGGGTAGGAAGGAAGCACACAGTGACACGCTAGCCGCCCCATGGCAGCAGCAGACCCACCCTACGCCAGTCACGACCGGACCGTGCCCGGCAATGCCAGGCAAAGCCGGACCGCGCTCAATATATAGTAGTAGGTTTCTTTGATAGTATTTGATATGTACAATTGATATGATACGTACATTCGATTTTGATAATCCAATAGGAACCATCATCTATACAAAGTCGCTTCCCGCCGCTTGTCCCTCTGTATAAAAACATATGTATGCTTAGATCTTCTAAACTATGCAACGGATTTTAATGCGGTTTTCAACAATAGATAGAGTAATTCAAGAGGAAGGCAAGCTAAGGCAGCTAAACTAATTATAAAATGCGCTGTCGTCACAAACCGGAGGATTGGAGTGGCATTCGATAGACTTTGCCTACCCGTATAGAATACGGGAGTGTGTGTGTGTGTATATAGGTATGAATGTATGGTGGTTGGTAGGTTGTCGACCTTTGAAGCGCACCCAAGAAACTGTACTTACATTGGAAGCAGTCTTGGCGGAATGAATAATCGCGGTGAAGTAAGTCTATCGTAAGCGAGTACCACGCGTCGAAAACGTAATCGTACGTAACGTGTAATTATCATCAACTTGTGTAGAACTTTCTCAGTAGTTTGAGAGTTCATAGTTTTAATATTAGCTTACACGTTGAGAGACATTAATTGTTTCTTATCAGATATAATATTGCAGTTCATCATATATACTAAGACAAACAGACTAAGATATAAATATACTACCTATATAAACAAATATGCCCCAAAGTAAACAGAGCTTGTGTTATGGCTGTTAGATAACTATATAAATATTTTTTTTAAATACCTACGTAATTATTATACATAGTACACCCAGACCCGTAACAGAAATTAAAATGCATCATGTCTATTTCTGCTCGGCGGGGAGCCGAACCCGGGACCTCTGCAAGACTGTATTAATTTTATTTAGGTATAATATGTATAACTCTGTACAATGAGACTGTCATGGTCATTCCATTTGACTGATCGAAGCCTCGGTAAAAAAAAGAATGAAGATAACTTGTTTTAAAATACCTGCCAAAACCTACGCCGAAAAACTTGTTTGCCAGCTGATCTTTAAGCAGGAAAAAGCTGAGCAAACTCTAGAGACGCGCACTGCAAAATAAAATCGTTTGCGATTTAAAATACGAAATTGTGGTGTATGTTTTGTACACTATGAGGTTGTAAAGACCGAAGTACTACCTATAGGTAAATCATCATCATCACAGCCCACAACAATCCACTGCAGGACTTAGGGCCTCTCCCACGAAAGGAAGGTTATTGCCATAACCTCCACGGTTAGCAGGCGAGGTGGAGATCGCAGTGTTATAAATATAACAAGAAAACGCTGCTGCCCATTTTCCAGCCTACGAAGATGAATGATTCAATGGTCAACACGCCGAAGTGCCATGGTCTGCCACGAAAGAGGTCCCGGGTTCGATTCCCGGCGATGAAATGATGAATTTTAATTTCTGTTACAGGTCTGGGTGTTCTATGTATAATAAGTATGTATTTAATAAGTATTTAAGTAGTATATCAGTTATTTAGCACCCATAGTACAAGCTTTGCTTAGTTTGGGGATAGATGGCGCTGTGTTAATTTGTCCACGAATATTGATTTATTTATTAATTTTCCTCGAAAACATTAGTCTCCTTGTACGACATCCGCGATTGTAAGGGGTTGGTGCTATTCTATTCTGCCGGACACCATACGGCCATACTTATATAGGTAGCTAAAAATATTAAGTTTCAGACCGCGTTGTGTCGTTTACCATTTTATTTCTTAGTTATTTATTAAACAAAAAGTTAAATAAGTGGAAACCGTCCCGGGTGTCCAGCGGAAGACTTTGGTCAACCGTGCTTCGCCAACGGTTTTAGGAGGCGCACCTAACTAGTGGCGAACTCGTCGCGGTGCTGAATGTTCGACTGACCTCAACGCACGATACGGTCACCCATCTAACATTGCGAGCATTGCTTAATTAACCTTGGTTATCGGTTTCGCAAGCACGCTACCACCAGACCAGTGCCCGTTTCGCTTAATAATTATAGCATCATTTAAAATTAGTAGTGCATGTTCAATTCTCACTAAATGACGTCAAGGACTTTGTTGCTTGGATTGTGGTAGATCTTTTGTTCAACCTTCCGTCTGTAGAGTAGAGGTAAATGTGGGTATTTCGCATATGTAGCGAACGTGTTAACTGAGAGTCAATTACAACTCTATTATCACACTATTCTCATGTCTTAGTCGTAAATGAGTCGCAATTGAATATCAATAGCATGTTATTAGACTTGGTTAGTTATTGTTGGTGATTTCGAATACTGCATTATCTGAGTTCTTAATAGCCATCATCATTATTAACCAGTAGATAGTATCAATATTCTGTAGCATACACCCACCATTATTATAATATTGTATTCTGTGCTGTCACACAGTTAATCGACCGGTGACCCAATGGCTGGCGCGTACCTCGGACAAAGATTAAGTCTAGCCATCCAAAGAGGTAACGGTGCCAACGTCCTGGGTACACTCTCGCAAGGCGGTGACTTGGACATCTTATTGTGATTATATATTTTTCATTAGGTAATTAGTTAGGTTTGTTTTGTAATAACGCAGTTTTAGTTAAGGCATATTGTCGTATTGTACCATGATAGTTGAGATTTCAATAACAATGATTATTAAAAGAAACTACCTATGTTAATATAGCCTTTTGTATCATCATTCCACTGCCTAGGGCCCACAGAACACTATCTACCCTACTGGGGCCTGGGGCCCCTTGTTCTATAGATATTAATGTTGGTGTCAAACCGTAACCGTTCCTTAATCTAACTATCGATGTTTTAACCGACTTCTAATTATAGGTAAGTTGAGTATTTTTACAACATTAGACGCCCTGTGAAAATCAGCGAGCGAGGCGCTGTACGGACTCTGAAACGGTTGGACCGATAGTGATCCGGTCACACGCGACTCCCGTGACCTCCTGCCATTTGGTTCAAGCTGCATATATGTGTAAGTTTATGTTTATAAGTTTCGATAAGAACTTGACATCGGTGCTGATATATCCAGAGACGTGAAACATGGATCCGAGACTCAATTTATCTATTCTTTTGTCACACACGTTGATTTTAAGATCCACGCTTCAGCCAGGTATGTAGTCCGTTTTGGCGACTTGCAGTTTGAAACTGCAACCGTTTTTAGCACATCCTTCCATATGTTTACCCTTGTCTTTATATCTGTTTAAGCCTGCTCAACAGTACGATGTCATCAGCGTGCTCCATAAGTCTTGGAATGTCAGCTGGGAGCATCAAGCACAATGCAGAACAAGTAAGGGCTCAGAATCGGTTTGAGAATGAAGACATAAAATAATTATCGTCTTGGCCTCCATCAATAATCATCGACTTGGACAATGGGAGTTGTGCTCTCGTGTGCGAGAGCCCGGGGTCCGCCTTGACCATGATCCAGGATTTGGCAGATCAGGCGACTACCATCTGACCTCCGTGGCCCTGCTACCAGAGGAACCTGGACTGGATCATGGTTACACATTAACAATGTACATAACTCAGAAAAGTGTCTTTGGTACTTGGCGGCAGTGGGATTCGAACCTGGTACCTCTCGCTTACGGTACCTCTACCACTAGACCACTGACGCTTTGATGATGAAGGCATAGTGTATCATAAAAACTTGAGCTCATAAAGTCGAGATGAAAGATTAGAAAACCGGTCTCTGGCAGACGCTGGGTTTGACTGCTGAGCTAATGATCAAGACATGTTTTGTAAAACTTCAGCAGGTAAATAAATACTTAGGTAGTTTTATTACAACAGGAAAACTATCGAACACGTATGTACATATTTGCTATCGACAATGACCAAGCACTCGACGATTCCGATGACCATCCAGCTAATTAACGCACTGTTTGCTAATAAGTCATGACCTCCTTACATGACAATGCACTTTTCTATCAAAAGAGTAGAACAACGTACTATACAAGTATATACGGTACCTACCTACCTACATACTAGTATCCGATCGAAGGTAAATTTCTGGCCTCTTCCTGGCTTAAAAGCTCTGAGGAATTTTATAAAAAATATTAAATGAAAAAAGCTATAAATGATTCATAATATACAATTATAATATTTTACAACTTTAATTATTGAAGGCTTTTAAGGACGGTTGAATATAGAAAGGTAATTTAAATCATCTCTAGAAGTTGATCTAGAGATTATTAAAATATTTATATTTTAATTGTACTGTCTAAATATTAAAAACTATCTTCGGCGAAACCGAATTGCGACGGTGGCCGATACCGAAGCCAAAGCTTCGGTCAGACCCTACTAAGTAGGTATGTACCAACTTACTTATTAATTTTAACAATATTTTCTTTTAAGTGGGGACATTAATCGACAGCAGACGTTCATTAGCACTGTATCTAACCTGTTTTTATTATTTACATAAGAACACATTTGCTTAACGATTAGGAATACTTAAATAATTTTATTTGTGCTCTCGCAAATATATTTATAAAGTGTTATCTATATTTACCGAAGCCAAACGAAGGAAAATGACGCATATTTTGATGATAACACTGTGTTCAGTTGTAGCAATGGCGTCATGTGACAAACTTGAATATTTTGCTCCGTCAATATTTTTAAACCATGGCGGAGGTCCAAATCCAGTTTTGGGTGAAAAAGATAATTTAGAAATTGCTGATTCGCTTAGAAATGTGTCAAAACTCGTGCAATTGGATCGTTTGAAGGCAATTATAGTGGTAACAGCGCACAGAGAAGAAGATATCGTCACAATATCCTCAGGTGAACATCACGATTTAGTATATGATTACAACAATTTCCCGCCAGAAAGTTACAAGTTCAAATATGGCGCTCCCGGGCATCCAATTTTGGCGCGAAGAATTCATGAGGCGTTCCAAAAAGAAGGTATACCTTCTAGATTAGACGACAAAAGGGGTTGGGACCATGGAGTTTTTATACCGATGATGTTGGTCAACCCAAGTGCTGATATTCCCGTGGTTCAAGTTTCAATACTAAAAAATCAGGACGCAAAACAACATTTGGATATCGGAAAAGTGTTGTATCAATTTCGTGAGGACGGTGTAGCCGTTTTTGGTTCAGGAATGTCCTATCACAATATGCAAGAATTTAAAAATGTTCGGAAAAATAATGATAACGCTGAAAATTTGGTGGTTAATATAAAATTCGATGAGTATCTAAACGAAGTTTGCACGAAACCGAACAGAAGAGAGGACATTGTAACATGGTCTCAGGAGGCTGGAGGCTTGGACTCCCATCCCCTAGGTGAGGCGGATCATTTAATGCCATTAATTGTGAATATTGGAGCTGGAGGTAACGAACCAGGCGAAAAGATATTTGATAGCTTATTTCTGAAGAAATTTAAATTGAGTGGCTATATTTGGAACAATAAATAATTGCAATGGTAACACAGACTGAAAGATAAATTGAAATTCTTTAGTCATATTTTCGAAATAAGTGTTCCAATATTATTAAGTACATAGAAGAACCTGGCAGAACCATATTTGTCTCTGCGGTGGATCATTCAGAGCAGGGCACCAAGTCTCTTACCAGAATCAACGTGACCTATACTTACACTTGAGCCCTTGGACCTGCTGACGATATCTAAATCTTGTCTTGATATGCGCGCCACCACATGTGTAGATAGATACCCACGCGGCGTCCCATATTGGCAATAGATACGTCAGTGAGGACAGGCGCATAGGCTGCATCAGCTGTGTCCTTTAAACGCTATTAAACGTCGCAAATATGCAAATAAACATCGCGTATCCTGTGTATCCTGCGAGAGAATGCATCCTCATCAGTGGCAGCAATCTGGGTTATATCTATAAATACATTTTTAAGTTTTAGCTATATAAGTATTTTGTGTCAGTTAGTTAACACATCTGTTTTGTATTTGTATTCTTTATGTTGTTGCGTAATGAATTTCTTAATACTGAATTATTATTAAATGTTCATATGTTTAATTCTTAATTTCAACCGTAAGACGTCCATCAAAAGACGTAACCACTTCCAACTTCGCCTTCCACTTCCTTTGTATCCTTCAAGGTTGTCCGTCAATCCATCTCGTGGGGGCTCTCCTCCAGAGCCAGAGCACCCGTGCTGCGATTGGTCCATATCCCTATTGAATAAGATGGCGACGTACTATCGGAGTTAGGCGGTACGACCGGTACGGTATGTACAATAGTTGAATGTTTACCGATGCTCTAACGGTGAGGGAAAACATCGTGGTGTAACCTGTACGTTCAGACGATGGAATGTGTAACCATGATCCAAATTGGTCAAGTTCCCTAGGTAGCAGGGTCACGAAGGTCAGATGGCAGTCGCTCCACTGTAATTACCTGATTTGCCAAGTCCTGGATCATGGTCTAGCCGGACCTCGGGCCCTCGTGCGCGAAAGCATAACCGGGAGATTAATCACATGATGGTTATTACTTTTAACTCAGCCGTAGGACGTCCACTGCTGAACATAGGCCTTCCCCTCGCCTTCTATACACCGACCGACTCGGTGCCTTTTACATCAATCGGCTCTCTACGAACTTCAGGATATAGACATCATCATCATCATCACAGCTCGTAACAGTCCACTGCAGGACTTAGGGCCTCTCCCACGAAAGGGGAGATTATTGCCATAATCTCCACGCTTGGCAGGCGGGTTGGAGATCGCAGTGTTTAAATATAACAATGGAAAATGCTGCTGCCCATTTTCCAGACTACGGAGACTAACGCGAATTCGAATTTGGTTATTTACAGGTAAAATAATTCGATTATCAACTTCTAATAAACGAAAATTATTAATATTTAAATCATTAGAGTGGATTATATAAGAATCAAATTCAATATTATTAAAATCTCAATATTCATAACTTCAAAATCATTGATGACCAATTGATTTTAAAGTAATTAAAGGATTATTTAATTCATCCAATAAGTAAAGTAATCGTAAAGATGGAAGAGCAATAAAAATTAAAGTGATTGCAGGTAAAATAGTTCAAATTAATTCAATTGTTTGACCTCCTAATAAAAATCGACTAATATATTTATTAAAAATTAAATTCATTATTAAATAACCTACTAAAATAGTAATTATGATCAAAACCTTTTGCCTCGTAAACATTAGTCGCCTTGTACGACACGACACCCATGAGTGTAAAGCGCGCTCCACATATGGACAGTTCCGCGGGAACACGAGTATGTAGAGGTAGTATTCGTGTAGTCCCGTGCATATTTGGCATGTCTCGTCTATTTCATAGACTAAGTAGAGATAGTTTGTTGTCGTCTCGATTCGATCGATTTTATATTAATATTCCGAGCGCTTTTGCCGTAACAGGTTCGGAGTACACTTGACCATGATCCAGGATATTAGTAGATCAAGTAATTACAGTAGAGCAGCTGCCATCACCTCTGTGACCCTGTTTACAGTAGATTAGCGATATTACACCGATGAATCGATCAAAATGTCGCGCGTTTTGACACCACCACATCCCTAATAGGCGAGAATGTAGAGGATCGACCAAAGTCCCGGCAAAAGTTTCGCCGGAAGTTTCGGCGAACATGTGGAGCGCGCTTAAGGGGTTGGTGCTATTCTACTCTGCCGGACACCACACGGCCATTGGATATAGACATAGACATAGACAAAGACGAATTTTCATTTGGTGCAATAACACATTCAAAAAACTTAAAACTAACAGAATAAGTAGTTACATATTAAAAAAACAGGGCGATGCGTCTGTCCATCTTGAGGCGGGCCGTCCCACGCTGCGATTGCCGATACGTTGTCAAAAATCCTTTTCGAAGAAACATTACCACCGGCTCTCAGCTCAACGAGCGGGCTATAATACGTGGCCGTAACATTGCCACTTCAGTTTTGCGAAAGTTCACTAAAACATTTCGTTGCCTTGACCTATTATGGGTTGTTGTCGGGTCGTTTTGCCGTATTCTAATCTTTAGTGGCCACCCACCATCATGCGGCTTGATCGTTGATCACAGATAGGGTTGCCAACTTTTTTAGACCGAATATAGTATTTTCGGGTTTATAAGCCATAAAAATATAGTAGGTAGGAAATTAATAAAAAAAAAATATAGTATGTTTTTAAATAAAATGTACGTACCTATATTATTTCTTAAATGTATGTTTTCTGCTACATTGAGCTTATAAAATATTAGATTTGCATCAGGATAATTTTTCTTTTGAGGATCTTATGGACGCGTTCCGTTTTGCGATATTTTTTTTATTTATAGTAGGTTGACTCCTAATATAGTAGGATACTATACAGGGTGTCCCGTAAGTCGACGTTAAGCCGTAATCGGGTGATAGTCCAAATCATAATAGTTACTAAAAAAATAAAAAATAAAATCTAAGTCTTGAATTTTTTAAATTATAGACATTTCTTTTTTTTCGGGAAAATGTACACCCTGTGATGGTTTTTTAGATCCTGTTGCTACAAATCTTAACTTTTTTTCAATTTTATTTTTCTTATGTAATCCCGAATAGTGCTAATCTAACCTATTACTTAGAATTCCAAGTCAACTGCTGGAGCTTGGAAGAAAGTGTCACATTATGCCGTACAATGAATAGACAATTAATATTTCGTCGAACTTTAACGGACCGTACTGAAAAAAAAAGAACTACGCCAGGTTGGCAAGTAGCACTAAAAGTTGACGCATTTAATAAGGATTCTAAAATGGTATAATACTTGCTACATTATTTCTTTGATTACGAGGGAAAAAAACAAGAAACCCAGTTTCGAAATTTTTTTCTTTACCTACTAAAAATTATTGTAGTGCGTTCAAAGCTTGCCTAAGACCGAGTGAGAAGGAGAGTCATTCATGAAATGTGAGTGAGACAGGTAGTGATGCTTTCAAGTCAGAGATGCTAACTTTTTGTTAAATTTAGGACACATTTTCCTTAAGTTTAAAGTTAAACACCAATTAGATGCAAAGATTTATTATTTACAAAAAATGTTCAAACTGCCTTCCTTCAACTGCAATACAAGCTCGACATCTTCTTAAAAAAGATCGGATTATCACACGGGCAAATCTTCCGTTGTTGACAAATTCAGCTGCTTCCGTAATTCTTTGCCGACGTCGACTTACGGCACATCCTGTATTATATAGTAGGGTCGGCAACCCTAATCACAGAATATGTATACTGCTTGGTGAAATACATTGGCGTAGGAAGGGGGGGGGGGGTTCTCTTAGGGTGAAATCCAAACAAGGAATAAGAGTTATAGTTGCAAAAAATAATTTAATTATGTAAATGTGATTTTAAATGTTCGATTATCTTATTTGCGGTATTATTTTCGATTGTCTGATGTGTCTGTTATTCGTTATTCGTGGCACTTCGCTAAAGGGGCGGGGCCGGTCTATGAAGTACGATATTATCCGTATATTACATTACGTACATTTTACCGAAATAAAATATGAATCTTCATGGGCATGCGCCAAGGACCAACAATTAGTGAGCTGTCAAAATTATCATCTTATATTAGACAAAGCATCAGCGCACCCCGTTCCTACGGGGTGTAGCATCCGATGAAACTAAAAAGCCCTTCCGGCTACAGGTGCTCCCAGGGGGTGTTTAGCTAGCTACTCGTGCATAACCAGTCCGGCCGGCCGGTTGGTACTCATGAGAGTTCACCTCCTCCCTCCCAACCGCTATACCGGAGGGTGCCCATTTCCTTGGCGTTGGACGCAAAAAAAAGAAAAAAAAGAAAAAGCATTGATGACAATGACATTACTTGTTGGTTGTTTGATTGTTGATCTATGGTTTGTTTTGTTTTGGTTTGGTGGTTTGATTGTACAATATCAAAAGTTTTTTCCAGTTTTGTTTGAATTTTTTAATTATTGTCGTCCCATTGTAATGTAATTAATTGTGAAAAATATTATTAAACCATGTATGAAGGGTCGTTGTGTGTTTGTTGTATGTCCACCGATGATTTGAAAGATTTATTTACGTCTAATAATCATAGAAACAAGAACGAAAACTACTCAGAAATGTTGCATTCTTCCTTGGACATACGGGTGAATTACATATTTCTAAAATGACAACCTAGCCGACTTTATTCGCTCTACTCCTAGCCCTTTACCTTCCCTACCCTACCTCTAACCTACAATACCCTTCCCCTACCCTACTGTACACTTACCCTAGTACCATACTTTTTTCTTTTAAACCCTACATTAAAGCAAATAAAGCAAAAAATAATTATTGAAATCGGAAGAGAGACTAACATACAAATTAATAAATAATTCTTAAAATAAATTCTTGATATCAAGGGCACTAGCTCTGAAAACAGCTGTTTTATTTGACTGACTGATTGTTTGCTCAATTTCAGTTGGTTTCATTGTAAAATTTGTTTGTTACCATGACAAATGAATAATAATTAATTTAAAGTCAGCTGTATATATTTATAGATTTCTATTGTCTTATATTCTACTTGCTTCAATGTGCGGCTTCAACCACACAAAAATTGGTTAGGTATGCAATGGTCCCGGGTTTCGGAATGCCTATGTTGAAGTACCAATAGCCTATGTAGGTGATAAGCTACAACACAAAAAATCAAGAAAAGGCGGCATTACAAGTCTTTTTTCCTCTGTGCCCCCTTTGCTACACTCTGACCCAACACTAAAAAAAAAATTACAAATACTTAGGCTAACATTTATCCCAACCAAATTTTAAGTATACATTTTTCAGGTAACACCCTCTGACGGGCACGACTCCATATGTGAACCATGCATATTAAAATTACTAGAATGTGTGGCATTCAAAGAGCAAGTTCAGAACAGTCTAGCAATATTATCTTCGGCAGATGGTGAGTGTTTTAAATAAGTAGGGTGATGCCCCTGGTATTGCAAACGTCCATAGGCTGCGGTGACTGCTTACCATCAGGCAGGCCGCAAGCTTGTTTGCCACCTTAGTGGTAAAAAAAACATGGACGAATTTACATATCACCTCTATCCCCAAACTAAGCAACGTTTGTACTATGGGTGCTAGATAACTGATATAGTACTTAAATACTTTTAAATACATACTTAGTGTACATATGTATAACTTGTACGAATAATATGTATGTGTGACGCTAAGGAGGTTTCATACCGGTGTTTGCAACTTTTGTAAACAGTTTCCTTTTGTTTTGTTGGAAATGGTTTAAAACTGTTTTCGTTATTCCCAGACCTTTGTCAGAAGTGGAAAAACGAGATTCCTACTTCATCATATTATGTTACTTTTCAAAAGTGAAAACATGTTGCAAAGCTTTTGGGAATGTCTGAAACAAATTCTAATATTCTGACATCCGATATTTCTAAAAGTTGCTAATGTTTCCGACGCATTTTTTGGAAATTAAATGTATAACCGAAACAGCATTGAAATTTCAGTATTGGATCCATACAACACTGAATATCTGGATCCAAGTGATGAAGGCGATGACAATGAACACAACAGTGAGAAGTTACCAGAGAGGATGGTATCAGCAAATAGTAATCCGGATGAAAAAACTGTACTAGTAGGAGAGACATGTGATGAAGGAAAAAGTGTGGCTGATGGAAGCAGTTCACAGGGTATAGTACTTTTGTATTACATGATGAAACCTGCACATTCTGGTAACTGAATGTGTAACTATGATCCAATCTGGTCAGGTTCCCCTGGTAGCTGGGTCACAGAGGTCAGATGGCAATTGGTACTCTGTAAATATCTGATCTGCTAAAGCCTGGATCGTGGACAAGGTGGACCCCGGGCCCTCGAGCGCGAGTGTAGAACCGGGATATTAACGTCTAGGTTACCACCAGGTGTGCGTTGGTCAACCTCACTTCGCCAACGCACGCCTAAGGAGTGGCGAGCTCGTTGGCAGACGCGGGTCCAGCCCCTAAACAAGGTTGTGGACATAATCACCTGAAAATCGGCCAAGTGCGAGTCCGATTTTGCAGCAAAGTGTTTGGGGTCTTTCTATACTTTCACGAATACAGCTACAGGTTATTTTACTTTAATTTTTCTATATAACGTTAGCCTCGGACCTCTATTAGGGTTGTGGGTATGCCCATCGTGTCCACAACGCTGGATCCGCGCTTGCTCGTTGAAGTTCGACTAGCCTCAAAGTAGAATAGAATATGTTTATTCCAAGAAGCAATACAAATACATAGTACACAGAGATAAACAAATTCATAACTTCAACATGGAAAGTATATTGCACTGCTTAAGGAATCGGAGCCGACTCAGCATATTGTTGCCAGCCGGTGAAACTAACAACACTGATATTCTGTCAGCACCAGAGCTGCACAGCTAAATAAAATGTTTAATATGTATAAAATGCGTCGTGCGACCGCCAAAACTCACCAAAACAATATTTAAAAGATAAGTTATGAAGTACGAAACGTTCACCCATTCCGGGACTCTGCGAGCGTTGACATAAAAGTTGATTTGGTTATCGGTTTCACAAGCATGCTGCCACTATACCGCCACCATGTTATCTTGAATCATCCTACTGCTGGGCTATGCCTTCCCCCGATTCTTCCACTCTTCGCGATCAAGTGCCAATGTCTGCCAGTCACTTTCGAAGGCCCGCAGCTCATCTGTTCACCTTTTTTTGTGTCTCTCGCGACGTAGTTTCCGAGAATTGGGAGTCCAAACTGTAACGGTTTTAGCCCATAACTCCTGTTCCTCCACGCTATTATATATTTTTTTATTGAAAAGGCCAGAAAGGCCAAGGCCAGAAACCTGAGACCAAACGCCGCGGTCGTCCTCGAAAGCATCCGGTGAGCTCGCTCCCCTACAAGATAGAAAAGGACGAGCTGGTCTGCAGGGAATGTAAGGAGGAGTTTCCTAACAACTTCACCTTGAAGGTGAGGTTCTGTAGCTTTTTTTTAAATAATAGCAAGCATTTGGAGCTATATAATGGCTAACGGGCGAGAGGTATTGAGGTCGATTCCCAGTGACGCCATGTACCTATGACTTTTTTCTAAGCTATGTATATTATATATTTGAACACATGAGGGTGAGTGAAAACATCGCGAGGAAACCTGCACATTTAAACGACTAAAGGTGTAATCATGGTCCAATCCGGTCAGGCTTCCCTTGTAACAGGGTCACACGGCAGTCGCTTTACTGTAATTACTATGATCTGCCAAATCCTGGATCGTGGTCAAGGCGATCCCGGACCCTCTTTTGCGGGCAAGCTTTTGCCCACCATCTCGACCACTCGGTTAATAAAAATGATTCCATTTTCAAGCTCGCGACACACTCTGGTCGTATACTCTGTTCCCGTTCCCGGAAGGTCCCGTTCCAGGATGGTTGATAATGCAACGATAACTTTAGTTTTCTGTAGGTGCACTGCAACACTCATTTCGGTCGTCAAAAGTGTACCAAGTGCAATAGGACCATCGGGGAACAAGGCCAACTGGGAATGCGGTAATTTAGGTATAGGACCATCTGGGAACGGGTCATTTGGGATAATGCCTATCTGGAAATGGGGTCGTTTGGGAATGTGGCCATCTGAAGGCCATCATTTGAGAATATGACCAACTGCGAGTGGGTCAATTGGGAATGGGACCAGAGACCACTGCCACTTCAGCAGCGCCATATTTATTTATTTTATTTTATTTTGTTACACACCTGGTTTTCTCTAGGTGCACTACAACACACACTTCGGTCGTCACGAGTGTCCGAAGTGCTCCCGCTGCTTCGTCACCTGGCAGGGGCTGAGGAAGCACGAGAACACGCACCTGACGGGGCCGTTCCCGTGCGGGAAGTGTGGGCAGGTATTTTTATTTGTTTCTTTTATGTCGTATGAAAGAATATTATAAGTTATCTCTGAGGATTTTATTTGCCTTACAGACAACTATTTTTTAACAGGTATTTACAATGTTCCTTGGAGATAACTAGCTATCTTCAAGGGTTTTATTTTCTATAGATAACAATAAAAAAAAACAGTTGTCTAGGAGAAAATTTCTACTGCCCTACTGAGTATAAACAATAAAAAAGCCATAGATAGCTCCAACCGTACCCCCGTCTCTGACAGTACGCCGCCATCTTGATGCAATTGAGTATGGACCAATCGCAGCAAGCCAGAGCTAGAGCTGTCTTGCTCTTTTAAACTCAATTGCATCAACATGGCGCCGTACCATCGGACATAGGCAGTACCACTGACCTCCATCCTCTCCTTCCTTACCCCAGGAATTCCGCAGCCTAAACACCCTGGACAGCCACAAACGTTTCCACCACGGCTCGACGTTGGCGTTCCGCTGTCGGCATTGCGAGCGGCGCTTCGCCACCTTCCAGCGGAGGGCGAAACACGAGGCGGAGGCCCACGGGGTCACGGAGAGGAGGCACCGGTGCCCTTATTGCGGGCAGATGTTCATGCATAGTGGTGAGTTTTGTTATAATAGTTTCTAGCAAAGGGACCGCCTGGGAATGGGTCATTTGGGAATATGACCACCTAGGAATTGGTCATTTGGGAATGGTCATTTGATAATTGGACCATATGGTGATGGGATCATTTGGGAATATGACCACCTGAGAATGTGTCATTTGGGAATGGTAATTTGAAAATTGGATTATGTAATGGGGTCATTTGGCAATATGACCACCTGGGAATGGGTCATTTCGAAATGGTCATTTGAAAATTGGACCATATGTGGGGGGTCATTTGGGAATATGACCGACTGGTAATTGGGTCGTTTGGGAATATGACCATCTAAGAATGGGTTCATTTGGGAATAGAATCACATGGGTATGGGATCGTTGGGAATAATGAAACTAGAGGTTTCGTCTCTGCCGTCACTGCGAGCGGCGCTTCGCCACCTTCCAGCGGAGGGCGAAGCACGAGGCGGAGGTCCACGGGTTCACCGAGCGGAGGCTCAGGTGCCTATGTCTATTGCTAGATATCTAGCAATCCTCCTGGGAATAGCGTATAGGGCAATTTGGAAATCTGTCATTTGGGAATGTGACCACTCGGGAATGGGGTCATTTGAGAACAGGGCCATCAGATACTGGGGTCATTTGGGAATATGGTCACCTGGAATTGGGGTCATTTGGGAATACGAGCAAATGGGTTTCAGTTCATTTAAGAATATGATATGTATCGAATGGAGGACCTGTTCGAGGCCAGTTCAAACGCCGTATGCGTCGCCGAATACTGGGCGAATAAAGTGTAAGTCAGAGTTTAGTCCAACGACTCGATAAGAAGAAGATCGAATGTATCCTGTATTTATGCAATAAGGCGTTTATTCATTCACTCGTTCCAGGCGACCGCATCAGGCACATAGCTAACCAGCACGAGTCCACGCCGGTGCCGTGTCCGCGCTGTGGGGAGCACTTCCGGAAGGAGTACCTTCGATCGCATTTGCTGAGGGTACACCACATCGGAAAAGGTAATGATCCACAGACGCTAGATGGCGCTGGCAGTGATTTACATCGCGGTATTGGGATCGCCCTGTTCTTTAAGGGGCCATTTTGGCTACAGGGCCATATGTGAAGGGGGTTATTTGGGAATCGGGCCATCCGGGGGTCAAATGGGAATCGGACCATCCGCGGGACAAATGGGAATAGGACCATCCGGGGGTCAAATGGGAATAGAACCGTCCAGGGTAATTTGGGAATAGGACCATCCGGGGGTCAAATGGGAATCGGACCATCCGGGGGTCAAATGGGAATCGGACAATTCGGGGGACAAATGGGAATAGGACCATCCGGGGGTCAAATGGGAATAGAACCGTCCAGGGTAATTTGGGAATAGGACCATCCGGGGGTCAAATGGGAATCGGACCATCCGGAGGTCAAATGGGAATAGGACCATCCGGGGGTCAAATGGGAATAGAACCGTCCAGGGTAATTTGGGAATCGGACCATTCGGGGGTCAAATGGGAATCGGACCATTCGGGGGTCAAATGGGAATAGGACCATCCGGGGGTCAAATGGGAATCGGACCATTCGGGGGTCAAATAGGAATAGGACCATCCGGAGGTCAAATGGGAATAGGACCATCCGGGGGTCAAATGGGAATCGGACCATCCGCGGGACAAATGGGAATAGGACCATCCGGGGGTCAAATGGGAATAGAACCGTCCTGGGTAATTTGGGAATAGGACCACCCGGGGGTCAAATGGGAATCGGACCATCCGGGGGTCAAATGGGAATCGGACCATTCGGGGGACAAATGGGAATAGGACCGTCCAGGGTCATTTGGGAATAGGACCACCCGGCAATGGGGTCATTTGGGAATAGAAGCACTTGGGAACAGGGCCATCAGACACATAGCCGAGTCCACGCCGACGCTGTAGGGAAAGGTAACGACCCACAGACGCTAGATGGCGCTGGCAGTAAAATACACCGCGCTATTGGAATCGTCCTGCTGGTCTAGCCATCTTTGACAGCTCCGCTTGCGTGATGCGTGTATGGTAGACAATTGACAGGTCGAAGTTCGACTATTTCTACCAACATCTACATTGACTCTGATTGTGCAGGATCATCCGCCAATCCGCCTCCTTTGTACACCGAAAGTACGTGAATTGTCTATGGACCAAGAATTTCTACCACAAACAGCTTATGTCAATACGTTAGCTTATGTCAAATCCCATAAATTTTTTCTACCACAAACGATTGTAGATTAACGCAACCTCTTGGCTAAGGCCGCTGTGGTTTTAAGCTACTTTGAGTGATTTGGGAATGGGACTAGCCGGCAATGGGGTCTGGCCAGGTTCCCCTGGTGGCAGGGTCAGGGAGGTCAGATGGCAGTCGCTCCACTGTAATTATCTGATCTGCCATATCCTTGTCAAGGCGGAACTCGGGACCCTCGTACGCGAGAGCACAGCCGGGACATTAACGCCAAGATATTAAACTTTAAACTTTATTTATTTCTTCTTTCTTTCTTTTTTTTTTTTTTAATTCACACAGCGCCATCTAGCCCCAAACTAAGCAAAGCTTATACTATGGGTGCTAGATAACTGATATACTTTTTTTTTTTTAAATACATACTTATTATACATAGAACACCCAGACCCGTAACAGAAATTAAAATTCGTCATTTCAATTTCTGCCCGGCCGGGAATAGAACCCGGGACCTCTTGCGTGGCAGACCGGCCGACCGACCGACCATTGAACCACTCAGGTCGTCGTATTTCATAAACATGCTTAATTAGATACAACAGTGGTTGGGATCTTCCTTTTAAGTATAATATACCTGTAGCAGGAAGCCCCGCTCTTCCATAGAATGCAAGTTGATACATGTTTAAATTAATAACTTTTAGGTAAGTATAAATAATTAAGGCATCAAAACAAACAGTAAGTACTTAAGTTTTTAACTATTGCCTAACTAGTGGATGTGTATATGTGTGTGTGTGTGTTTGTGCGTTTGCGTGGGAGTGTGTTCTGCGAGTAAATGTGTGGGATATTACTTGCACTACTTTCATAGCTTTATTTTTACTTTCACCATTGCAGGATACAAATGCACTTTCTGCCCTCACATGCAGCCCTCGCGCTCCGCCCTACAGAAGCATATGCAGTCGCATCTCAACGACCGGAGGTAGTTGCTTAGTACGCCAGACAAATCTTCCAAAAAAAGTCCCCCAAAATGCGATGTGAAGCTGTATTTTTTGTATGTTCGGACCCCTTAAGAGAGTGTGAAAATAGATTTTGCAAGCAAAAAAATTGCGCTTCCTGCGTCATCGTCATCATCACAACCAATCACGGTCCACTGCAGGACTAAGGGCCTCTCCCACGAAAGGGGAGGCCATTGCCATAATCTCCACGCTCGGCAGGCGGGTTGGAGATCGCAGTGTTTTAAATATAACAATGGAAAACGCTGCTGCCCTTTTTCCAGTTCACGGAGACTAGATATTTTATCTTGAAAACATTAGTCGCCTTGTACGACACCCACGAGTGTAAGGGGTTGGTGCTATTCTACTCTGCCGGACACCACACGGCCAAAGACGGCAGTCGCTCCACTGTAATTACTCGATCTGGCAAATCCTGTATCATAGTCAAGGCGGACCCCGGGCCCTCGAGCCCTCGAGCACAACCGGGACATTAACACCAAGATGATTATTTTATTCATATATGTTTTGGAATCATGATAATTTGATACTATTGAATTAATTGTTTTTTAACATTGACATCAACTATTAGTAGATACTTAATTCTATTCATGAAACTATTTTAAATTACGATGTATGATTATTACTACGAATAAATGAATATGAATATCCTTTCCAGACACGTATGCAAACTCTGCGGCGATGCTTTCGTCCAGAAAGGCTCGTTGAAGTACCATATCGGATCGCATATCAGGCGAGGGGAGTACGACGGCGACCCAGCCCGGTTACTAGGGTACCGGGCTAGGCCTGGCGACAGGGACACGGGTAAGCCGGATATCCTTCTAAATCATTCATCTCTGGCCTGCCCTTCTCCCATTCATTTGGGATCGGCAAAGTATGTTGATCCATAAACCAACGTATATCGTTAAAAAGTTATCGTATTGTGTAATTTTAAACGGTAAATTTTAACGAAAATCTGAAAATCCACAAGAATAGACGTTTGTTTCTAGATCACGTCTACCACGTCTACCACAGCCTATGGCCGTTTGCAATACCAGGGGCAATTTGTCCTAATTTGGTTAAGGACAAATGTAAATCATCTTGGCGTTAATATCCCGGTTGTGCTCTCACCTTGACTATTATCCGGGATTTGGCAGATCAGGTAAATACCGTGGAGCGACTGCCATCTGACCTCCATGACCCTGCTACCAGGGAAACCTGACCAGATTGGATCATGGTTACACATTCAGTCGCCTGAATGTTAAGGTTTTCTCACGATGTTTTCCCTCACCGTAAGAACAAATATAAATGGGCTTCCAATTATCCTTTCACAGGCCTTCTATCCGAGAAAGAAACCGAAGCTTCAGAGGCAGACACTGACGATTACATTGAAGAAGAAATAGAGAAAGATCTTGAAGAAAACGTAAGTGATGATGAAGAACAGCGCATTGAGAAGGAAAACACTTCAGAAGTAACCGATATCCAGAGCATAGAACTGGCGCAAGACATTGAAGACATGGATGATATACTATTGGACGATGATAGGTTCAAATTGCCGAGTGATGTTGATATGCCTTGATATGCATATAGAAGTCATATAACTTTACTTAACAGGGATCTGGTAGCCGCCAATGTTGGCAAGCGAAGATGGAGAAGGTGGAAAAGGGTCCCACCTGGCCGGGTGTTGTGACCAAGGGACCAAGGGACCGACAGTTGATCGTTGGAAGTTGTATATATGCCGCGGAAGTTGGCACACTTCTCTAGCGCGATGTAGCACGGTCAGCGCCATCTATGTGCGGATGCTTGCCAACATTGTGTTCGTGTACTCGTGTGAGTATGGTTGAGTTTCCCTATTGGAGCGATAGATGTCGCTACGGAACTGGCGCAAGACATTGAAGAGATGGATGATATACTATTGGACGATGATAGGTTCAAATTGCCGAGTGATGTTGATATGCCCTTGATGTGTCTTTATATGCCTTGATGTGCCATAGAGGCCATAGAACTGACTCGAGGCATTCAAGACGATGATAGGTTCTAATGAGGAGTTTTCCAGTAGGTATTGATAGTTAGTTTCAAAAAGCATCAATAGATGGCGCTCCTACAATTTTGGTAATCTTTTTTTAATCTGTATGATCGTGGCAGTGATTTCATGCAACCAACTAATACTAAACTTAAAAATAAAATGTTTATTAATATAAACATAACTGTTAAAGGTTAAACGAAATGTAAAAAGAAATATTTATAGAAGTTGGCACTATGTTGCATTATTATTACAACCTCTAAAATGGTTGAAAACTATTGACAAATACAATATTATCCAATACAACGTACCCAGTGTTTATATCCTGTTTGCTAAGAACCTATTTCAAGCGATTATCAATTACCAAAATTGTCGGGGCGCCATCTAGTGAGTGGTTAGGAATGCTTTAGATACCTATTGGAAAACTCCTCATTGCCGAGTGATGTTGATATGCCTTTATATGCCTTAATATGCATAAAGAGGTCAAGGGATGGATGATATACTAATTAACGATAATAGGTCCAAATTGCCGAGTGATGTTGATATGTCTTTATATGCCTTGATATATAGATAATTATGATATATCATTGGCGCGTGGCTAATTTTTGAGCGTCTAAAATAAAATGTCTTTTGCCATCGACTCACTAAGAAAGACTATACTATAGTATAGGAGGACTATAATAAAGATGGACTAGAAGAATGATAAATTCAAACTGCCGAGTGATGTTGATACTTTTACTATGTGGCTGCGACTTGATCCAGTATCATGGTAACTCAGACATTGCGGATAATCTCAGGCATACGTGGGAAATAGGTGCCTGAACCTGCCGGTATCAGAAAAGAGCCCGGGAGACCCAAGAAGCGATGGATTGACATCGCCGAGTCGGATGCGAGAGCCAACGGCTTACGACGCGAGGATGCCGAAGACTGGGCGAAGTGGAGAAAAAAGAGCAGGAAAGTGGACCCTGGCCAAAGCCGGGATTGACCACTAAGATGACTATCCAGGCATTTGACCGCCACCTCACCTGGTGGTAAGTGACGATGCGGCCGAAGATGGAGCATGCCTGTCTAGGAACAGCCTATTCACTCTAGCCTTGAAGGCGTCCAGATTATAGTGATCAGGGAACACACTCGCAGGCAACGCGTTCCATTCCTTAGCCGTACTCATTGTAAAGGTCGAACCAAAGCGGCTCAACTTGTGGCTGCAATATTGTCACTGTCACCTCACGGCAAACTTCATGCTGAATAGAAAAGGACAACACTATGCCACAGCAGTGGAGTGCTGCTGAAACAACTATAGAATAACTGACTGGCATTGTGTTCTACTGGGCCTAGGGTTCGAATCCCACAGCGGCCATGTACCAATTGAGTTATGTTCATTAGTTAAATGCTAACCGATGATCTTACGGTATGGGACTGAATGTGTCACCATGATCCAATCTATAGGCTATTGGCTATCTCAGTGGACAACAGCTTTTGACATATGAGTATAATGCTCTTACAGTAGAGCTCGTCTAATCTAAAATGACGCGCCCCATTATCGCATTACCGCAATATGGACGCAATACATATACAAATGCCGTTGTAATTGGTCATTCAGTTGCCGGTGAGATTCAAACGTAGGAGCACGCGTCGTTCATTGGCTCCCACACAGATGAAGTGTCGTTATCAATATTTGCACTCACACATCGAAATCAACTAACTAAGTAGTGGGGCGCGTCATCTTAGACTAGACGAGCTCTACTCTAATTTTGTAGACGCTATAGCCGGCCAACGTATATGACGTAGTGTAGAATTATATAATGTCAAATTCAGTTGCCAACTGAGTTAGACAATAGCCTTGCTGGTCAATTTCCCTGGTGGTAGCAGGGTCACGGAGGTCAGATGGCAGTCGCACAGTCATTACCTGATCTGCCTAATCCTGGATCATGGTCAAGTCGGACCCCGGTCCCGCATGCGCGAGAGCACATCCGGGACTACGCCACGATGATTATTATAATGCGTTGTCTGTAAGCGAACTTATGTAACAAAACCGCAAATAAAAACCAATTTTAAAATGGTATAATATGATTTTTAATTTAGAATATAGAAATGGTTGTAAATAAATAAAATGGACTCCACAACTTGTACTGGACGCGCACAGAACTTCACGCTTTTAACGGCACCTGTCGAAGAAAGCATTGTTAATAACCTAACTGACAGCAAAAGTCGACTAAGATTCATCATCATCATCATCATCACAGCCCATAACAGTCCACTGCAGGACTAAGAGCCTCTCCCACGAAAGGCGAGGTTATTGCCATAATCTCCACGCTTGGCAGGCGGGTTGGAGATCGCAGTGTTATAAATATAACAATGGAAAACGCTACTACCCATTTTCCAGTCTACGGAGACTCTATATCTTTTGCCTCGAAAACATTAGTCGCCTTGTACGACACCCACAAGTGTAAGGGGTTGGTGTTATTCTACTCTGCCGGACGCCACACGGCCAACTTTACTTAAAGTTAAATATTTTCTGAACTACACAACCGATTTTAATAAAACAAAGCTAAGAACCATCTCGATTAAACTGGCTTTCAGATAGAGAAAACCGCATCCAAATCGGTCCATCCGTTCGGGAGATACGATGCCACAGACAGACCACACAAAGCTACACAGATATACGCGTCAAACTAAAAATAAGTAAGCCAAGAGCGTCGATAGTTTAATTGCTAGCTAATCGAACGCATAAGCGAGAGGTACCGGGTTCGATTCCCAAATACCATTGACTTTCTAGTATTATGTACGAGTAGCTACGCTCTTACGGTGAGGGAAAACATCGTGATGAAACCTCCACATTCAGGCGACTGAATTTGCAACCGTGATCCAAGCTGGTCAGGTTGCCCTCTTAATAGGGTTATGGAAGTCAGATGGCTCGCTCTGTAATATATCATCCGCCAAACCATGGTCTCAAGACAAGCAAGACAGTTATGGCTCTGGCTCGCTGCGATTGGTCCGTACTCAATCGCATCAAGATGGCGGCGTATAGGTCAACTGCAGAGAGAATTGACCCCCCCTCACCGTACATTTAATGTGTGCTAGGGGGGGGCTGATAATGCTGTTGCCGTGGCGGACAACTGGGCAAGCCAGATCTAGGGTTTTCGAACATTGACTCGACGAAGAACAAGGTCCTTTCACTCTGCAGCTGAGTGTACTAGGAGATCGGCGGTGCGGCTGGTTGACCTCACCGACCTTGGCTACTTGCACTTGCTCTTCCCGCGCTTGCGCACGCGGTACTTGCGGTCGCACTGCGCGCAGCGCTTGAACCGGCCCGAGCGCGATCTACAGCGGGTCATGAATCTGGGGGGAAAGCGAAAATAAGGGTAAGTTAAGGCTACATTTTTATGCTATTGGGCAAGAAAATTGCCGACCTGACGGTAAGGATAAAGCGAAAATATGGTAAGTTAGGGCTACCTTTTTTGCAATTGGGTGAGCGAATAGTCCACCTAATGGTAAGCGGTAATGGCTATCTACGATTCATTCGTGTAGGTTCCGCATGTTTGAAAACGAGCTACCACCTAAAACTTCACGGGGGTAAAGGGATATACTTTGACAAATTCACACTGCGCCATCTAGATCCAAAGTAAGCAAAGCTTGTGTTATGGGAGTTAAATTACTCAAACTGCCTAACACATTTTTTTAAATACATACATACATCCAAGACCCGTATAAGAAATTAAAGTTCATCATTTCAAATTCTACTCGGCCGGGAATCAAATCCGGGACCTCTGCGGGGCAGACCGGCATGGTAACCAACTGAACCACTCAAGTCGTCAAACGAAGTCAGCCAGAGCGGCACGTCGTCATTGATTCAGTTAAGTTTGTGACTCTCTACAGTTCACCGACATTACAACGCGAATCCATAGACCATACTTTTAATAAATAAATCATGCGAGGTTTGATGAAGTAGTCTAGGCTAAGGCCATTCCTGAAAATAAAAGATTCCTCAAATATCATATAATGTGCGGTTCTACATTTCGTTGCCTGCAACCTAAATGCATGAATCGTAGATGTTATGGGCGACAGGTACAGAGGGCTTACCATGAACTCTTATAGCAGGACCTAAACAGAATTGCTTTCGGTTTGAACGAGACAAGCTTATGTGACACGTATAGCGCTGTCTCGTTCTAAGCAGGGCTGTAATGTCCGTAATGTTAAGGTCCTGCTATAAGAGTTCATGGTAAGGCCCCAGGTGGGCTGTCTGCACGTCTGTCACTGTCACTTCAGTTGGCTAAGGCCATCCATAAAGGACTAGGAATCTTGTAATCCTAGTCAGATAATTCTTATACAAATTTAGTGAAAACAGGAGTAAGGCGCGATTTTGATGTTTCCTACAGCCTACCATGGTCGGGCGACATCCGTCGCACGACTTTGCCAATTAGGCCAGCGCCGCAATCCCATCTCCGTCTACTCACCCCTTCCCGCCCTTCTTCCTTGGGCACGAGGCGCGGCGGCGGCGCTTCTTCCGGCGACCGCAGCGCAGCTTTATCGGGTACCGCTTGTCACAGCGGCGGCACTTCTTGAAGCGGCCGCGCTTGTCGCGGCACCGCCTGTGTATGGGGTACGAGGTTACGAGCGTGGACATGTGGGTAGGCAACCCTGCGCCTGTGCAAGGGCTACGTGGCTACAGCGTGAACAAATGGGTAGGTGACCCTGCACGGCTGGCAGTTACAGGAGGGAGCGAAGGAATATGGCAGCTCGCCGACGGAGCAGCAGTGGTGCTGCCTATCTCCGATTGTACGCCGCCATTAAGATGCAATTGAGTCGCAACCAATCGCAGCATGACCGCTCTGGCTCTGGCTTGCTGCGATTGGTCCACAGTCAATTGCATCAAGATGGCGGCGCAGTATTAGAGACAGGCGGTACCACTCCTGGCCTAGTTGCAGCGTGCTTGGCACAAGTGTTCCGAGCGTCAACAAATGGGTAGCCTCTTGTGTGGGTAGAAAATCAAAGTGTTCCAAAAAAACACCGCAGCGCGGTTGTAACATGATAGGTGGGAGGCAACTAGTAGTCTAGAGCAATTAACAGGGCTAGAAGCGGCACTGGTAGGCAACGAGACCGATAACTGAAGTGTTCATGCAAATAAATTTATTATGATTATGATTAAGCAACGTAGAGCCCGGAAACTGGGTGGCTGATTCGTACTTTGAGGCTAGTCGAACTTCAGCCCTGCGACGAGCTCACCACTCGTCAGGTTTGCCTCCTGATACCGCTGGCGAAGCGAGGTTGGGGACGTTAAAGCTGGTTGATGAAGTATTTATTATATATAAAATTATTATTATTGGAAAGCGTAGAGCGAAACCGGGATTTAAAGTCAGGGTTATGATGTTGATGTGTTCCTACTGCTGAGGGGCTCCAGTGCCATAGGAGCTCTGGCAGGAGAGACTAGCATTGGCCTACTTACTGCCACACCAACGTATCCCTCCGGTGTTTGAGGTAGGCAATGGTGATCCCTAAGGCTAATGTTCATGTTCTAAGCGGCATTGCTAATGTCCATAGGCAGCGGTGACCACGCACCATCAGTTGGCTTGGCAAGTGTGATTAGTGAGATATTGTGATTATACGCCTTACCGTTAGATATTCTATTCCGTAAAATATTAGATATTTTATTTAAAATATGAACTCACGATCTGCACATTCTGTAAACAAAGAAATATAAAATTTATATTCTACTAAGTAGGTAGGTAACTAACCTATATTTATTGTCATGAATTATTTTGTATAGGAGTCTTAAACCCTGGTAGTCGAAAATGTAGGCCTAAATAAGTATTTCAAAATAGGCAAGTCTATCTTTTCAAAATTACACAAAGGTGTAGTGCATCGACCTGTATGCCGTAGTTGTAGTATAATATAAGAACTATATGTAGTGTGTGATGTTTGAAACTGATTGAAAGATAGCTAAGACCAGAACTCTACACTCTGCTACGAAACAGAGGCATTATGCAAGTTGTTGGCTAATGGACACACACAAACATACACACACTTACACTCATACAAACGCACTACACACCTTTTCATTTATTTTCATTTTCTTTAAAGATGTAGTATATAACTTTAATTAAAATTATCTCTGCTTCTATCTCAATGATTATACATAAATTTTATCATACTGTATAATGTATTCATACATAATCGAGGGGATTCCTGGAGACTTACAACACAGACTTGACCTACCGTAAGCTCCAGTCTCCCACAATAACATAATTTATGTTCTGATTTATTGTATCCTAATATTATAAGATGATTATTGTCGAGAAAATAAAGATTTTTATTATTATTTAAAATCACTTAGGCTTTAACATTTTGACCGCCACAATATGAAGGAAGAGCCAAAATTCGTACCTACCTATGCCACGAAACAAACCATCCTTTTGACAAATTAGATCATAATATCATTGCATAAAGATTTATTCCCAGTTTAATGTTTATCATGTACATAAGACCATGGCAGACACTTCGGATTCTGTCACGACTTGAAGACGGCGCTCAAAAGGTTAACTAACTAACTTAGGTAGTTTAACCAAATACGTAAGTGTGTAGGTACTCACTTCCGTTTGCATTTCGCCATTTTGTCTGAAAATCATAAAATTTAAATTAGTACGAGGTGGTAGGACTCTGTATCTGTCAAGCCTGAGGAGTCCGCCTGGACTATGGGCTGGATGGATGGGTGGGTAGTTACCAACCAGCGCTATTAACTTCTCCAACCAAGAAACAATGTTTTAATTGCAATGTTACAGTTTGAAGTAAAAGACAAGATCATCATCATCATCATCGTATCAGTCGAAAGACACCCACTTAGAAGGACGGATCACAGAAAGCTAGCATAGGCCTCCCCCAGAGATCTCCATAAAGGCCAGTGTCTTACCTTTCGCACCCAGCTGGTAACTGCCATCTTCACCCACTATGTCTACCCGCGCTGCGTCTTCCGGTACGAGGTCGCCACTCGAGAACTCTCCTGCCCCACCGGCTATCTGTTCTACGAGTTATGTACCCTGCCTACTGCCACTTAAGCTCAGCATTATATCCATTCCTGTCAGTAACCCAAATCGAAGTTAGAAAAAAGGAAACCGAAAGAAATTCGCGCGAAAGTGAAGCAGAGATGTCGCGAACCAATTTGATTACGATGTAAAAGTTAAATATGTTGTTTTCACGTAGGCATCGAGGTAAGACCGCGATGTATTGCTGTAATATATCATTCGGCAGAGTGCTTGTCTACTTGCATACATTTGTTTTACATCGAGGTGACATTGGGATAGCTCGAAACGCCACCGCGAGGTATTAGAGGCATCCTCTGCTCCTGGCCGTTCACTCCAGCTCGCTTTACCTGCATTGGCTCGCTACTTGGCTGCGAGCTGTTGTAAGAGAAACTGACTTACTTGGTGAATTTCACTTAGCGACTCGCCGAATCATCTGGTACCGTTGTGGTGTGGGACAATGCAAAAAATAACTAGAAAAATACAGCCAGAGCAATTTAGATATAGATAAACCAATTAGAAAGAAACATGATTAGGAAAAAGTTGAATCTTCAACTCGGACGCCAACGTTGCGAACTGTGACTTTTGTTTCTGACAGAGTTTTTGATAATGGAACGTCAAGTATTTCTTCTTCGGGCCTTGCCATAGAGTCTATGGTCCGAGGGTATCCACAGACATCTACTGCTGATGCCGAAGACAGAGCAAAGTGGACTAACAAAAGTAGAAAGGCGGACTGCACGCCCACGCAGCACAGCTGATGCTTATGCTGAACCAAGGACGAAAAAATCTCCGGAGGTTCTTCCGTCATTGTTGCGAGCACGCCCAATGCCGGTAACTGGACGGGTGACCGTTTCATACTTTGAAGCTTGTCTCGAACTTCAGCACCGCGTCATCCGATGAAGTCTAAAAATCTTTCCGGCTACAGGCAGTCCCAAGGCGGATATTAGCTGTTAGGCGCTTAGGCTTGCCTAGCGATTTAGACAGTTCTCCACCTCCCGCCGCCGTTAGCCCGGGGGGTGACCTTTACCCATTGCAATAACAAAAAAATCATCCCCGCATCGAACTTGATACCAAAAGTTAGTAACGCACGAGGATATCGGTAACTGAATGGGTGGCCGTTTCGTGATTTGAGGCTAATCGAACTCGAAGCTAAGTCGCCACTCGTTAAAAGGTGTATCTAATACTGTTGGCGAGGCAAGATTGACCATGTTATGTTGGAAACAATGAGAGTGGTTGAGGTAAAACTGTCTTGGGAGGCTATTGGTACCCCGGTGTTTACCTATCTACACCTAGTATAAAACCAAGTCGCTTCCCGTCATCTGTATGTACATATGTCATCACCCGAGCGGTCAATCCCAGGGTCCGCTTTCCTGTAGCCGTTTTCACAATGATTCGAAACCGTTTTCGAACGATTCGACACGAAATTCGTGAGCGGCGAATCCGTGTCGATCGATTCGAAAACTGTTATTCAGAATCCCGATAGATTCCATGGGAACTCTACTCTCTATAACATATGAAAATTTCATCAAAATTAACTGAAACCACATTTTCCTAAGAACTTTTGCGGGGTCCTTTGTCGATTCTGTATCCGAATCCAATTTCCGAGCCATTGTGAATACGGCTACTGCTTTGTTTTCTTCACTTTGCCCGAACTTCGGCATCCTCACGTCGTAAGCCATAAATCTTTTAAACTACACTACGGATATTAAAGCGATTTTCAACAATAGGTGGAGTGATTCAAGAGCAAGGTTCTGCCCCCCGCCGTCTGTCCCTATGTGTCTACTTAGATCTTTTAAACTACGCAACGGATTTTAATGCGTTTTTCAAGTGATAATGATCGAAATGCATCGCCTTCTGACTATAATCTAAAGTACATAGTAGTATATCTGAATACTTTCCCATCATATATACTTGCTCTAAACTGATAATAATGTAAATATATCCTATTGCTAGAAGAGGTCGACGTTCAATTTGAATATTAGGCGGTTGGGCTGCGGGTCCGATAAGTTTTTGGCGCTGTACTTTCTACATGAAAAGGCGTCAAATAGGCCACTGCTGTGAAGTGAGGTCTCCAGGATTGTCAGATAGGTGTTCCGTTACTTAGTTTTCAAATTATTCCAAAATATTTAGTTCCACCACAAAATAACATTAACACAGGCTTATCACTGTTTAATCAACTGAATGTATATATTTCTATAGCAAGATGTTTGTTTTACCATTTTAAATTATTTTAATTTACGGACTCAGTATGTTCCGAGAGGGTGGCGCCCTCTACCCTGCTGCTGCGTTCCAATGTGCCAATCGCCTTAATAATATTTTTCAAGTCAGTCAAATTATTTGTTATGACTTTTATGAATGACGTTCTATGACGGAAAAATTACATGGCATAACTTGCCATACAGAGATGTTAATTTTATTTTTTTGAAAAGCGATTCGGACTTAGCGTGGTCTTATTTTAAAACCCGTTGCGTAGTTTAAAAGATTTAAGCGACTTTGTTTTATACTATGTATAGATGGACCTCTTCCTGAAATAAAAAAAAAATCCCAAAACTAAATAAAAATAATGATTTTAATAATCTTACACAGAACATACAGCAATAATAATATATTCCACTGCACATTTAACATAAATATATTCGACCTTATTGGTTGAAATTTATCTTGTAACCTTTGGTATCTGGGTCCTGCTCCAGCTTGAAGTTCTCCGTTGACAGACCGAACGGCTTCAATATCATGTTGCCTAAGTCTTTTAGTTTTCCTAACATTTCCGTCTTCAACTTTTCGTTTTTCTCCTCGATAAGAGGGGGTAGTCTGACGACCGCTTTCCGAGCCTCTATGTGGTCTGGATCCAGTTCCAGGATCTTCTTGAAGTCGGCTAGGCTCTCGTCGTACTTTTCTGTCGCCTCGTAGGACTGTGCTCGTCTGAAATAAATAATAAATAAATAATATTTTTTATGTAATACGGCAGGCAAACAGGCAATCGGGCCACCTGATGGTGCGTGGTCACCGCCGCCTATGGACATCAGCAACACCAGGGGCGCTACCAATGCGATGCCCGCCTCTAAGGAGACCTCTAATGTACCTCTCGAACGATCCCATGTCATAGTCCAAAGAAAACACTGTGGCTGGGAGAGCTCATTCCACATCCGAATCGTACGAGCGAAAAAAGTTCTTTCAAATTTTCGCGTGGACTCCACTAGAGAGTCACGTAATGGGTGTATGTCATGTACATACCTAATATAAGCCTTCAGATACTTCTCATCGAGTTCTATTGACTTGGTGCAATCCTTTATCGCTTTGCGATATCGTTCCAGTTTCATTTTCGCAGCGCTCCGGTTGCAGTACAGGATGGCTCTCTGCTCCGGGAACTGGAGTGGACACATTCGGAGACCTGAGATTTAAGAAATTGTTATTTTTAACATATATTACATATTGGTGGTGTCGGTGGCCGACTCGTAAGGGAGAGGTACCGGGTTCGAATCCCACTGCGGCTCTTGACTGACTTACAACGACTCTTTTCAGAGTTATGTACATTGGTTGAATGCTAACCGATGCTCTTACGGTGAAGGAAACAGCGTGATGAAACCTACACATTCAGGCGACTGTATGTGTAATCATAATCCAATGTGATCAGTAGCCGTATTTACAATGATTCGAAACCGTTTCCGAACGATTCGACACGAAATTCGTGAGTGGCGAATCCGTGTCGATCGATTCGAAAACTGTTATTCAGAATCCCGATAGATTCCACGGAAACTCTACTCTCTATAACATATGAAAATTTCATTATAATTATCTGAAACCACATTTTCCTAAGAACTTTTGCAGGGTACTTTGTCGAATCCGTATCCGAATCCGATTTCCGAGCCATTGTGAATACGGCTACAGGTCACGGAGGTCAGATGGCAGTCGCTCCACTGTAATTATCTGATCTGCCAAATCCAGGATCACAAACGAGGCGACCCCCGGGGCCCTCGCTCGCGATAGCACAACCGGAACATTAACGCCAAGATATTTCGTTTTTGCCTACCTCTAATGAGACCTCTAAAACACCTCTCGAAGGATCACATGTCATAGCCTAAAGGAAACACAAATATTATCATCGTCATCACAGCCCATAACAGTCCACTGCAGGATTTAGGGCCACTCCCGCGAAATGGGAGGTTATTGGCATAATCTCCACGTTTGGCAGGCTGGTTGGAGATCGCATTGTTATAAATCTATAAATGGAAAACGCTGCTGCCAACTTTCCAGCCTTCGGAGACACTAGATCGCCTCGAAAACATTAGTCGCCTTGTACGACACCCACGAGTGTAAGGGGTTGGTGCTATTCTACTCTGCCGGACACCATACTAACATACCTTCGGTATACTTTTCGATGCTCAGTTCGTAATTTCCATCTTTAAACGCATTATTCCCAGCTACCTTCAGCTCTTCTGCGATCAGTTTCCTCTCCATTTTCTGGTCATCAGTGAGGTCAACTTCGGCGTCTTTCAAGGACACTTCATCTATGGAGTCGGAGTCGCTGTCTGTCTTGCATTTATCATCATCGTAGTCGAAGTCTTTCTGTGGTGTCTTCTCTGTAAGTGGAATGTCTGAAATGAGGAGATTTGGTTATGGTTAAAAACTCAGGTAAGACAGCGTAACGCTGTTGCCAACAATTCTTAGATACCGATGATTGAAATTGTTACTTTTGTGATTCCGTATGATCGATATAATAAATTCAGTTTATTGCAATGGATCTTTGTTAGCAACTGAACTCATGAAATCGATAATACGTAATCGCAAAAGAAACAATTTTAATAATTGAAATCAGATAATTGTTGGCAACCGAGTTACGTTGAGATTTTGGGGTGAGTTTGCGTTCGTGTTGAGTTTACAGAATGTTTAATCCCAAAAAGTTGATAAGTCAACTGCATTCTGACACTTAAAAAAATTTCGACGAGTTGATATCCTATTACAACGTATACTTTTGATGATGGGATGTGATAGGAGACACCCCCAAGAACACTGTTTGTATGGAACACTTTTCTCTGCGTCGCCGCTTCCCTAAAACTGATTCAGAGAGGACTGAGGGAGCCGTGGACGCTGTAACCTACTAGTTTCCGTAGTAATATTGGCACTTATAATTAAATCCATTGTATCTCTACATAGAATATATTAATAAAATTGTAGTAATAATAGAGCAAATTTTGAAGGGGTTTTCATAGTTTGGTAATTCGAAGTCCAACTTAAAATGTAGGCCATATTTCCTCTACTTCGATTTGGAAGAACCAGAGATACAGCTTGACCTGTCTGTAGTACTAGCTTTCATACATTAGGGATGTCATTTGAACCGGTCCCTCGGGTAAAAGATAAACTGCCCTAAAAACGATGTTCACGCGGATGAAGTCGCAAGCAAAAGCTAGTATTAAATAAAAATCATTGCGTGGGAAACAACTGGTCAAAACAAGGTTTTAACATTGGGGACCGCTTGTTATAAAATAAATTCTTTCACATGGGTCTCAGAAATAAAAAGAGAGTTCTCGGTATAAATGGCTGAACAGGAGTTGCAGAGGTGGAGCTTCGCCGCCTTCGGTGGTGTCAGATAAGCCGACGGAAAATTAGGTTTTTATTTCTCGTTGCATTTCTTTTATTTACAAACATAAATAAGCAATTAACGAAGTAAATGGAGTTCTAGGTATTTCACTCGCAACGAAAAATCCACGTGTGACATGGCCAGTATTTTACGAACAAAGAGGCTAGTTACAAAATTTGTAACAAGAAGTTCTTGTTGATTAAACAAGATTAAACTGTTATACTTAGTGAGTGAATAGATATTTTACAAGGGAAATTTAAAAATGAATAAATAAAGACATAAATAATATCGTCACTCCAAGTCACTCAACTCCTTTAAGGCAAAGTTGCGCACGCATCTACTCTCGGCTGGCATATGAATTTTGATGTCCTTAATTGGCAATTTTTTATTTTATTTAGTTTATGTAGGTGTATTGTCTATATATATTTTAGTTTTGTTATATGTGTATTTTCGCATGTAAGTGTATATTTCTACTTTCCATATCCATCCATCTTTATAAGTCCATGTTGTTGACTTGCCTGTGTATCAAGCGGTTCTTTACACAAAGGTTGCCTGGTAGAGATCGCTTATAGCGATAAGGCCGCCTTTGCCCACAACTAGTTATGGTTTTTTGTCGGAACTTTTTAATGTAATTATTCTTGTGTGAGCAATAAAGAATTTATCTATCTATCTAATATCTTAATTTTTTTTTCATACGGTAGGCAAACAGGCAAGCGGGCCACCTGATGGAAAGTGGTCACCACTGCCTATAGAATAATAATCAATTTATTCATTTTGACATTCCTTTTTTAAAATATTTGGAAATTATTGTAGAATATTTGCAATTTCATATACGCTAGGTATATTTGTAACTTTGTAATGTGTTTATAATACCTTTCCTAACTATTGACAGACAGTTGCCTAGTTACGGAACCCTACACTGCACGTGGCCCGACACATATCAGCCGTTTTTTTTTTATATGCAACTATGAAGTGAAGAAAAACGTCTTCGGTACTTTTAACAAAGTTAAAATATCTTCGGAGCTGTCAATTTGGCAGATGTGTGACGGTTGGTGCAAAGGAACATTTCCGGTCGTGCTTAAAACTTTACACACTTTTCTGCGACTGCAATGTGCGTACTTTGAACGAGATAAGATAACAGACACGGATCCGCATAAAAATCGGTTAAGTAGTTTTGAGTACAGACAGATGCGGCGTGAGACTTTGCTTTATAATACATATCTAGTAATTAGTTACAATAATTACATATTAGTAGATAACAAATCATTACACCTTTAATAGCACATCAACTGATATGCTATTATATTCATTTGTACATCCATAAAATTTATGTGTTAAGTTAAAATCGCTTGTCACTATTACGTACAATTAAAATGCATTCATTATTAAACCATTATTATTTATTTTATAATACACTGTACAATATTTTTATAATAAAAAAATAAATAAGTAGTGCCTTTTGTGTCATGTATATATTTGCCCTTTCTTTGTTACCATTTTTGTGTGCAATAAACTATTAAATATTATATATTAAATAAATATTTGCGAGTTTACAGTTATAGCACAATCTATATAGAATGTTAATCAAACAAGCGAAACGCACAAGAGAAGCATTACAAGTCTCTCAGTAACCCCAAATGAACAAAGATGGAAATATAATTCAAACTCCAACAATTTATACATTGAAGTGCCTTCGGAAACCTGTAAAAATCGTCTGATACGAGTATGATGAAAACATCCGAGGGCTTAGTTCTTTGTCTTCCATTTTTACTGCCATTCCATTGAACTGTCGTTTTTGGTCGTTTTTCTCATTACAAACAACTATAGACTCGGAGTTAAAACCATTCAGGGCAGGGGCGCTGACAACTTTATTAATTTTTAGTGTGTATTTAGTATGTATTATTATAAAAATGTTTAGTTTTAGTATTTTGAATGTAAATATTTGATGTGTACCTTTATAAATATAAAATTAGATTGGATCATGATTACACATTGAGATGCCTGAATATGTAAGTTTCATGACGATGTTATCCCACACCGTAGGAGCAACGGTTAGTTTTCAACTAATGTACATAACTCAGAATAGAGTCATTGGTACATGGCTGCATTGGGGTTCGAGCCCGGTACGAGCACCTCTCGCTTACGAGTCAGACCCCTTAGCCATTAGGCCAACGATGCTCTCTACATCTAATTATACCTGTACGATAAAAATACGAAATTGTGTGATTATCCATTTAATCTTTTCAAAAACTAAACCAAAGAAGGCCTTTCTAAAACAAAAGTATTCATATTCATTTATACATAGTAATAAGTAGGAGGAGGTTGTCAGACTGTATATTATATGATTTAATTCAGAGTTCCTTGTTCTTGATGGTGGTGCAATGTAATTAATAATATATAAATATAACAAATTCAGTCAGGCATACCTTACGCTAATTTCCGAGTAGATAAGATATATCTAACATATCGGACAAAAACAGTTATTTGACGTACACATTACATTACTACTTTAACTATAGTTAGGTACATAATTATTTACCTATAATATAATTTTTGAAGTTAAATATAACCCAGCTCAACATAACTTGCTATTAGGCCCTCAAGTTTACATTTAATTCTAGCCAACGTAGAAGCTTGAGTAGTGCCAAGCTCCATAGATTTCAGAATGTCATTTATTTCACCACTCGAATTCATCGCATCTTTGAACTTAGCAGATTCCGCAGTGTCTCTCATGAGTATATAAGCTGTCATAACTGATATTCCGAGAGATAATTTGCCCAACCTTTTCAAGTCGGCATCTAATCTGTCTCTAGGGTATACGATGTTGGCTTTTAGCCCGTAATTTGAGAGGGATTTCTCAAGTTGACCGTGATAGTACTCGATCCAATCGTGGTAATGCTTCGCCCTGGTTTCGTAGTCGGTGCAGTTGAAGATCATATACATCACGTCGGCAGCAGGACTATTTTCCTTCGACATCTGGTAGTCTATCATGCACAATTTAACAGGATTCTCGTTCTGAAAAAATAGTAAATTATTTAAGCATCCACTTATAGTTGATTACACACATAAGTTTATGCCATTATTAACCGATAACGATAATAGCTAAAATAATCAGTATCCAAAGCACTAATGATTCAAGGAGTAGGGAAACCAATATATATATGGATATATATGGATTGATGCAAACGAAAAATATAAAAATACAAATGAAAGTTACCTCTACAACAAACATAATATTGTTTGTCCACGGATCACCCTGCTGTATCACACTGTATTGCGAATCCACGTCAACTTTTTTATTTTCTAACATATTTGACACCATTGACGTTAAAGTACCTCTTAAGTGGCTTTTATGAGTGTCCTTCTCCAACAATGCCAACATATCGTTTTCAATTTGAATTAAATATTTGTCAAAACTTTCCTGATCAGTCATACTTACCATGGTATCAATAAGTTTTGCAGTAAAATACTTAAATTGTGCAGGTTCTTGATATTTTAGCGCATAAGAGGCTGCCTGAAACTTCCCAAACTCTTTCAATATCAGTTTTACAGTTTCATTTGTAAGGGACTTATATTTGTCAATCATAACGTAATTTGAAACTTGCAGATCTTCAAGGAGTATTATTTCATTTGGCTCTTCCTTTAGGGATCCGTAACATTCTGCGTAGTTCAGTCTTTCACTTTCGGGTATTCCTGCTTCTTTTTCCAAACTCCTGAACTTTGGTAAGACTTCTGTGTACATAGTAGTTTCATTTTGAAAAATTAAATCAGTTCGCAACATTGATCGTAGTATTTCACCCGCAGGTGCTAATTTAGCAATCATCTTGGTTGTTTTCCCATCCTTTTCCACAGCAACACGTTTCACGTTGGCTATAAAGTTGTCACCAGCTTTCCCTACCCCTGATAACAAAACCTTCTCATTACAGAATCCTTGTTTTTCTAAAACTTTGCCTATATAATCTAATTGTCTGTCAGACAAACCACTAACATCGCCTTCGAATATGAACTTCCCCATTATTAATATTATGTGTAGTGTGTAGTTACAAAATTGATTGTATATGCAATAATTTACACGAACATAATATGACAGTGTTGTTCAGGGTATGTTTATTTATACTCGTAGCCGTTACTTTATCTAAAGATAGCCATTATCACCTCAAGTGTATTCGATAAATAATGATGAAGTTATTCCTTAATTATAAATGATTACAAAAATGGTATGTCACTATTTAAGCATCCACTTATAGTTGATTACTATAAGTGGATAATGAAGTGACAAAATACGCGATTGATTAAAACTAATTTAACTTATTTTTGTTTATCATCCTTTCAAGCGGTAAATAAAAATAAATCATATTATTTTCATTACAAATAATTCTAAACAAAACAATTTTTCGTTCTGCATATATAATATTTACGATGATGAGTGATAGCTACAGTGAAAAAACATGTGATATTAAATAATCAATTTTCCTTACTTTTACTTAGGCACTCCGCACATGACGTGACATGCATCCGACGTGTAGGATGCATGCATCCAACGTGTTGCGTGTCGCGCCGTGTGCGGACTACAGTTGTACGCGACACTTCGGACACATGCATCCTACACGTCGGATGCATGTTGCGTGTGAGAAAAAAAAAATTTAGTCTGCACACATTGCACGCTAACGACTTGGCACTGACATGACACTCACTGCATACGTGTCTCCTAGGGATGAGCAGTATTTGTTTAATTTAAGCTAAAAACTAGAAAACTGCGATTCCGTATACAAATGAAAGACCCTCATCGATTAAATATTATGTAGTGTGAAAAAAGGTACTTCTGATAAAATTGGTCCCGAATGCTTTTCAACTTTGATTAAGTAAACCTAGTACAGGTACTATTATTATATTCATACTTCACATACAACACTCACGCCCGTGTCACATAGGGGCAGGCAGAGACTAACGAGTGCCCCAAACTACGATCCTAACACACCTCTTTTGCCTTTTCCACATTAATACATCTTTTCATGCATTTACGCCGGTTGACGCCCGGGTACTCCTGACCTGATCTTATTGGAGCTGGTCATTTCTTTGAGGGGTAGGCAGAGACTAACAAGTGCCCCAAACTACGAGCCTAAGACACCACTTTTGCCTCTTCTACATTAATACATATTTTTATACATTTACGCCGTTTGACGCCGGGTACTCCTGACCTGCCCTTACTGGAATTGGTCACTTATTTGATCAGTATAATGTCCTTCATGGACACTCTTTCGACACTACCATTCACATTTATACGATAGATATCATTTGTAAGCTGTTTTTCTTCCATCCTCTCCACGTGTCAAAACCATCTCAGCATATCTCTTTCAATCCTAGTCATCACATCTTCCTTACGAACTTCTATCATATTCTTCTATCTTCTTCTGTCATCCGAAATGTAGATCTCGACGAGTACTATCATTTCCTTTTAGCAACTAGTGTTATAGGATCTTTAGTTTCCGAGTTATAACTGTTTTAAGTTTGACAGCTGTCATCCGAAATGCAACTTTTTTCTAGGTGGCGCAAAAAAAAATACCTTTACAAAACTTTCTCCTAATGACCTCCCCTACAACATCCATTATATATGGATCATTTAAGTCATAATATCTTTGTACCTAGGTAAAACCTGTCGTTAAAATGTTTCGACTGGCTGGCTAAATTAGCATGCCTAACTAACTACGTACAAAATAACTGGTCAAAATAACATAACCCATGACTTAAAATGTCAGGCATCTCAGATAACACTCAATACGTCATAATTACTCCATTAAAAAAAGTCAACCTTAGCGATCATTAGATCTCGCAGAAACTTTTGTCAAAACTGGTAGACCATTTTCTTGGCCGACCGTACAAAGGACCAAGTTTGAGTTCAAGTTCCGAAAAAGGAGCCCATAAACCTAAGTTCTACATGGGGGAAGACTGTTGGCCGAAGGGACACGGGGGAAGATGTTGCGGCGATTCCGTGGGCGGCTTAGGATTTCCGGTGCCGCCGAAACGACTTTGAAAGAAGTAGATAGGAACATTCCATCATCGCTCGCCACCGATAAGGAGTTCATCCTCACACCTTGGGAGCCAAATTGGCCGCGAACTGTGCGGTTCCTAAGGAACTTTTTCCTACGCACCTAAGGTTGTGGAATTAACTACCTGGAGAGGTTTTCCCTGGAGAGTACAACATGCGAGTTCTTCAAGAAAGGGGTAAAAAGGTTTTTACGGAGTTGGCAACGCGTGGGTGATGCCCCTGGTATTGCAAACGTCCATAGGCTGCGCTGACTGCTTACTATATCATGTTTATAGGTATATATTTTATTAAGCTTCGTAATTATAAAATATTTATTTTTGGATTAATCAATAAAGAATAGCATATTTGTTTAAATAATTTTGATATTTTAATAATATTTATAACCGTTCGCGTAATGCGCGTGGGAAGCATGGGCTTTTCTGAAAACCAGCGCTGTGACAGGCATTAGCCCTCACAGCATTATGCTGAGACTGGTCCATTTCGGTTTCCATTACATCACTGGCTGGTCTTATGTAATTTTCAATAATTATAATTTACTGTACTTACCTTAGGTTAAGGATGTAATGAAGATCCGAATAAAATACTGTCTATGTCTATGTCTATGTCTACTATCAGGCTGGCCGTAAGCTTGTTTGCCACCTTAATGGTATATTAAAAAGAACTAAAGCGTTAAAAGTTTTATTGTATGTATTAGATAGATAGATGCACACAAACTTACAAATAAGAAAATTTAACACGTTTTTTCAAACATTAGTTTATAATCTATAATAATTTGTATGAGTGGGTTTATAAATATGGGCCTCAGTTGCGTCAAATTAATGAAACTAAATTATTCACAAGTTACCCATGCCGCCGCTGAATTCTGGATTCTCTGAACATCTGCAGCATGACAGTGTAATGCCCTTCTTCTTAACACCAGTGTGTTCTTTTGTTGTTCTTGACTCCTTGATACCGTGTGTATGTTTCGAATAAATCGGCGAAATTGGAGCGCTACTGGGTAGGGCCTTTATTTTGCCTATACATAAACTCTCCCATGTACCATTTTAACTTTACTTTCGCTCCGGCAACTTCGACAATGCCGTTTCAGCGACGCCATCGGACCATGTTTGTCTGCTTTAAAGCCATCCACGGTGGTATTTATTATCTATTAAAAAAAGATGTAACTGTCAGTCGTGAGCTTCCGCTATCTCGCACACTTCGCGGAGGTAGCGATATATATGTAACGTGCTTTTTCTTGTTATGCCAGCATCTTGGCTTGACTCACGTTATCGTCACGGAAGAAATGAAAATCAGTCGCAAAGTTATTAATATAAATAATTTAGATTTTTAAAATGTATTTTTACACGTACCGGAAGACGCCGCGTGGGTTTGGCCTTCCACAAGGTGGAACGACGACCTGGTATAGATTGCTACCAGCTGGATGCGGACCGGCCTTTGCCGATGATCTCTGGGGGAGGCCTATGCCCAACGGTTGGCGTCTTCCGGCTGATATGATGATGTATTTTTAAGGGAATTACGATCTGAATGCGGCATCGCCAGCGGTATCCCATTTTATATGAAGGTCGTAAATCTTTATTCATAACAGATCTGCAACCAGAACATCATGGTGGCGAGTGGCGAATCAATTTCCACACTATAGCCGCCACAATCACCTGTTCTTCCCACGAAAGACACTTCACGATGTTTAAAATTTAAAGTTGCGCGCTAAAATTAAATCTAAGGGGTTCATTTTTTTATTATTTTATGATGATTTTGATTTATTTAAAATGAGGCCACGCGTTATAGGTTATGAGACACAAAAGGTTACGATTATAAACGGTGATCACGTATACTAAATTTTACAAGCTACTCTATCGCTCAATAGTCTCTTTTATATTTTGAGGGTAGTTTCACTTTTCATTCTTTTTTAGGGCACCGTATGCGAGGGTGAAAAAGAACACTATTACTAAGTTGTATTACTCCGCTGTTTGTGTCTGTCTGTCTGTCCGTCCATCTTGGTAAATACTTAGAATGTCAAAAATGCGAGTACTGGCTCCCGTTGCTAGAAAGGCGATAGTGCCGAACATTCTACGAAATGGGCACTTTGCGCCTAAACGCCTAATGTAAAATTTCCAGAAAGGCAAAAATGCGAGTACTGGCCCCCGCTACAGGACATTTTCCGACCGCTGGACATTCTACGTCTAAACGCCAACTTGTCCACTTCCAAATCGCCCATATTTCTTACATGTCCACTTAACTTGTTTGTAATCTAAACATTATTTATGTTAATACGTTAGTACGGAACCCTCTTACGAATCTTCTCTTACGCTGGGGAGAGTAGGCTAAATCGTACCTGCTGTGAATTGTTCTACCCACAATTTTGCTACTTAGACCTTCAGAACGTGATGGCAAAAATCTACTACTACATCTTTTCAATATGGCGACACCAATCTGTAGCTGGCATAGCAATAACTACGTATATGTATTGAAAATGAGTTCACCTTGTGAACGAAGGACCTAAGTTCTTCGAATCTAGCATCAAGAATTATTTTTTGTTTAATTTTTTGTGCAGTTTATTAAATCCCGACGATGCCGTTTTCTTTAATTGAAAGGCAGTATAATCGAGACGGTTATTACCATCTTTTTATTAGGTTGCTTCCTTGTCTATTTGTTTATTTGTTAGTTAGGCTGTACAGTACAAATTTTGCAATCAATTTTATTCTAACTTCCAAATAAGCTAGACACATGAAACTTTGAACGTAGCTCAGAACTGGATATCAACGCAATATTATGGTGTCATTGAGCTTCGCCTGGACAAGTACTTTGATGGGAGTTGGTCTCTAAGGTCTGATGATGCCGCCAGAAGGTGGTTGCAGGAACTCTGTAATAAAACAATGGAACCCTATCGAGTTTGGGCTCGTTGGATTCGTCTTGACAAGTACTCTGATGGGAGTTGGTCTCCAAGGTCTAATGAAGGTCTGATGATGCCACCAGAAGTTGGTTGCAGGTACTCTGTAATAAAACTATGCAACCCTGGGCTCGTTGGGTTCATCTTGACAAGTACTCTAATGCAGTGGTGGACTAAACCTGTCAGAGACCGGGGGAGGCAACTCTATTTAGGCCGAGGAGGCCCCTCGACCCTGGTCTGAAAATCTTTTTGAATATTTTTTTCCCCTGGAAGTAGAAACGGCCTAAAACTGAGGTTGTTGATTATATTTAATGAATATTTGCATAAACATTTTTGGGGGCCCCTGGGGCCCGGGGGCTGTGCTCTCCTCCTATGCCACCCATTAGTCTGTCACTGCTCTGATGGGATATAGTGTCCCAGGTCTGGTGATGGAGCCGGAAGGAACAGCATCTTTTAATCACAAATAATTATATTTTATTAAGTAGGACCTATCTGAAATAGTTTACGAAGTATTAAAGGTGACGAAAATATAAAGTGTACTGTAATTTTTTATGGGCCCCTAGGGCCCCCAAAAGAATGTATTCGATAGCTGGATGTTATAGAGAAGGTCATCAGGAGCAATGTTAACAAAAAACTTTATTTGAGCATTCTAGAAAAATAAATTGTGCCGCCTAGCACCCCTAGAGAAAAGTGTCCAATATGGTGAGCCTTAGGATGTCTTCTATCACGTCCCATCATCAAAAGTATACGTTATAATAGTATCGAAACTCACCGTAATTTTTCCTAAATAGTCTACATGGACTAGGAAAAATGACAGTCAAAACTAGCAAAAATTTTTGAATTTCATTTTTTTGCACCCTTTTTCTTAGACCCCAACACCAAACCCCCAATCGCCAAAATTCTAAACCTTTTAGATTAGCCACTGCCTATTCTCAACAGTAAAAGTAAAACGTGTCAATTGACAAACTATATACACTTTTCTTTACAAACCTGAAAAACAGGACGAAGGATAGGCATCTCCACCTGCTGCTGCATGGTCTTCAGCGCTTGTGCCAGGTCCAATTACAAAATTATCGTTACTTTCTTCAGTGCTCAGTGAAGACTCCAAATCCTTTGTTAGATCGTCGATTATGGCTTCATTTGAATACTGATTTGTGCTTTTTAATCTTTCTGACATAGTTGGTTGATTTAGGCTGTTAATTTTATAATTTAAAACCGAGATTTAGTACAAAATACAAGGAAACGACGGAAATCTGAAAAACTCTTGAATGAAATAATACACACACTCACTGGTAGTAGCATGACATTTGTAATTGCGTTCAAAAATATAATTTGATTGGATGCGTTTTATTCGTTCCGTTCGGGCTATACGTAAAATGTACTTCCAAGAACAAAACGTGGAGAATGTTAATTCATCCGATGATACATATCGCAATAAATGTTGAGCGTGTAGCATCCATCATAGGGTTTTTTTTATAAAATCTACATAAAATAAGAAAACTTTTAGCAGATCTATGATAGCAATATTTATCAGCAATTATAGCGTGAATTGGAATACATTTGGTTTGACGACAGTGACATGACACATGCATGACACTGACACTCAAATGACAATTGGCCTTGGCCACCACAAGATTCTTGATTCAGAATTTCCGATTCCAATTCTGATGAAATCATTTTAATAATACATATATTGTGTCGAGCGGACGGGCATTAGATTACATTATTCTATCAGAAGAACCGTGACTTGGCGTTTATTGTACTGGAATAAGCGTAGAAATGTTGTGCAGAAAATCGGTCAGAACTTTCACCACTTCAGTGTCGAAATATTTGCGAAAGTCCAGCAGTTTGGGCACCAGTTTTAGTAATTACAGGACTGTAGTGCCATTATCTACCACCAAAGTTGCGCTGAAGGACGAGAAGTGAGTATCTACACCTATCTTTCATCTATCTCTCATCTTTTAACCATTATTTTATCAATTAACTGTTTTAAAAGTGTAAATAGTTAACCTCAAATCATGCCCTTAACCTTGGTAAAAAGATAGCCGGAATTGATAGTATTCATTTATCTACCTGTGATTATGATTACTGTGATTTTTACTGATGAGTTTTCTATGACTTTTATGATTATTGCGTACAAAAATTAATATTATAAAAAAAACATTTTGTCCCAGTTATGCTCTTGGATTTTCGCTAAATCTATAAAATTTATAGCAAACTTAATATAGGCTAAAAGGGTATTAATTCAGTAGTAAAATTAATATGCTTCCCTTATAAAACATTAATAAATCAGGAGTTGAAAGTGTACAACCTGTTACACCCGTTACATAGAATGACCTAATAGGCTGCAGCGGAAATCAAACTTGGTATCTTTAGCTTACGAGTTGGATACCCTAACCAGTCGGCCACCGATGCTCCTTATGTAGAACAATAATTATGGCTATCGAATAGCATTGACAAGTTAGTATCACACTTGTGTAAATATAGAGTATGTTTACTCAGTTGTTCATGCTGATGATAAATACCTTTAATTAGACCATTTAGTTACTTACACCAGGTACTAGGGCTGTTAGCTTAACCTGCTCTGAAAAGGACTTGCTGATTGTTTGATCAGGTAGGTATTTGAATATACTATTTGGTACAGGGTTACCTAGGTCGTCTACTTATGAGATGGACACTCTTCTCAGCCATCTTGGTACCTTATTTAATTAACAAATAGGTAATAAAAACATGGAGGTTTAAATCCCACTTTGGCCATGTACCAATTTCTCTTTTCTGAGTTATGTACATTAGTTGAATGCTTTCTGATGCTATTATGGTGTGGGAAAACATTGTGATGAAATTGCAATATTGCAAATTGTGAGAGCACAACCTGATCATGAACGCTGAGATGATTATTATATATTTTATTAAACAAATATTACAGAGTCAAAGTCACATTCATTCTACATGATGGCAAACGTCTGGAGGCAGACGCCAAAGTTGGTGACACTCTCCTCGATGTTGTCGTCAACAACGACCTGAACATTGACGGATATGGGGCCTGTGAAGGCACACTGACGTGCTCTACTTGTCATGTTGTCTTGAAACCTCAGGATTATGAACGGTAATTATATTTATTCTGTCCAATATGGACCACGTATAGGCCACACACATGCCAAGAATCGTTACAGTTTTCATCTCTTATAGTAAAAGTGTAGTAGTTACCAAAGTACTTATTTTATTATTCATAATAATTTATATTTAAACACAATTTTGATTCCTTCAGCAGAAGGAATTCTTCCTGATGTATTTTTTATCAGAATCAGTCTGTTTTGAAAAGGTCATAAAAGTCATTATTGTCATATTATACGATAGTTGACGAGCCATCAACAAATAGTTTAAAAATATATTCAATAAGTGGTTGAAATTAAACTCAAAAACTATACGTAGTACAGTGATGTGTAGTTGTACGGCTGATCGAAGACAAATTAAACACACCAGCCTAGATATATGCACATCAGCCTTTGGATGTGCAGATATTATTATGATTAATTCATAATAATATCTTTTTTTTACTTTAAATTATCATTATTTTCTATTCTAACTTATTATTGTTATTTTATTATTTAGCTGTAAGCTGATGCATGTATATCATGATATTTAGTTCTTGTAATGTCTATCCAGACTATTTTTAAAACAGTTCACTGATGAAGCATTCATCACTGATTCTGGCTGTTCATTCCAAGCACTGATAATCTTATTTGGCAAAAAATTGTGTCTGGGGTTACTGATGTGATCTTGATAGCTTCAGTGTATGGTTTCTGAGGTTTATGTTATTATTTAAGTTGTAGATGGTTTCACGTCCCTTCTGAACATAATATACATCTTTTTTTTTATGTTATACGATAGGCAAACAGGCAAGCGGGCCACCTGATAGAAAGTGGTCACCACTGCCTATAGACATAAGCAACACCGAGACTATCGCCAATGCGTTGCCCACCTCTATAACACGTTACTCTGGCAGCAAAAGGCAAATATCCCTCCACTGCCAAAGCCACGGTTCCCCAAATTCCCACCCTATGAAGCTCTGGAAACCTTACTCACCGGCAGAAACACAATCCTATTTAAAAGAGTATTGTTTAGCTGCGGTATTCTGTAAGGTGGAGGTACTTCCCCAGTCGGGCGGCTCCAATTCGAACGGGATACCCCGCTATGCCCTACCTCTCTTAAATATCCTAATATCCTATCATCATCATCCTAGCGTTTATCCCGGCTTGTGCCATGGTCCACTTTCCGTCTCATTCTTCTCCACTTCGCCCGGTCTTAGGCATCCTCGCGTCGCAGGCCGTAGGCTCTCGAATCCGACTCAGCGATGTCGATCCACTCAGCGATGTCGATCCATCGCTCCGTTGGACGCCCACGGGGCCTCTTTCCTGATACCGGTAGGTTCAGACACCTGTTTCCCTCGGATCCCTGAGGCTCACAGTATCACAGCAAAATGTCCATGTAATATCTTATTACGAATCTTGTTACTATCATTACAATATTTCCAGGTTGCCCGAAGACGCGTGTGACGAGGAAAGAGACATGTTGGACCTTGCCTATGGGCTGACAGACACATCGAGGCTGGGCTGCCAAATCACGCTGACCAAAGACCTGGATGGTTTGGAGGTAGTGGTACCGGAGACCATCAACGATGCACGGAGTTGATGACAGTGTGAGCTAGACATTTTACCGTTAGGCTAGATTTTTCCCAGCTATAAAAATCAAGAATAGATTAGATATATTGTACAGGTAATCATAAACATATACATTATCATTTCTGCCCAAATCTCACTATGTGGGGTCGGCATAATATACAACATATAGGTATATTATGGAATAATGAATAATATAATTATGTTAGACCAATTTATAAAGGGTTCAGCTCATAAATCTATATACTTCTACAGAGTAATATTTCAGCCAATGTAAAATAAGAACGCCTTTTGAGAAAGCTAGCATATGCTGTGTCATACAAAGTTACAAAGTTATATAGCTTTGTTAAAGACTACATATGCTCATTTATAGGTAGGTAACTATGTAAAAGAAAATTGCAGTTGGCTGACGTTTAATGTAATTACCTCATCTGCCAAATCATTAATTATGGTCAAGGCGGAACCTGGGACTTCGCACGCGAGAGCGTAACCGGGATATTGTTGCCAAGATGATGATTATAGTGTATTAGATGTTTTTTCTCATCATTTTGGTGTTAATGCCCCGGTTCAGCGTTCTGCACGAGGGTCTAGGGTCTGCCTTAACCATGATCCAGAATTTGGCAGATCAGGTAATTACATTAGAGCGATTGTCATCTGACCTCCGTGACCCTGCTACCAGGGGAACCCGACCAGATTGGATCATGGTTACAGATTCAGGCGCCTGAATGTGCAGGTTTCACCACGATGTCTTCCCTCACCGTAAGAGCATCGGTTAGCATTCAACTAATGTACATAACCCAGAAAAGTGTTTTCGAAGTTAATGACAATAATATTTCATGGAAAAAATGAAGTTTACAATGACATGTAAAGTTTTGTTTTGTTTAAGGAAAAGCAACGTAAATTATATAGATAATGATTGCCCAAAATGAAATATATATATGATAAGATTGGATATATTTTTATAATGAAGTGTGTGCATTACATTGATATGTATATACATGCCCACCTGTATATTGTTTTTTTGTTGTTGGTTTGCAAGATTATTTTTTAGCACAGTCATCATGATATGTGTGTGAGTAATACGAAGTTAGCCAGAAACTAGCCGATGTGAAATGATTATCAGCCTTCCCACCCACCTACCCACAACACCCACCCACACTCACCCTTGTGGCTGGAAAGACACCCACTGCTGGATATAGGCCTCCCCCAGATATCCCCACAAACGCTGGTCTTGTGCTTTTCCGCATCCAGCTGGTACTTGCGATCTTTACCAGGTCGTCGGTCCACCTTGTGGGAAGCCTGCCTGCGTCTTTCAGTACGTGGTCGCCACTCGAGAGCTTTACTGCACCATCGGCTATCTGTTCTTAGAGCTATGGGCCCTGCCCACTGCCACTTTAGCCTGGCAAAGCTTACGACTATGTCGGTGACCTTGGTTCGGTTGGTACATTATTTAGTATCAACTATTATAATGTACAATACATACACCAACCCCGAACTGTTGTCATTTTTCAATCCAAAATTATTCAATTTAGGAACAAATAGAATTATGTTTTATTTGTATTGCTGGCAATATAAGATATTAAATCGTAGTCTAGTTTCATCACATGGCAGGTATTAGAGATTTTAAAATTTTATTTAGATATTTTGTATTGATAATTTTAAATTTAGTCGAACCGTGTTGTATGGTCTACCTCTTTTAGATTTCGTTTTGAACTGTGTAGTGCTTTTTGGTTTGTCAGCTGTATGGGTCATTTGTTTTGTGGCCAGTGCAATTGATTATTAATTAGAAATACATAATGAAATTACATTAATAGAGAAATGTCAACTTTAACACCCAAACACACAGTGAATAGTGCGTTTCAGATAGAGTATTTTTGTAGGAGATTGTCCGCAGCTGGACCCTACAAGTAATTAGTTTTAAGACATGTTTTTATGATTAGATTTTATTATATTGCGGAGTTTTCATTGAAATAAAATGGTGATGTTATTATATTTTTTGTTTCCTTTACAATTAAATGAATCCCAGCTTTTTCAAGAACGTAGAACTTGTCAGGGACCATTATCTATCACTCTCTAGTTGTACATAGGTATATTATTATTATTATATTTTATTTGAGTAGGTAATTATGTATCGCCCTATATATTCTATATCGCGCAAGTCGATCTGCTTTACTTATCACATCTCTCTTCTGTAGGCCTGTTGGAAGAAATTTCTTTTTAGAAATATGGTAGTGTCGTTTATGTGTATGATATTTCACTATGTATTTTATTGTGTGCAATAAAGACAATAAAGTGGTTAATAAACAAACGTAGGGAAGAGTTGGCATATACGGAGCCCCTAACGGTAATTTTTCGACATCTGTCTATTGTTTTAGGTACTCAGAACTTTGACAGCAAAACGACCTACATAAAACCAGTATAAGATTAGCTAGCATCTCTATAGACGCGCATAGCAGTGTTAGTTCCTTTTATACTGGTTTTATTAGGTTTTTAGACCAGTATAACACGAGCTAGCGTCTCTATAGAAGCACATAGCAATGTCATTCCCTTTTATACTGGTTTTGGTTAGGTAGTTAACCAGTATAAGATGAGCTAGCGTCTCTATAGACGCGCATAGCAATGTTAGTTCATTTGCTACTGGTTTTGTTTAGGTATTGAACCAGTATAAGACGAGCTAGCGTCTCTATAGACGCACATAGCAATGTTAGTTCCTTTTATACTGGTTTTAATTAGGTTGGAACCCTGTATAAGATGATGATGACGCGCATAGCAATGTTAGTTCCTTTTATACTGGTTTCGTTAGGTTTTAAACCAGAATAAGATGAGCTAGCGTCTCTATAGATGCGTATAGCAATGTTATTAACTTTTATACTGGTTTTGGGTTGGCCGATAAGCTGTCTACTGTACTAGACTAGGCACTCGGTCCTAATAATCATAATCAATAAATATCCTTGAAAAAATTCACACAGCTCCATCCAGCCCCAAAGTAAGCAAAGCTTGTGTTATGGGTATTAGATAACTGATAAACCACTTATATACTTTTTTTAAACATACTACACCCAGACCCGCAACAGAAATTAAAATTAATCATTCCAATTTCTGCTCAGCCGGGAATCGAACCCGAGACCTCTGCGTGACAGACCAACTGAACCACAATAGTAAAATCCACCTTCACGATAATTAATTCATGAATTACACAATGTGGTTGTTAAAACATGGCATTACAAGCTTAACGATCAATTTATCGGTATCCATTTTGTAATTAAAATTGGCAATTTTTACACGGCTGAAGAGCTAAAGGATGTTTATTTACGCTACCTACCCACACTCATTTATAACAAGCTTTTTTTCACATATCCCCATGTATGTACGTAATAAAACCTTGTTAGTTAAATTTGACCCATTCCCCAGTTTCCGATTAAATAATAATAATGTGCTTGGACAAATTCACACAGCGCCATCTAGCCCCAAAGTGAGCAAAGCTTGTGTTATGGGTGCCAGAAAACTGATAAGCTACTTATATTTTTTTTTAAATACATACTTAATATACATACTACACCCAGACTCGTAACAGAAATTGAAATTTGTTATTTCAATTTCTGCTCGGCCGATAATCGAACCCGGGACCTCGGCGTGGCAGACCGGTTGTTAACCAATTGAACCGCTCAGATCGTCAACAACAACGTAACAATGTAAGTTCTGTGACAATTGCTCGGCCGAGAATCGAACCCGGGACCTCGGCGTGGCAGACCGGTTGTTAACCAACTGAACCACTCAGATCGTCAACAACAACGTAACAATGTAAGTTCTGTGACAATTGCTCGGCCGAGAATCGAACCCGGGACCTCGGCGTGGCAGACCGATTGTTACCCAACTGAACCACTCAGGTCGTCAACAACAACGTAAGTTCTGTGACAATGCAGTGTTTTGTTGCATCGAGCTGCAGGCTATTTACGTAACTCTGTTGCCAACAATTCCCTGATTTCAATGATTGAAATTGTTACTTTTGCGATTACGTATGATCGGCTTAATAGTTTCAGTTTATTGCAATGGAACTTTGTTAGCAACTGGACCCATGAAATCGATGATACTGAATCGCAAAAGTAACGATTCCAATCATTTTAATCAGATAATTGTTGGCAACAGTGTTACATAATTGGCCTACTGATCTGATAATGGAAACGGAAGGTGGCCATAGGAACTACTAAACTACGCCTGATTTGGACTCGTTTGATCAGGCTCGCTAAGTACTATGACTGATCATACTTAGAGAACGCGTGATAAAAGCTTTTTCCAATTCAGAACTTTTATCAATGTACCGCTATTCTTTTATTTGTAGATCTTAATACAGACTCCTCACCTTCCTTATTATTTATTTATTTATTTATTCATACTTTTGTACAACTTATTGTAGGCACCTAAAGGGAGGTAGGCCGTCGGTGGCCGTCCAGCTCGTAAACGCGAGTGATAGATACCGGGTTCGAATCCCACTGCCGCCATGTACCAATGACTCTTTTCTGAGTTATGTACATTAGTTGAATGCTAACCGATGCTCTTACGGAAAACGTGGTGAAACCTGCACATTCAGGCGACAGAGTGTGTAATTATGGCCCTCGTGCGCGAGAGTAAAACCGATTATTTCTTATTATATTCAATTCGGAGGTGGTTGGTGCTTTGCCAAAGCGCCGAGGAGCCACACAGAGTTTCGAAGTAACGTCACATATACAACTCATCGGAAGGATATGCCCGAGCCGATTGCGCTATGACCTGGGGCCCGACCGCTTCTATTAACTTGAATTGAACGCAAATGGTGTCCGGCAAAGTAGAATAGCACCAACCCCTTACGCTCATGGGTGTCGTACAAGGCGACTAATGTTTTCGAGGCAAAAGATCAAGAGTCTCCGTAATCTGGAAAATGGGCAGCAGCATTTTCCGTTGTTATATTTAAACACTGCGATCTCCAACCCGCCTGCCAAGCGTGGAGATTATGGCAATAACCTCCCCTTTCTTGGGAGAGGCCCTAAGTACTGCAGTGGACTGTTACGGGCTGTGATGTGTGTGTGTGAACGCAAATGCTATGAGAGCGAGTGGGCGGGCATTTGAGGGGCTTTGGGCAGAGTCCAAAAATGTTCCTTTTAGAACATTACTGTTGCACAATGGGTTCAACCAATAGATAGCTCGGGCTATTCTGAGAGTTTGCGAAAGAGCTGAGAATGGAGTACCCATGAAAAGTGGACTGTATTACTAAAAGTGATAAGTACACACCATTACAGTAAGAAACATCCACCTGTGGCTTCCAGGATTCTTCTCTAGGACATTCAGGGATTTCCAAGAGTAGATTAATGAGCTGCAGTCTTACCAGACATAGTATCTAAGTACGACATTTTGCTCTGAGAACCACACCATCTGTAGGTATTTTAACATCTAGGTACACCCTATCCATAATTTTACGTTCACAATGTATCAAACTGTGAATGTAAAATCGACATAATTTTTTATCACTATAGATTAAATTAACAAAGTTGACAAAACACAGTTATTCCAGCCTTTGGGCTGAAAGGCCTTTGGTCCATTTCTGTAACAGGACTTAATAAAAAAAAACAAAAGAAATAAGTAGGAAATGTTTGCAATGAAAAAATTAAAATTGGTATTTGCCGTGGTGGTTTTACAAATTGTTTGTAAGTAACGTTTATTGTTGTCTTTTAATATATATTATAGTCGTACAAATATGTAGGAATACAGGTGCATACGTCCATTCACTTTGCAAGAGACTTTACCGTGAATCGTGATTCGTTTCGCATACCTACGTCTTAAATGTAAAATGGATGTACTTTCTGTCATCCTAGGACTCTATATTTGAATCGCTCGCATCCACGCGAGCGCTCGTGTGCGCTATCTAACTCTTTCACACTCGTGTTAAGTTTCTAGAGATAGAAAAGACAAGCATTAGAAGAGGAGCGCTAGCGTGAACGCGAGCGGTTTCAAAAATACCCTCAAAGGGCCTCTGAAGTATTTCACTGCAACTTGGGGCAATCAATAACGAGTATTTTAACATTTAGTAGGTACATATCAAGGCTGGCGCTGTTGTCTTTCCCAGCTATATACTTGCTCTATAGATATAATAATATTTGTAGTTCCATTGATAACCACGAGATTTTATGAAACGCTGTCTACACAACCGCTTTTGACACATTTTGACATGGGCCATTGTGTGCCATTAGTTGCTGATGTCAGTAAGGTGACCACTTTCAATCAGGTGGACCGTCTTCCTAGGCCGTCACCTATAGGTATATACGTATATTTTCACTAGCTTTCTACACACATTATATCGTGCAAGGGGGGAAGGGGGTGGGTATAATAAGAAGCGTATGCATTATTCCAGACCCTAATCTAGATACCTACTACATTTTATCCAAATCCGTTCATCGGTTTAAGCGTTAAGGGATAACAAATTTAACACATACAAATATTTCGCATTCATAATAAAAATAGGATAGTAATGGGTCCAGTTGACCACTTTATATTATACCTACCTATGTATAATTAGGAAAACAAACAGTCTTACATACTTCCATAAGTTTTACACACAATCAAAATAGGTATTGTTTGGTAGGTGTGGTAACCTATATTGTCATACCTACTTACAAATATTTACTGAAATATGAGTTTTACACTTTAAAAAAAATGAGTATGAATACAAGCTAAGTTACAAAACCGGCGTCGGCAGCAAATAAGGAACAATTACCGTCAAAACATACTCTCTTTTCGTTGTACAGAGAGAATCACGCACGTTCCTCTTTCCATTACTTCCTCCGAACCTTTTAGCGAACTGTAGGTACCTTCTAGCTGAGCTAGCACATCCTCCGTGCCTCCAGTTGCTGTATCTGCCGCGCCCAAGTATCGTATGCCGGTTACGCCGGCGCCTACGCAGATGTCTACGGCAGTGTCTACGACAGTGCCTACGCTCGCAACTACACTTGCGCCCGCGACGGTGCCTACGCTCGGGTCTACGACGCCTACGACGCCAGCTGATTTCTATATACAACCGGTTGCTCCAAATCCTATCATCCGACATTATAGAATGCGATCTACTACGCCGATGCAGTGGGATAAGATGGATTTATAATGCAGTTTTTAAGTTAATATATGAATTTATTTTCTTTATTGTTAACCCGTTCGCTGCGGGTGAAACGACGTTTGGGTCGTGGCGATACGCGAGTGCGCACGACTGAATTCGCCGGTCTATACGAAATTGGCGCTACACGAGTGCGCGCGGATTCGGTCAGCTATGGGCCGCGCACTCGCGTCGCGCCAGCGCGATATGGTATATTTGTGCGCACGAATCATATGGCGGCGTTTACGACTGACTGTTTGATATTCGTTGGCAGCAAAAGTGTAGGTCTATCTATGATAGGTATGTAGCGATATCTATCGCTCCAATAGGGAAACTCAACAATACCCACACTACGAGTACACGAACACAAGGTCGGCAAGCATCCGCACATAGATGGCGCTGACCGTCTAACTTAATTACGTCACCAGCACGGCTAGGACGAGTGTGCCCGCGACACAGTTCGCGCCGCGAGAGAGCGTTCGTTTTCCTCTCTCAATACCGACGTAAGAGATTATTTTTATTGCCTTGGGAGGCACACGGGCGGACGAACCACCTGATGGAAAGTGGCTACCGTCGTCCAGGACATCTGCAACCTAAGGGGAACGGATGCGGTGCCGGCCTTTGAGGTACCTGTAAAAGTATGTTTTCCCGCTTGTCGCTCACGAGCGTACACTTGTACTAGCCGTGCTGATCGAGCTGATCGAGCCGCCAGTCCACACCATTTTCTTTCCAGTGCCTCCGTCATCCGGCGTAAACATACCAAGGCCGAAGCCGCTCAGGCAGCACATAGCGAACCTTGCCCAACTCCATAACCTCGTGCCGAAGAGAGGCTGGCATGGCAGGTCTGCGGAGAATGAACCATACAGGAAGAACGCAGACGAGGAGGAGCCCTTGATCTTCATTCGGAGCAAGAAGAGGCTTAGGGTACGTAATACTGTATTATCATAATTTACCATCATCATCTTTTCTGAGTTATGTACATTAGTTGAATACTAACCGATGCAGTTACGGTGAGGGAAAACATCGTGACGAAACCTGCACATTCAGGTGACTGAATGTGTAACTAAGATCCAATCTGGTCAGGTTCCCCTGGTATCAGGGTCACGGAGGTCAGATTGCAGTCACTCCACTGTAAAAACCTAATCTGCCAAATTCTGTATCACGGTCAAAGCGGACGCCGGACCCTCGCTCGAGAGAGCACAACCGGGACATAATGATGATGGTCATCATCACAGCCCGTAACAGTCCACTGCAGAACTTAGGGCCTCTCCCACGAAAAGAGAGGTTATTGCCATAATCTCCACGCTTAGATGGCGGGTTGGAGATCGTAGTGTTATAAATATAACAATAGAAGACGCTGCTGCCTGTTTTCCAATCTACAGATCTCTAGGACTTTCGCCTCGATAACATTAGTCGCCTTGTACGACACCCGCGAGTGCAAGGGGTTGGTGCTATTCTACTCTGCTGGACACCACACGGCCAGCCTTAGTGGTATATATAAAAAAAAACTTTCATTTGAATGGATCCTCTCAATCCACCAGAGCCCCCGGTTCCTGGTGCGGTACCCAAACGTTCTGCGTGACGGCGCCAACGACGGCGACGGCGATGCCTCCCCCTCACTGGACGACCAGATGCACCAAGTGTTCGACAAGAACGGCATGTATTACTTGACACCACAGCAGGACGAAGATGACGACCGCCAGCTCAACACGTTGATGAACAAAGTTGTGAAATACAACGTCGATAAGAAACTCCTGAGGAAACATGTGAAACCAAACACTTTTAACTCTCAAGATATGGTGCAGTTGCAGCAAATATTGAAATATTTGAAGCAAAAGCCGTCTAGTAAACCGAAAATTGTATTCGATTTCAATGATTTGGTCGCTAGGTAGTGTGGGTATTATAGATTTGGATTAGATTATGGATGGCTTTGTTTAATTTTACCACACTACAGACCACCGCTATGGCAAAGGTATAATAAATAAACCCTGTTGCAAAAAAATACACATTGTCGTAATCGAAATTCCGACGCTAACTTTCGCTGTGGCGTCTTCATCATCATCATCATTTGGCATTATGTTCCAGTGGTACCTCCGCGTGGCCCGCGGGGCCCAGGGTCCACCTTCCTGCTACTCCTGGCCAAACTCGTTCGGTCTTCGGCATTCTTGCTGATGAGCTTATTGGCACGCATATCATTCTTGACTCAAGCCATCGCTTCATGGGCCGGCTGTGGCATAAACGTACTTTCAATCAGTTAGGTACCTACCGTTGGAACTCTAGACCTCGTCCATCCATGCTTTCGATATGCATAATCAGATTCCACCCAGATAGTTCCCAGCTATACGCACGAACCGCTTTAGTTCAATCTTTATAATGGAATGGAACGCGTTACCTGCGAGTGTTCCCTGATCATTATAATCTAGATGCCTTCAAGGCCGTGAATAGGCACTTACCACCAGGCGAGGTGGCGGTCAAATGCCTGGCTAGTCCAATTATATAAAAAACGGATATTGATGCGATTTTTATCATTCGAATTTCTTCTTAGGAAGGTATGTATATAAAAGTAGCTAGTACTATAAAATTCTCTAAGTATGTAATAATTATGGTAAACAAATTAATAAATGAAAAACAGTAATATATAAAAAGATGCTTTATTAGCATAATAAGTATGTATGACAGCAATTTGTACAACTTCGGTATAAATAAAAAATATAATTAATTATTGAAAGCACTTTCACATTATATCGACATATACGGGGTGTAGAAACTGTTTAAAAAGCAAAACGACTGTGAAAATTAAAATATTGATTGCAGTCAACAAGTAAGCAACGAACAGGCTAATTACGTAACTCTGTTGCCAACAATTCTCTGATTTCAATGAATGAAATTGTTACTTTTGCTGTTGCTTTTCTCTAACCAAGATTATTCATCATTTTATCAGGATTTTCTCTAACCAAGATTATTCTTCATATTATTCCCAAGTCGCTTTACTTTTTAGACAGAGTCTATTAAACAATTTAAGATCCAATCCACTGCAAACACTTCTCGAGGTCCTAGGTTCGAGTCTGAGCGAACGTAAACATGTTTACTTTCACTCTCCAGCACAGCTAGCACACGTATGCTCGTGCATCGATAAGCGAGACAAAGCGTGACACAGACACATACATCTCTTTCATCTTAGCATTGAGAGAAGGAGAAACGCTCTCCCGCGCGTGCTGTGTCGCTGGCACACTTCTGCTAGCCGTGCAGCTCTGTACACAACACTATCTTGCAGTGAAAATGAATTGTGACCCACCCCGTATATACTACATAACACATTTACACACCCATCTATGCCTAAGCCATGATTTATCAAATGTAAACGGTATTTTACAATATTTGCTATAGCCCCCCCCCCCCAATATTTGCTATAATAAACTCCCGATTCCCGATACCCATTCATTTAAAGCACAGCTACAGTTGCAGACGCTCCAATGCAAATCCTGGATCATGGTCAAGGCGGAGCCCGGGCCCTCGTGCGCGAAAGCACAACTGGGACATCACCAAGACGATTATTACACCACGACAGTTGCATCATATTTTTATATTCATTTAACAAAACTGCATCTTGCATTCTTTATATAAAACAAGATATTTATCTATCTACCGAATTTTATTATCCAAAGTATGGTTTATTTCAGTAACAGACAATAAGCCCGGCTTGCACCAAATCCTTAAACACGTTTAACGTTTTTTGTATGAAGTATTTTGTTTAAATATCAACTTAAATGCATTTACGAATCTGGTGCAAGCTAAAGCACGTCTTTCATCTTAGTATTGAGAGAAGAAAATAAGTTTCGAGCACGACACAGTAATTTTTTGGAGGTTATAACAAATGTCAATACTACCTCAGGATAGTTGGCTTAGAATGCGTCTGAAAATGGAACTAAATCTGACAGACAACCAACAAGAACAACTTCCAACAAAAATAGATTTATCCTGTGCGCATTTAACATCGCATAAAATCAAAATAACATTGGACAATTTTGTTTTACTTTATTATACAGGGTGACTTCAAAGTCATGATGCCAAGCACCGTATGCACGTCCTCGTGATGACAAACAACTTTTACAATGGCACCAACTCTGAAAAAGGGAGGTTTATCGCCATAATCTCTACGCTTGGCAGGCGGGTTGGATATCGCAGTGCTATAAATACAATAATGGAAAAAGCTGCTCTCCGTTTTCCAGCTTACGGAGACTAGATCTTTTGTCTCGAAAATATTAGCCGCCTTGTACGACACCCACGAGTGTAAGGGCTTGGTGCTATTCTACTTTGCCGGACATCATACGGCCATCCTGTATACTACAAGGCAATTAAGCCAGCACTATAAAACAATTACTTTTCTGTCGAACGCACCCAGAACACAACATAAGGTCAAAACATAATATTCTGTTATCGGAATGAAATTTCAATCAAAACGCCAAATTTTTATCACAAAATGTCAACCAGCAACAATTGCACTCGCAGCTAACTTCTGAACCTCCATACATTGACGCGAGCTGTAGGTCGTGTGTCAATACTTTTAACAAATAATAATCAACAATATTATTGTGCATTCGCGTTAAGAAAATAGTGAGTCATCGTAGTCCGCCGCCCCTCGACCAATCGGGTCGCAACAAATTAGAAAGCTAAGTTCACAGTGACCAGTTGACGGCAGAAGATAATACAAATGAATACCTCGCCGGTTGGAATAAACAGCAAACACTAGACTGGCTGCTAAGCAAAGGGATATATTTGACTTTATTTTTAATTTGAGACAATTTAGTTAGTTTTTATCCATTAATAAACAAATTTTTTTAATTAATATTTTTTTTACAACTTTACACACTATTTTCTTAACGCGAATCGACTATAAGAAGCCCACTTTGACAGGTCTCATCTTTTCCTTGTGCCCACGACATAAAGTTCATTTTCAATTGTGCCTGACAGAAAATGTATGAGATTGACACTTGTCAAAATAGCCTACTTAGAACTTATACAACTTTTCAAATAACCCATTTTGATTTAATAAATTGCTGTACCCAATGAGCTAACTCTACGACGCATAAAATATATATTTCATTGTCTCTATGCTCTCGTTTTCGCTGGATAAAGATTATCATAATAATAATAAACCGTCCGAATACATCGAATGTCATAGAGCTAGCAAATCGACCCACAGGTAGTAAAAAAGAAAATGGCGGCACGAGGGGACCAATCAGAAAACGGCGCTGTCACCACAACAAACAATCTTTAAAATCGCCCCATACGTGTAAAACACCGTATTTTTATTAAAATATTTATCATAATAATTAAATAATTAGAAATACCCGACAATATTAGCGTCTAACGCAAAGTCACCACATTAAAAAAATTAAATTACCAATAAAATAATAATAAAAAATAAGATAATATGTAATAGTATCAAATCTAGAAACCTACACTACTTTTTGTGCTAAGGTTCGCCGCAAAAAAAAAGAAAATGGCCGCCACATTGCCATCCCACTCACTCTCGTATTAGGTGAATGAGACGGAACATAATATGACGCCATTTTGTGTCCTAAATTTCTTACGCTCCGCCACAATATCCACAACAAATTATACACAGGTCAGTGTTCTAGGCTTTTATAGGATGGGATAGCGTCGGCTTTGTGGAATTTTTCTTTGTAATAATGGGGACTTTTGAAAGTTCTATGGCGTTAGTGTCAGCACCAGTCAGCACCATGACAAAAGCTTTAACAAAATGCTGTGCTGACTTCCCGTTAGCTCCCATCAGCACAGCATTTTCTCAAAACATTAAAATGTATGGCCTTCTCCTTCCATGTTCATGGGAGTCGACTTCTGCGAAATATCCCAAGAGAGTGTTCATACAAAATTAAAGAATAAGGACGGACCCAATATACTACCCTGTGGAACTCCGGAGAAAGATAGGGTTCAACCTCACACCTTGGAGCCAAATTGGTCGCGAACTGTGCGGTTCCACATGAACTTTCTCCCACGCACACTAAGGCTGTGGAATGAGCTACCTGGAGAGGTTTTCCGTGAAGAGTACAACATGGAGTTCTTCGAGAAAGGGGTGAAAAGGTTTTTACGGGGTCGTCAACGCGTGGGTGATGCCCCTGGTATTGCAAACGACTGCTTACCACCAGGCAGGCCGTAAGCTTGTTTGCCACCTTAGTGGTATAAAAACTACAAAGGATAATTATAATTTTTACCTTCAGTCGGAATAGGCGCGATGCTGACAAGTCCTGATACTTCATCCATTCCTATTTTATATCACTCAGCTTCTACTCGAGTATCAAAACATCATAATCAACATACACCACAAGACATTTTAGGAATGACTTTTGTCTATAAGACCTTACGTTTCTGAACTGTAATTTTATTAAAAGTAGAACCGTGGAAAATTTAAATAATTTGAAAATAAACCAAATGTCAAATTGACTGGCAGATATAACGCTGTAAGGCCACCATTATATTAAATTGATAACAATAATAATATTTGTGCGAACATTACACATTAGGCGCTGTCCTTATTGGGAACTTCCGTGCAACAATGGTCGTACTAAACTACCCGTAGCACGACCGCTGCCAATCAGGACTGAGCCCAATGTAACAAAACAAGTGACCTGAAAAATATCCTAGAAAAAAGGCCTAGAGAGGTCATTATTATTGGTAAGGGCACATAGACATAGACAGCACTTTATAATTTAATAAAATATTAGCATAGTAATTTGCTTTTTACTAATTTCTACAAAAAAAAACGATAATAGTTCAAAGACAGAACAGTCGTAAGGTCACAAAAAGAAAATCTAAAAAAATTACATAAATATTATGCATTTAAGAAAAAGAGTGTATTTCCATTTCTCGATTTAAATTTAAAGAATAAAAAAAAGATAAAAACTGAAATATAGAAAAATAAAATTGTGCCGCGAACAAAGTTATGTACAAAGTTTTAAATTAATTGAAAATTCACAAAATAATAAATTGAGAGAAAGCACCTGGCTCATGATAAAAAATCATCCAAAACAACCACAATGATTGTGTACAGGAAATAAAAAAATTGTCTATACTTTAGCTTTTTTCATAACTATAGTAAACTCTGTCGGCCATTTTGAATGATCCATAGCTACGTATAGTCATCCATTTTGCGCACATAACAAGAAAACCATCTAGTGTTGTTTCCCGACAACTCTGCCATATTCGCTAAGTCTCATGAGAGAATGGTAAAAGGTAAAATGCATTTTTCAATAGAAAAAAAAAACAAGACAACAGTAAATGTGGCCAAAAAACGAACTAACATACTGCCAATAGGGAAATTATACAAAATCATAGACACTAATGCCATCACGGTTATTATCTTTGCCTCTCGATGTTAATTTTTCTATTGAAATGCATTTTACAGCGTGCGATACTCTATGGGAGTGGTGGATAATGACATAAATAAATAATTGTTTGCCGCCTTAGAGGTATAAAAAAAATTTAACATTTTTGTAAAAAAAAATTCGAGCAAATTAAAGCAATGTAAATATGAAATTACGACAAAAAAAAATTATTATTTTTATTTTTGCAATTAATATTTCCCTACCAAAAAACCCTACAATCCCCAACTCCCTACCGCCCGCATAACCTACATTTCTGTATGAATTTATTACAATATGGTGACGTCAAAGTCGCTACCTGTAGGCGGTATGCGACGAAAAGTCGTGTAGTCTACCTCCCACGGCACTAACGGTTGCCCGTACGACGGGCGCGCGACTAAAGTCGTCAGCTCATCTGTCCGTCTGGTTGGCCATTGGGTTTTTGCTCGCTCGCTCTTTCCTGTGGTTCTTGCTGTCTATGTGAAGGAGACAGCCGACTGCGCCGAAGTACCTGCGTAGAGAATGACATTTTAAAAATGGACATGCACAGCTTTTATGAGTTCAATGGACTATGCTCTTCTCTCTTCATGCGAGGCAATTATTACACTGAGTAAGTTATCGTAGGTTACTTTAGTCTAAACGGACTACTAATTAATTTTCCTTCGGTACATTAAATAGTTTTCCGTTTCGTGTCATATTAACAATAATCCATAATAAAATATTAATTCTATTTATTTTAGACAATGTCCAACTTTTTTAACCAACTTTCCAACAACTTTTAAATCAGTCGTGACTTACAAACTATATTAGTAAATCCTATCAAAGCAACTGGCTTCAACGTTACCTAGTCGACAAGCAACCGACTGAGATCATGACGGAGCGATCGACCAAGCTCATGACTGAGCGACCAGGCGATCTAGTGACGGAGTGATCGACCGAGCTCATGACTAACTAGCCGAGCTAATGATGGAGTAACCAACTGAGCTAGTGATGGAGTGACCGACCAGCCGAGCTAGTGACCGAGCGACCAGCCGACCTCGTGCCGACGAGCTCGTGACGTAGTAACCGTCCGAGCTGTGTCCGACTATCTGCCGAGCTAGTGATCGACCAAGCTCATGACCGAACGACCAGCCGAGCCAGTGACCGAGCCCCCCCCCCCCCTTCCCAAACCCCCCAACTCACCCCTCGTGCTCCAAGAAGAGTGCCTTGAGCGCGCCGTGCGACCAGTACGACATCGCGTACGAGAGCAGCTTCATGGATAACGGATTCACGCGCAGGAAGTTGCCGCAGAACACCACCTGAGGATACGATGATGACGTCATCACTACATACACACAAAGCTCACGCCTGTCAGGTGGGGTAGGCGTAGACTACGGATTTGATACAACTCCCTAGCCTCTCATATATCCACAACTCTTTTCATACATCTTCTACTTACACATACTTGCCACTTCGGACCTTTTTGAGAGCATTACTGATCTGATCGGTGAATGTTTTTCTGGATCGGCCTCTTAAGGGTCATTATTAATTTTATAAAATATTAGCATAGTAATTTAATTTTACTATTTTCTACAAAAATCCGACAAAAGTTCAAAGTCAGAACAGTCGTCGTAAGGTCACAAAAAGAAAATCTAAAAAAAAATTACATAAATATTATGCATTTAAGAAAAAGAGTGTAAGTATCTCTATTTCTCGATTTAAATTTAAAGATTAAAAAAAGATAAAAACAGAAATATAGATAAATAAAAATGTGCCGTGAACAAAGTTATGTACACAGTTTTAAATTAATTGAAAATTCACAATATAATAAATTGAGAGAAAGCAGAGACCCCAGCTTTTTTGAGAACGTTACTGATATTCAGTTTTATGCTTCCTTATTATATCAAGGCAAAAGGCGTGTCAGGATTCTGTAGCTTGTGGCCCTTCAATAGTCATTGCATACCTGTTGGTCTAAGATCCGCCCACGGAACATCTTCCCTTATCTATTATATAAAAATATCATGCATTATACGAAAGAATATTAATTTATTAAGAAGAATTAAAAGAGCATTATCTTTCCACTTGCAATCCATAATATTATATATTTATAGGTATTTATTAAGTATTTGTGTTATTTATTATATATGTAGGTAATATTACTATTATATATATAGACACTTATTTAAGTAATTCAATTATATTATGTATTTGGGTGCACGTCATATCTGCCTCTCTATTCTAGCCCTCTCTTCGGTAGGTCTGCTGTAAGACGATTTCTTTTTAGAAATAAGCTGTACCTTTTGTGATTGTTATCTTTATGTTCATATTATTGTAATTTTCTTTGTGCACAATAAATGGTTAAATAAATAAATAAGAATATGGGTTGCCTACTCTCACCCTGGCCCTTGTATGGGGTTGTCATGGAGACAATCTAGCCTCATCTGTTATTTAATCGCGTTATATGTCAAATGCAAAAATATTTGGTTGCCTGGACAAAACATGATCAGAGCCGAAATATCGATGAACATTCATAAATAAATTTTCATTAGTTCATTTCTGGAATGTTTATAAGAGCGTCGGTAGCCGGGCGGTTGAGTATTCAACTCGTAAGCGAGAGGTACCGGGTTTGAATCCCGCTGCGGCCATGTACCAATGACTCTTTTCTGAGTTATGTACATTAGTTGAATTCTAACCGATGATCTTACGGTGAGGGGAAACATCGTAATGAAACCTGCACATTCAGGCAACTGAATTTGTAACCATGATGCAATCTGGTCAGGTTCCCCTGGTAGCAGAGTCACGGAGGTCAGATGGCATTCGCTCCACTGTAATTACCTTATCGCCAAATTCTGGATCATGGTCAAGGCGGGCCTCGTGCTCGAGAGCACAACCGGGACATTAACGCCAAGATGATTATTTTATTATAAATCATAATACAATCACTAAACACTCGAACGAATGACGAGAGAAATTAAGTATGGGCGTCGAATCACCTAAGTCCTGCATTGGACTGTTACGAGCTGTGATGATGAATTAGCGCATCAGCCAATCTTAAGTCTCCGCCTATATCTAACAAAAACACACAAAAACAAGTCCTACACAAACCATATAAGTAACAAATCCACCAACTCACCCTCTCAATATTCTCGTTGGAGGCGCACAGCCGTGCGATGGAGCCGATGTTGTTGGTGATGGTGACGAGCGTGGCCCGCGCCAGGTCCTCACGAGACACCTTGGCGCGGCGCTCCGCTGAGCACATCTGGCCGAAGCTGGGGGGGAAAGGGTCCTTAATACCATGGGCTCTAAGATATGCAAGTTGAAGGATCATCCCTTATCGTCAGGCAAAATAGCGGACAGATCTGACACTTTCCCCATATCCTCATAATCTCAAGTACGCGCACCCCCTCCTCTCATTATCAGTCACTTCTCACATTCCCGTCCACTATCAATCTAGCCTAGCCTATACTCCACACACTCCATTTCCCTATGAATCATCTACTCCCCACGTCCGCCTATACTCCCCACACTTTCACTATGAATCATCTATTCCCCACGTCCGCCTATACTCCCTACACTTTCACTATGAATAATCTATTCCCCACGTCCGCCTATACTCCCCACACTTTCACTATGAATCACCTATTCCTCACGTCCGCCTATACTCCCCACACTTTCACTATGAATCATCTATTCCCCACGTCCGCCTATACTCCCCACACTTTCACTATCAATCATCTACTCCCCACGCCCGCCTATACTTCCCTTCCACTATACATCATCTACTTCCCACTTCCTTTCCCACCAAGTAAATGAAGGGACATCAATGAAATGAAAAAAAAAACAGCAATATAATTATAATCTGCTTTGATAAGACATAGTTAAATAAAGACAAAGACAATTCGAATAGTCCTTCCCTAATAGCGCCACGCTCTAAAGTGAACATTATTGAAGCATTGCCGCTCTGTATTGCCAACGAAATTCGCTGCACGAGGTAGGACCCAGAAACACAATCTAAGAGTCAGTACTCCCCACACTCCCCCTCACATTATGAGTCACTCCCGACTCCCCGGACACCCACCTACTGGTCATCAGATCCGCACAATATAAGAGACAGTACTCCCCACACTCCTCTCCTCACTATGACTCACTCCCCACTCACACCTACGACTCCCCACTCCCCCCTACGACTCCCCACTCCCCCCTACGACTCCCCACTCCCCACAAACCCACCTGCTGGCCACCAAATCCCCTGGCAGCCCGAATCTGGCGTAGTCCCCGCCATAGATGTCCCGCACCAGCTTGTCTATGGCGGTGTTGTCCCCGGCTTGGGCCAGCTCGATGGCTTCCTCGAAGGAGGAGCAGCCCGTGAGGAGGCAGCAGAGGCCCAGGAAGGTCCCGCCGCCTAGGCTGCGGGCGAGGAAGTAGCTTTATTGGATGTTATGTGGGTAGTGGATGCCCGTACAAGTAGTGCAGTAAAAAAAATTATAAAAATAAGAAGTGTTTTTGTGAAAACACACACAAACACACACGTGTTTTTACATACATATAAACAACTCTGGTGCGTATGCGTGTGCGCGTGTGTTGGGGTGTGTATGTGTGTATGTTTTCCAAAAAGAAAAATCATAATTGAATAAACAATTCCGGTGTGTGTTCGTGTGTGTTTTCATAAAAAATACCAATTCAATAAACAATGCTGGTGTGTGTACGTGTGCGCGTGTGTGTTTTCATACAAAAAAACAATTAAATAAACCATTCTAGTATGTGCGTGTGCGTGTGTATGTTTTTATTAAAAAAATCCCAATTCAATAAACAATTCTGCTGTGTGCGTGTGAGCGTGTGCTTTTAAAAAAAAAATTTTTTTTTCATATTTCACGCATCCAAAACACCAATAATCCACCAACCTGGTCCCGGACACCCGGTAGTAGTTGTCCGGCGAGCTGACCACCAGTATGGAGACGCCGCTGCCGATGTTCACCATCAGGAACGGGTACGGGCACGAGAAGTCGAACGGCTTGCGGACGTAAGTGCTGAGCGCCGTTTGGGAGTACGGCGGCTGGGGACAGGGAAATGGGGTTGGTATTCATTACATAATATTATTAAAGAGCGTTGGTAGCCGGGCGGTCGAGTATTCAACTCGTAAGCGAGAGGTACCGGGTTCGAATCCCGCTGCGGCCATGTACCAATAGCTCTTTTCTGAGTTATGTACATTAGTTGGACACTAACCGATGCTCTGAACGGTGAGGGATACATTCAGGCGACTGAATGTATATGATGATCCATGATCCAATCTGGTCAGGTTCCCCTGGTAGCAGGTTCACGGAGGCCAGATGGCAGTCACTCAACTCAGAACCTGACACGCAAGTGACCCCATTCAAATGTGACCCCCGCTTACGAGTGCTCTCTCCAAGAATAAAGAAAACCCTAGCACGCCAGCTATAAATGCGTAATCTCATCCAGCTTCGAGAGACGCCTTAGGTTGACCCATGTGACCCCCCACACAGGTTAAATGACCCAAGAGTATGTTTTCTACAGCAGCTGTCTGCTCATGGTACAAGGAAAGCCCTTACCGTATCGACAGGAAGGTCCTGCTGGGTCTGGTCGTCGGGCGGCGCCCAGTAGTAGCACTCGTGGTCCGACATGGAGTCCACGAACAGGACGCCGGCTATCAACGCGTCCAACTCGTCCAGCTTCGAGAGACGCATGTTCACCTCCTGGGGGAGAAGGTGGATAGATCCCCTTAGATGTTTGTTCAAGAAGTTAGATTATGTTTTCATCATCATTACAGCCCTTTTTAGTCCACTGCAGGACTTAGGGCCCCTCCCGTGAGAGGGGAGGCTATTGCCATAATCTCCATGCTTGGCAGGCGGGTTGGAGATCGCAGTGTTATAAATGTAACAATGGAAAACGCTGCTGCCCATTTTCCAGCCAACGGAGACTCGGAACTTTTGCCTCGAAGACATTAGTGGCCTTGTCCGACACCCACGAGTGTAAGGGATTGGTGCTATTTAACTCTGCCGGAAACCACACGGCTAAGTTATGTTTTGCTGACTTTAGATCGCGAATTAAAACAAAAACCTGGAACCTATATGAGCGTAATCTGACCAGATCCAAAGGAACTTTCTACAACCCATACTAAGGTTGTGGAATGAGCTCCCTGGAGAGTTCTTCAAGAAAGGGGTGAAAAGGTTTTTGCAGTTGCAGAAACGCCCCCAACCCCGTGGTGGGAAAGCGGATGGCCGCAGCCGTAGGGTGTGTCACCTCTCAAGTATGACACCCTTAAAGTGACCTTCACGACCTAGGGACCTAGGGACACCCTACACAGGTGACGCTAAATCAAGTGACCCCACTGAAGTGTCACACAAGCTTGACCTCCAACTTAAGTGTAGATGGTGTTGACCAGGTCCGCCATGCCCTTCGACCGGGCCAGTTGCAGGAACGCGCCCACCTCCGTGGTGGGGAAGCGGATGGCCGCGTTTGTTGGCGAGTGATATCTCACCTCTCAAGTGTGACCCCACTCGAGTATGACCCCCACACAAATGTGACCACCTACAGTGACCCTACACAGGTAACCCCCACCCAAAAGTGACCTCTACTAAGAATGACCCCAAACCAAAAGTGACCCCCACTTAGAATGATCCACTAACCAAAAGTGACCCCCACTAAGAATGACCCCTAACCAAAAGTGACCCCCACTAAGAATGCCCCCAAAAGTGACCCGCCACTAAGAATGACCCCTAACCAAAAGTGACCCCCACTAAGAATGACCCCCAAAAGTGACCCCCCATTAAGAATGACCTCTAACTAAAAGTGACCCCCACACAAATGTGACCCCCTACCCAGATGACCCCCACCTAAATGACTCCCTCATTTTTATGACCCCTAAACTCGATCCTACCTTAATGAAATCCTCCTCGAACTTGTAAGCGCCGCCACCCGTGGCGTAGATGGTGTTGACCAGGTCCGCCATGCCCTTGGAGCGGGCGAGCTGCAGGAACGCGCCCACCTCCGTGGTGGGGAACCGGATGAAGTGCAGCGTGCCGCGGCGGCCGCGGATCGTCACGTTCTCCATCTGGGTGGGGATGAGATGATGGTGATGGTCAGCGGTTTCATCAGCGAAGAGGTTCGGGTTGGAGCCGCCTGAGTGGGGAAGTACTAAAATCGTACCTAGTACCCTACCCCGTATCCCTCAATCTAGATTCCTTCGGCTCAAAGTACACTAGCTTGTCCATATCCATGAGCACTCTGTGTTAAATTTCTCCTCCTTCTCTCTCCTTCTGCACCTCTGTGTAGTGCGACACTCCACTCAAGTACGACACTCCCGCAAGTATGAGTACCGCTCTTGACTCCCCCCCTTTCCAAACCAAGAGTCCCCCTCACAGACCGTCGCGGTCCTCTCAAGCCAGGTTTTGGTTTTGAGAGGGGGTACAAAATTTATGTGGAAGACATATTGATTTGTAATCAAACTAATCAAAATCAATGAAGCTCGGACATTACGAGATTAAGATTTTTGTAATAAAATTTATTTAAAGTGAAAAATATGCGAACGCAGCGAGCTCAAATTATTTGAATTTCGGCTTAAAAGACCTGTCAGCTCAGCAACCTCGGCTCAGAGATTTTGGTATACGTAATGGCTTTTAAAATCTGAATAGATTACATAGCACAGGAAGCGTGTATATAAAAAAAATTAACGAGCGGAACGAACTTGACAATTTATGGTGTATTGGCCCTTAAAATCTGAATTGATTAAGCGGCTAGCTTCGAATTTTTCGAACTTTGCCTAAAAAGAGCTGGGGCAAACTTATTAAAACAGGTAACCGACTAGGATGAGCGAGCGCAGCGAGCTCAAGAGTTTTTGGTATTTTAGCTGTTAATATCCGGGTTGATTTCGGGTCTCAAATGTGCCTCCCTTCACTAAGGATATCGCCCTCACATGTGACCTCCAGTCTAAAGTCACTTTCACCCAAGTGAATTCGTAGTGAAAGGCTACTACGAATGACCCCCCCCCCCCACAAAGTGACCTCCAACAAAAAGTAACCCCTACTAAGAATGACCCCCACCCTGTAGTGACCCCACCGACCTGCAGATGCGCGTCCCGGCGGCCCGTGTTCCCGTAGGCGGCGTTCCGGGTGAGGTACCGCCGGATGTTGCGCAGCACCTCCGTCTCCTTGTCCAGCTCGCGGCGGTTGGTCTCGCGCGGCTCGAAGTACACCAGCTTGGTGAGGGTGCCGCCGATGTCCATGCCGAACCAGGGCATCGCTGGAGGGTGGAGAAAAAAAAAAATTAAAAATTAATTCTCTAGTAGGAGAAAACGTTACGTTTACGTTACGTTAAGAAAAAAAAAATATTTTTCGTTTTCAGACATTTCTTCATCATCACAGTCCGTAACAGTCCACTGCAGGATTTAGGGCCTCTCCCACGAAAGGGGAGGTTATTGCCATAATCTCCACGCTTGGCAGGCGGGTTGGAGATCGCAGTGTTTAAATATAACAATGGAAAATGCTGCTGCCCATTTTCCAGACTACGGAGACTCTTGATCTTTTGCCTCGAAAACATTAGTCGCCTTGTACGACACCTATGAGTGTAAGGGGTTGGTGCTATTCTACTCTGCCGGACACCACACGGCCAACGGACATTTCTTAATTACCACTAATTTCTAATACTGGGGTGCGAATCTCGCGCTGTGCCATTCCAAAATTCGATGTATCCTCTAGCCAAAAATCTGTATTAAAACGTCACTAAAATTGATCTTCGGCAGTACATGACTGTCGAAAATAGGTGAGAAAATATTCTGTGGCTTTGAAAGTCATTTCAATGTCATTACTGGAGATATGTAGCTTGAAAAAATGTCGAATTGGAAAAGTCACAGCGCAAGAATTAGTCCCCTATTTAGCAACATTTATCACGCAAAGAAACAGAGTACAGTGTCAAACTTGCGTCTTCCGATGACCTTGCTTTAGTAACAAACCACTGAGGTTTTGCCTTTGTGACTATGGAGCAATTTATCCCGTGGAGAGAATCAGCAACGTTCTTGTTCTAAACACTTGTCGTTGTCGTCATGGGGCCTCCGCGGCTCCATCTCCGGAAAGGCGTATGGCGAGCGCCGCGATTTCTTGCTTCTCACTCAAGAGTGACCCCCACTAAGGATGACCCCCACACAAGGATGACCCCCACACAAGTGTGACCTCCTTCCTACTGACCTGCCAATGCGCGTGTTCCCGTAGTCCAGTCCGCAGCTGGACTAGGCCATCAGAATGTCGACTCGAAACAGGATATAGGCAATGAGGGTGTAAATGTACGTACGTGGCGCGTTGTCGTCCGGCGGCGCGGGCGGCGGGGGGCTGGCGGGCCGCGCGGGCTCCATCTCCGGCCGGGCGTACGGCGGGCGCCGCGATTTCTTGCTTCTGCGGGCGAGGAGATAGGTCCATTCAATGTTTATTACTTACTACACTTCTATATCTAGTATAAAACAAAGTCGCTTCCCGCCATCTGTCCCTATGTATGTATTTATGTACGCTTAAATCTTTTAAACTTGTGGCGACATCTATCACTCTACTGCTCCAATAGGGAAGACTCAACGATACTCACATTACGAGTACACGAACACAAGGTTGGCAAGCATCCGCACATAGATGGCGCTAACAATCCTACATCGCGCTAAAGGAAGGTGCCAACTTCCATGGCATATATACAAATTCCGACGATCAACTGTCGGGCCCTTGGTCCCCTGGTCACAACACCCGGCCAGGTGGGTAATTACCCTTTTCTACCTTCTCACCATCTTCGCTTGCCAACATTGGCGGCTACCATTATCCTTCACCGCCAAAAACTAAGCAACGGATTTCAGCAATAGACACCCTGTCCCTACGGGGTGTCGCATCCGATGAAACCTGGAAAGCCTTCCTGGCTACAGGTGCTCCCAGGGGGTTTAGCACGTATGCGCCTAGGTCCCTTTTTGGCGAGTCGTGCATAACCAGTCCGGCCGGCCGGTTGGTACTCATGAGAGTTCACCTCCTCCCTCCCAACCGCTACCGGAGGGTACCCATTTCCTTTGAGTTGGGCGCAAAATAAAATTAATAGTGATTCAATGGGAAGGTTTATAAGCAAAAAAAAAGGGTAGGTAGGGGTAAAGTAGGTGTAGGGTAGTTGTAAGGGTAGGGTAGTCTAGGGATAGGACGCAAAGCGGACGAAGTCGCGCCGGGTCCACTTGTATAAGTATACAAATTAATTTAGATCTCGGTTTAGCGTAAAACAATAAATGGGTGAGCGTAGCGAGCTTGATATTTTCGATATTCTGTCTCTTAAAATATTAAGTTAATATAATCGATAAGCGTTTCTTTATAATAAAGTCAGTTCTCGAAGTATACATGAGATGTAAACCTCATCGTCATCATCACCACAGCCCGTAGCAGTCCACTGCAGGACTTAGGGCCTCTCCCACGAAAGGGGAGGTTATTGTCATAATCTCCACGCTTGGCAGGCGGGTTGGAGATCGCAGTGTTTAAATATAACAATGGAAAATGCTGCTGCCCATTTTCCAGACTACGGAGACTCTTGATCTTTTGCCTTTTGCCTATTCGCAATATTTTAGAGGATACGTTGGATGAGGATGAGCGTCAATGGCTGAGTGGTCAAGGTATGCGACTCGTAAGCGGGAGGTACCGGGTTCAAATCCCACTGCGACCATGCACCAATGACTCTTTCCTGAGTTATGTACATTAGTTGAATACTAACCGATGCTCTAAGACGCCGCAAGTAAGGATATATGTACTTTATCTACATTCGTAGCGTAATGTTCCAATTACATATTCAAAAACAGTCGTTTGAGGGTACACTTTTTTCACACTAGTCTGTACAATTTAAAAAAAATACTTTTCGATATAGCATTTCCCATATTATTTTCATAACAGCTGTATCGAAAAATAACTTTTTAATCATTATGCAACACTTTTATTTATTTAATTTCTGTCGGGCGCCGGGACACGACGAAATTTAGGCTGAGTACCTAGATGCCTTTAACAAATTAAAAATTCAAATGCAAAATTTAAATTTTGGAATTTTACTACCTCGTATTCTACCGAGGCCAAAAACGCTTGGCAGGTGGCTTGTCCAGAGGCCGAGCTCCCGACAAATTCCTGTTCCCAGCGGCTATGGGACGAGCCTCTCTGCAGGTTGGTGCGAAACAACCTTTTAAGCGCATCAACCAACTCTGCAGAGCGTGCCCGTCTGTTGGCTGCTGGTGAGTGGGAATCGGGTCTCTAGCTTCAGGCAATGCCCTCCAAAAATATTGGCACACTTCTCGATCGCACCACGTTTAGGATTGCCACGGCCCTACGCCTTGGCGCGCCCTGCAGTGCTCCGCACCAGTGCCATTGTGGTCACCTTGTTGACCATCTTGGCCGCCATGGCCTGTCGTGCAGCAGGAGTGCTGGGCGCTTTCCTCGGCACGCGGACCTAAATGATATCATCCGCCGGGCCTTCACCTCCGCTGGAGCACCCGCGGCGCTGGAGCCAAGCGGTTTAGTTCGCAATGACGGTAGAAGACCCGACGGGATGACACTCACGCCCTGGAAGCTGGGACGACCTTTGGTCTGGGACGCCACGTGTGTCGATACCCTCGCACAGTCCCATCTTCCAGTAACCGCGTGTCACGCTGGGGCCGGTGCCGATGCAGCTGAAAACGCCAAGCGGCGCAAATACGCGAGTCTTGGCGAGGACCACATATTTGAGCCATTTGGCGTGGAAACCCTTGGGCCGTGGGGACCAGGCGCACACTCTCTGTTTCGAGAGCTAGCTAAGCGCCTGGTCGATCTTACTAAAGACCAGAAGGCTGGCCTCTACTTCGGACAGCGAATTAGCCTCGCCATCCAGCGGGGCAATGCGGAAAGCCTTCTAGGCAGCATTCCTAATATCGTGGACCTGGGAATTTTTTTTTATTTGTAAGTTTGTTTTAATTAGTTGTACATTTGTAATTAGTAGTGTGTAGTTATTTATACCATTGTTATAATCTGTTTTAATGCTTCATGAATAAATTAAATTTAAATTTTCCTGTTTATATTTCTGTGTATAATTATATTCCCGCTAAACCGTTTTTTTTTCTAATTGTTGTAATTTGCGTTTGTGAATGTTTTTTCTTATTTGAAGCAAATAAATAGATAAACGTGAAAGTCGTAAAGTGAATTTCCCGCCGCTTGATATTCTTTAGATACAACAGAACTGACTCGCAGCTTACTTCCAGCAAAGTTGAGAAAATTATAAGTACGATATTTTAACATAAAAATATGAGTGTAGATAAAGTAGTGTATGCAACTGCATATAATTAGGTATTAAAACACTCGTGTCAAACTATTATGATAAACAGACACTCATGTTTTAATACCCCCTTTTATATGACAGTTGCATAAACTATTACAGACCTGTTGACGGGCGAGGTAGAGACCCGGCGCTCCGGCCCGCTGGCGGCGAGGCAGCCCTCACACCGGTGCAGGCGCATCTGCAACGAACATACGGACATGTTATAGACATAGACATCATCATCATCATCTTAAATATCTATTGTAGATGATTTATACAGCGTCATCGTTAGGGATCTGCGTACGGCATTTTCTCTAATGACTGTAGAGCCCATATAGACATGATTTATTTTGACATCACAAAAACCGTTTACATATTAAGGTAATTTTATAACACTTCAATGCTAAACTAAAACGAAGTAGGTACAAACATACAAATACAATAGATCATGGACCAATGCGATGTTAAGAAAAGACCCCAGCTCAGCATTAGCTACAGCAAGTGCTGCAGCGCTGATTTTCAGTGGAATCTCAACGGTAAGGAGACCTGCATGAAGTACACAGCATAAATAAAATATATACGTAATAAAATTAAAGTTTGCACACTGCACTACTTGTTCCATCAAACAAAACAAAATGTCTCAAAACGACAAGCTCCCCGTGGATACATATAATAAAATATTTAAAAAATAATCTTTTCCCGTTATAAGCCAAATATTATTATTTATTACGCATAGTCTTTGTTATATTAACCTTGGACCTTGTCGTTGTGGCATCGGTGTGAAGTGAATATTTGTTAAAAAAAACTGGTTTAATTATGTATGGCCGAAGAAATAAGTTGTACCCAAAATTATATTTGATTTTCTTAAGGGAAGCCAACAGGAGTTGTTTCAATATAAAATAAGCATTACATAACCAATTATAGGCAACTACTGATAAAAAGAGAATAGATAAAAAGAAGTACTGAACGTTAAGTAAAGCTAATCGAACAGTAATAATATTTACAACATTTATATATAGAAACTACATTAGAATTTTTTATCCTTTTTTTTTTAATTCATGTGGCTGAAGGTTTATAAACGAGAAAAAAAGGGTAAGTAGTTGTAGGGTAGATGTTGAGTAGGTGTAAGGTAGTTAGGTAGGTGTAAGGTAGGTGTAGAGTAGGTGTAGAGTAAGTGTGACGCCGACGAAGAGCTCCGACTAGAAGCGAAGTCTCTGATGTGCGTCAGCACACGACAGGGTTGCTTGCAACCTCTGTTGACAGGAGGGGGCACACTGAAGTGTAAACTCCAGTGTGCCCGAGCCGTGTAGCTCCGGCTAAGAATAGAGCTACGGTCTTCCCCGCCTGTCGTAAGAGGCGACTAAAGGGGGTCATCGGAGTTGCGGAGACTTGTGGTGGGGGCTACAATGTCCGACCAAACGACTCCGGGGACGGTGTCGGCTTGGGGTGGTCATCAAGCCGATACACACCGGAACGGTGTAGGGGCAGGGTTGGAGAACACACAACCTTGCCTCGCGATGGGCCTTCGGGCGCGGTGTTAGAAGGGTTCCGGTTGCGTTCTATTGAGATCCCGGAGCCCATCGAACTGCACCGAGGTGGACCACCGTGGAGTTTTTAGTGGGTAGAAGTCCCACTTAACCCAACTCTTCCCCTTATGGGTTGGGTACCTGGATCGCAGGATTTCTCCACGTTAACAAAAAAAAAAGTGTAGGTGTAGGGTAGATGTAAGGTAGGTGTAGGGTAGGTGTAAGGTAGGTGTAGGGTTAGAACGCTACGCGAACGAAGTCGCGCCGGGTCCACTAGTTTTAAAAGAAAGACGTCCGAAGTTTACATATCACACTCAACTATTTCCTAAACTACTAAACCGATTTCAATGAAAGAACACTAAGAAAAACCGCGATTAAACAGGCTTTCTAATACAGAAAACCGCATCGACATCGGTCCATCCGTTCAGGAGCTGCTACAGACAGACACACACATACACAAATACACACGTCAACTTATAACACCCCCTTATTTGTCAGAACTTAAAAATATGTTTTTTAAGGCCATATGGTAGGCAAACAGGCAAGCGGGTCACCTGATGGAAAGTGGTCACCACTGCCTATATACATTAGCAACACCGAGAGTATCGCCAATGCGTTGCCCACCTCTATAACACGTTACTCTGGCAGCAAAAAGGCAACTGTCCCTCTACTGCCAAAGCCACGGTTCCCCAAATTCCTACCCCACGGAGCACTGGAAACCTTACTCATCGGCAGAAACACAATACTATTTAAAAGAGTATTGTTTAGCTGCGGTATTCTGTAAGGTGAGAGGTACTTTCCCAGTCGGGCGGCTCCAATTGGAACGGGATACCCCGATATGCCCTACCTCTCTAAAACTAGTAGTACCTAAGTACCTTTTCCACTACAATTTGATTGAACGTGTATACTATAGTTATAAAACAAGATAACCGTTCGACACGACCGGAGCAGTTGCCAAAAAGTAACTAATTATGAAAAATTAAGCGAGACCTTGACATCGATGCGGTGTAGCACTTTGCACTGTGTCTTGTAGTAGTGTGAAGGCAATGTCCCATTGACGCAAGGTTCACTTCACAATGGTATTTTTTTATGTAATATGGCCGACAGCATGCAAGCGGGCCTCCTGATAGAAAGTGAAGAGTGAAAAGACATCAGCAACACCAGGGGCGCTACCAATGCGTTGCCCGCCTCTGAGGTGACCTCTAATATACCACTTGTACGATTCCATGTCATAGTCCAAAGGACAGTTTTCGCAGAATTTGTTTTTGAATGGCTCGTAGCGATCCATTCTGGAATGGTCGCAGATGATCTTAATCCCAAATAGTCGAAACACAATATAGTCCAGTTTATCGTTAAATCTAATTCAATCGTCCTAATCAAATCGTACCTAAATTCAATTGTTATCTATCTACGAAAAAAGAGTGCAAAGGCGAAGTAAGATCACTATCACTACATAATATAAATCCCACGCCGCGTCTGTCTGTCTGTTTGTCTGTTCGCGATAAAGCCATAAACTAATGAACGGATTTCCATGCGGTTTTCACCAATAAAATGATTGATTAGGAATGTAAGGCGTGTAATTTGTTTAGGTTATTACCCGCGCGAGCCTCAGCAGTTGGATCATGGTTCGCCTGAACATGCAGGTTTCCTTACTATGTTTTCCCTCACCGTATGAGCATCGGTTTGCGTTCAACTAATGTAGAGCTCGTCTAGTCTAAGACGACGCGCCCCACTACTTAGTTAGTTGATTTCGATGTGTGAGTGCAAATATTGATACCGACACTTCATCTGTGTGGGAGCCAATGAACGACGCGTGCTCCGTTTGAATCGTACCGGTAACTGAATGACCAATTACAACGGCATTTGTATATGTATTGCGTCCATATTTTAAACTTGCTTGTGTGCGATAATGCGATAGTGGGGCGCGTCATTTTAGATTAGACGAGCTCTACCTATACATAACTCAGAAAAGAGTCATTGGCACATGCCGGCACTGGAAGACAGGGTTAAATACTTGATTCCCATAAAGGAAATTTAATTATTATTACAATAATAGCAGTAAGTGTCGCAAAATGTATACTTAGAACAGTAAACCTACGACCATAATGTATTAAATTTTTTATAAAATGACAGACTGGAGTAGCCGGTAGGAGTCCTGCACAACCAGAATCCCTAGGTGTCCATGATGGATTTCCCTTGCCTGACATTAAATGTAAAAAAACTAAGGGACAGTGCCTTTCATCATTACAGCCTGTAACAGTCCACTGCAGGACTTAGGGCCTCTCCCACCAAAGAGAGGGTTATTGCCATAATCTCCACGCTTGGCAGGCGGGTTGGAGATCGCAGTGTTATAAATATAACGATGGAAAACGCTGCTGCCCGTTTTCCAGCCTACGGAGACTGTAGAACTTTGGCCTTAGAAACATTAGTCGCCTTGTACGACACCCACGAGTATAAAGGCCTTGACGACCTGAGTGGTTCAATGGTCAACATGCCGGTCTGCCACGCAAGTGGTCCCGGGTTCGATTCCCGGCCGGGCAGAATTTGAAATGATGAATTTTAATTTCTGTTACGGGTCTGGGTGTTCTATGTATAATTAGAATGTATTTAAAAGTATTTAAGTAGTATATCAGTTATCTAGCACCCTTAGTACAAGCTTTGCTTAGTTTGGGGCTAGATGGCGCTGTGTGAATTGGTCCACGAATATTTATTTATTTAAGGGTTGGTGGTATTCTACTCTACCGGACACCACACGCCTTTATACCAATAAAATTAAGCAATATTCATAACCACAGTTTAAAGTGTTTAAGCCGACGATGTCCTCGTATACCTGATAAACACGTGGACAAACATTCGATTACTAGAATAAAACTTTACAAATGTTTTCGCGCCCATCAAACACAGAGCCAAATGTATGCTAAATGTAAATTTTGTCGTGTTACCGAAAAACAAGATGGACGAACTTGGGTTTGACAGACAGGCCTATTCATCATTGGCCTTAAGTGACTGACAGACGTGTGAGTAAGTACGCGAACTTGTGGCTCGGCGACCTTGCTCGCTCGTCTGTCAGCCTAAGTACGCGTACTGTAAAACCGCCAATTTCTTTTTTTTTATACCACTAGGGTGGCAAACAAGCTTACGACCTGCGAGATGGTAAGCAATCACCGCAGCCTATGGACGTTTGCAATACCAGGGGTATCACCCACGCGTTGCCGACCCCGTAAAAACCTTTTCACCCCTTTCTTGAAGAACTCCATGTTGTACTCTCCAGGGAAAACCTCTTCAGGTAGTTCATTCCACAACCTTAGTGTGCGTGGGAGAAAGTTCCTTAGGAACCGCATAGTTCGCGACCAATTTGGCTCCAAGGTGTGAGGATGAACTCCCTGTCGGTGGCGGGCGGTGCGATGGTAGAATGTAGCTGTAGCATCATCAGGCAAGTTCGCCGGCGATCCAACATGTTTGATATTTGCTCGCGGCTCGCGGCTTCGGTGCGCGCGTGTGTCAGCGCCGCGAGCCGATATTTTTTTGTGATGTATCTCGTGCAGTTGTGCTTTATGCATAAAATTAGTTCAACTTTAATTAACTTTATGGTTTTCTGTTGAGAAAGTGACTGATTTTCGAAGCTATTGAGTTCAATTATTTACGGAATCCACAAAAAGCGAGCCGGATAAGTTCGCGAACTTAAAAATTGCGTACTTTAAATTCGTACGTCTATCACCCACGTCGAGCCGAGTAAGTTCGCGAACTTAAAAACCGCGTACTTAAAAGTTCGTACGTGTGTCACCTATTTAACAGTGGAAAAAGATGCGTCCCATTTTTCAGTCTACGGAGACCAACTTGCCTCGAAAACATTAGTCGCCTTGTACGACACCCACGAGTGTAAGGGGTTGGTGTTATTCTACTCTGCCGGGCACCACACGGCCACGGCTAAAGGTATATCACGCTTTAACTTGTAACAGATGTTCCGACGAATAGGCTGTTTCCAGACAGGTTTATTCCACCCTCGGCCGCGTCGTCATTTACCATCAGAAGATAGTCGCTTTATACTGATGTTATAAAGAGAAAAGATTTCTTTATTTGTTTGTAATGGATAGACTCAAAAATAACTTAACTAATTTTAAAATTTCTTTCATCTACAAAAAACTACATTATAAGGGAGTAACATCCCAACAAGCACAAGTAGCAGTACAAAATATCACTTTTGGTGTAACTCAGAACAATACGAGTTAATAAAGATTTATAATTGTTCAACCGTGAACTTAGAGCTGCGCATTACGCTTTTGTCTGTATAATAGCATCATAAAAGCAGGTACGGATACTATTGTTACGGGCTCGGAGTTAGTGTAGATGTCAAAAATGCTGTCTTACAGCTACTAGCATTTCTATACTGCATTGGTAGCTTAAGAGCATTTTAATGGTAGTAAAATATGATAATTGCTGCATAAAAGTGTAGACTTATACCATTGAAATGCTAGCATCTCATAAGAGTCACTGTGAACTGCCATACAGCCATCAGTTTTAGAGCGGTGTACAAATAGAGTGATTTATCGCATAAAGTTACACATCGGTTCACCTCAACTCTGTTATACAGCTTTTTAACATCTTTTGCAAAGCTGGTTAAAAGTGTTGTATGAACACACGTGAACACCAAAGGTGTTGTGAGATACTCGTCTTAACTCTGAAATACAGCATTTGGTTGTAAATTGGCTACATAAAAATATAACTATACTGTTATAGTCCGCATAATAAAACATGTGTTACCTATTCTAGGGCACATTGAGTAATATTTTAATTATTTCCGTATATTATAACACCTAAAGCTGCAATCAGGTTCACATTAATTAATAATTTAACGGTCACTTCAACGGTCATTTCGAGAGGCCATAGTTCTTGCGAAGGTAATCAAACTGCGACAGTACATATTTCAAAACACGGTTCCGTACATAATATAAATTAAGTGATGAGTTGTATAAATGTGGAGGAAGATTCCAGTGAAGATAAACAAAATACATAATACATAATTTTCTGAAGTCAGTTCCGTAATGCACCACGTACAGCAGACGTCGCAGTGCAGATGTGTTACACCCAGTAGAAATAAAATGTAAATTAGTATGGGTTGAACATAAGGATTTCCAATATTTCATACCCTTGTTACATACATCATGATTAAAAAGACTTAAATTTTTTATATTATTTTATTTATCAAATTAAAAAAAGTTACTTGAAACTTGATAATAATAAATATACTTGGACAATTCACAAAGTAAGTTTAGTTATTGCTACAGCCATGGAAGTCATGCTTATTCTTACACCGCTACATCTGCACATAAGGCATGAGGCGGCTACAACTGTGATACGTTTGAAACACTCTAAATTATGGGGGCAAAACCTTATCCCACACGCTGATCTTCTGCAGGAACCAGTAAAAGAAGCACCCATGTTAGTTCACGATTTGTTAACATTTTTTAATTTGTGACTGTAAACAGACAAAAAAAGACATAATTAATAGATAGTAGTATTAAAACACTAGTTTGGATATAAAAAAAACCAAAAGCGAGTTACATAACGAGGGCTCTAACAATACAGTAATTTTACGTATATTAAAATTACTAAATTGTAAGTGGTTGATGTTTTGCAAAGGATCCCTAAAACTATAAAATTCATATTAAAAAGTAATGCGTTACAGTAGTTCACATAAATGGTTTTAGCATTGATGTGAATCATAATAATGCTATTAAGAGCCGTCAGGCTGCATTTTGGTTCACTTGAACTATTATTTACTGGAATAAGCATTACTGAGGAACCAGGGTGAACTCTTGTATAGCCACGGGAAATAATTTAGCATTAAAACAGTTCACATACGTTTCATACGAATGTCGCCATTTTGTTACTACCTTATCACTAATAAAGAATGTTTTTTATCTTATATTAATGAATTCTGACTTTAATTTCACGTTAAAAATACACTAGTTCTAATATAAAATAAAAACTTTGTTTAATTTTATGTTAGACACACAAAAAAGACATACATATATTTTTTGACGTGTTTTTTTTCTGTATTAAATACTGTATTTCTAATTAAAAACGAAATATTTTCGAGGCGCGTAAAAGTTTTGCTATAAAACCATATGAACATTCACAGTGAACTTGCATTCCCAGTTATTTTCACAGGTTATAATGTTAAAAGTGTACTTACTAAGATAACACAATTATTACACCTTTACCATAATCACTTTATCGTCACTTAGCTAAATTAATATGTCACAGGTCGGTTGTATCTTATTTATTTCGTTAGAGCTATGACAAAATAAGTTTAAGAACATCATCAAAGGGTAATCGTGAACCTAAAGCGTTATTTAGGACTATCAGTTACCATTCCTTAGTGCTTAGCCTGTATAACAGGACGCTCGTGTTCTATTAAACAGCTGATAAACAGCCTTGTGACCCATAGTAATTCCAATATACTGCTATTATAATGCTTTTATATAGCAATGTGAACTAAATTAGAACCAAAGGCTGAATAATTTGTGCCCATTTAAGCATTATATTAGTGTTAGCAGCGCTGTCAACACCCTTGTTACACTGTCTTGTGCAGCTTTTAGTTTCCGTGTTACACCGAACGTGGTCTCTTATAATGCTACTTGTGCTACTTGGGATAGGCTAACGTTTTGCCGAAACCTAAGTGTGTAACCAAATTTTACGCGGACGAAGTCGCAGGGAAAAATAGGTATAAAAAAAAAAACAAAAAAAAGAGCCTGACATAATTGAAATTACTTACAGCCACGTTGACGTGGATTTGACATATTACGTAGTAGATAATTATAATTAGATTACAATTCATTGACGAATTTACAATAGTTTTCGAGGGATACTTCCTGAATGTTAGAATATAAATACTTACATTTCCTCATATAAAACTGTTTAAATTTGAATTTACGTCAGGAATACAATTAATTTAAATCGACCTCAGTGTGCGACTAGAGTTAAGCAACGCACGCCGATGCCCGTTACTGGGTGGCTACTTACATAATAATGGCAGTAAATGTATTAATGAAGCTTATAATGCCCTTGTAATTGTTGATAACGGTATTTTGCTATCACGAATACGTTATTACGTAGAATGTAAACATAATTGTTTTATACATTTTTAGCTTAATAGTGCCAGATATAGCGAGAGATATGTGCTCTTTTGGGGCTACTCGCTTCTCTGCTACGAATCTGGCGTATACTCGTATGTTAAATTCTTACGTCAGAAGTCCTTGTCTATGTAACAACTTTGAAGTGCAGTGCTAAAAAATCATAAATAAAGGAAACTATATTTTTATATGGATACAACTTTTATGTCATCCAAAATGGATCTCCTATAATTTTCTTGAAGTTTTTGGCAATCCTACGGCTTATCGCTGTGGGAAACTTAATTATCAAAATAAAAAAAAATATGTATTATTTTATTACTATACGAAAATTGTAAATTAATTTTTTGAGATAATTTATTGATGTAAGATTTTAGATTACGTACCTAACGTAAAATTAAAGAATCATATTTAAATATTTGTACGCCACAGCATGCGGGCAAAGGATGGGGAAACTATTGAAGATTATTGAAAACATCTGTAACCCCCACCTCTTACAAATATCTCTTTGAATACAAAAACTCAAGCACACACTGTAAGGGCTGCTCTTTCAGCCACTCTTGAAAGCGGTACTTACAGCAAACAACCGCTAACTAAACGATTAGTAACATAATCAAGTTTCGTCATGTGTAACAAGAATGTAGCACTACAAGTGTGTATGTAACGAGGCCTGCAGTTCTGCTATCATCCTTCAAACCGGAATACAAGAGCACAAGCATAATACTGTTACGACGGCATCTATGCATACGGACTTCACAGAGACCTACCATAGGTGTAAAAAGTATTTTTTATTCTACGCATAGAGCAAAGTGGCGGTCCATAGTCTCTGCCTACCCCACCTGTGGGACACATCATCACAGCCCATAACAGTCCACTGCAGGACTTAGGGCCTCTCCCACGAAAGGGGAGGTTATTGCCATAATCTCCACGCTTGGCAGGCGGGTTGGAGATCGCAGTGTTGTAAATATAACAATGGAAAACGCTGCTGCCCATTTTCCAGTCTACGGAGACTCTAAGATCTTTTGCCTCGAAAACATTAGACGCCTTGTACGACACCCATGAGTGTAAGGGGTTGGTGCTATTCTACTCTGCCGGACACTACACGGTATCAAAGCATGGTATTATGTTGTAGTTATATTCGCGTGGCGTCTACCATATGATCTGCTAAACCCGTTTAGGAAAAGCCGATTCGCCAGAGCCTCGTCCGTCGGTCTCGGCCACAAGCAGGTTAGGTAGGAAATACCTGTATAATACTGGGCCCACTGATAACCATCGTTGTGGTTCGCATTATGGGAGGAGGAGAGTCCACTTACGCTGGATCATCATCACAGCCCATAACTTTGGTTAGAGATTGCAGATTTTTCAGTCTACGGAGACTCTAGATCGTATGCCCGGAAAATATTAGCCGCCTTGTACGACACCCACGAGTGCAAAGGGTTAGGACTATTCTACTCTGCCGGACACCACACGGCTAACGCTGGATGCCCACGAAAAATGCCACTAGGAACTCAATAATAATTGTCTTAATAGATTATGTAAAGATTATTTAAAAAGGTTATTGCATAGCATATTCCTGTCGATCGGGATGGAGGAGACTGGGGGAGACATATGTCCAGAGCTGGACGGCGAAATGTTGAAGCAGAAGATTGCATAGCAAAATTATTTTGTCGTGGCGTCCATATGTAATAAATGTTTCTTTCTTTCTTTCAAATAAGGTTAGCTTGGGCCCATGAGATGGCGCTATACCACAATCGCAAATGTTACACTCGAATCAATACTCTAAAGACGTTTCGCTGCCCCCCCTACCCAGTTACAGCTGGTCAAAGGTAGGTACGAACTGATAAGAGCGAACAATGCCAGCATAGGTTAGAGGGTGACAGACACGACGAGGTTTGATGTTCATGTCGCGGGCATAGCGTGAATTTAGGTATACCGTGATATGTCTGTCGGAATGGTTACACCCATCCCGAGCTGGGTAAAGTCCATTCGCTTAGATAGTGTCGGTATACCAGCAAGCATTTGCGGTTATTGTAATAAAATACGAATATAAATTATACACACAAGTTAGAAGAGCGTTGTGTCTAAGAAATTTTATTTAATATTGACTACAAGCTACAATAATAATATCGTTTAGTAATAATACATTGGACTGATTCTACATTTGATTGATTCTGAATTTGAGCGATTCTATATTTGAATGATCAATGATTTTAAAACTCCAAATTGAAGGTTTATATCGACTTTATAATACAGAAAGGTAAATCATCTCTAGACGTTGTTCAAGAGATGTTAAAAATATTGCCCTTCGTTCAATTTCGACGTTTGCTAGGCACCTTCAACGAAACCTTCGCCGAAGGTCCTCTTTTTTACCGAAGGTGGCCGAAGTCGAGCCGAATCTTCGATCGGACAATTTAGGCACAAACACAATGCGCTCTGTCCGATCCGCCACACGTAGCATCACTATCTTGACATTTGACATCGCCGTATTGACAAAGACGTTCAACTTGTGTACTGTATGCATTGTAATTGTATGTATGTGTATGGGTTCCTTCATACATTGCCCGTATTTATGTACGTGGAGGTAATTGAATGCGCATATTGACGAGGACGACTTGATTAACTGGTGATTTGAATACTGTGTCTTTACACTTATTTTGGGCCACGATTGCGCTCATACTATTATTGAAGAGCAATTTGTACTATTATCTGCACCCAGTCCGAATGGGATGGAACCTTGTCTAATTAAATGATCAGTTGAAAACAGCATAATACTGAGAACTGTAGAGGATATTGAAAGAGGCCTATGCCTTAAGAGGTTTAAAATATGCTTGGACATATCACACAGCGCCATCTAGCCCCAAAGCAAGCAAAGCTTGTGTCATGGGTGCGGAAAATTGATAAACTACTTATATACTTTTAAATAAACACATACTTATTATACATACAACACCCATAGCCGCAACAGAAAGTAAAATTCATCATTTCAATGTCAGCCCGGCCGGGAATCGAACCCGGAACCTCTGCATGACATGTTACCTAACTGAACCACTCAGCCTACGCCCCAGAGATATTGAAAATGGCTAAAAATAACAAATAAAAGAGAGTATGTAAGGTCCACTATAATTGAATACTAACCGATGCTCTTACGGTGAGGGAAAACATCGTGATTTAAACTGCACATTCAGCACTGGTAGTAGGATCGGAGGTCAGATGGCAATCGCTCCACTGTAATTACCTGATCTTCCAAATTCTGGTCCAAGGCCAAGGCGGACCCAGGGCCCTCGCGCGTGAGAGTAAAACTGGGATATTGACGCGAAGATGATTAATACAAAAACCAGAGGGCCTAGTGTGAGTTCCGCTTCGATTTAACTTAACTATCGCGTTTGCGTTTACGTGGAAATTAGTATGAAAAAATATATAGCGCCGCCTAGTGGTACGTAAATGAAGTTTTTTTCTTCATACTAATTTCGACGTAAACGCAAACGCGATAGTTAAGTAAAATCGAAGCGGAACTCACACTAGGCCCTCTGGTGGAAGACCCCGGGGCCCTCGCGTGCGTCAGCACAACCGGGATATTAGACATATAGACATTATTTATTTTGACATCACAATACTCATAATAGTACTTAAATTGAACAAGTTACAATTTTATATCTTTTTTTTTTTTGTTATACGTTAGGCAAACAGGCAAGCGGGCCACCTGATAGAAAGTGGTCACCACTGCCTATAGACATTAGCAACACCAAGAGTATCGCTAATGCGTTGCCCACCTCTATAACACGTTGCTCTGGCAGCAAAAAGCAAATGCCACTCCACTGCCAAAGCCACGGTTCCCCAAATCCCCACCCCATGGAGCACTGGAAACCTTACTCACCGGCAGAAACACAATACTATTTAAAAGAGTATTATTTAGCTGCGATATTCTGTAAGGTGGAGGTACTTCCCCAGTCGGGCGGCTCCAATTCGAACGAGATACCCCGCTATACCCTACCTCTCTTATTATATCTAAATTCAACTTAAATCTATTTAAAACCTACTTAAATAAAGCGATTCGAATATGGAGTAATGCGATGTCAAAACCCGACTCAGCATTAGCTGCAGCAGACGATGCAGCGCTTGCGCAAAGATGACTATTACAAAATCCAAGTAAAAGACCCCGGGCCCTCGCGTGTGAGAGAACAACCAGGATATTGACGATTATTACAAAAATCAGGTGGCAGAAGTAGCCGTCAAAAACTAGTTGTTGTTGTTAATATTGAATAGGATGTTGTTGTTAATATTGAATAGGATTTAGTTATGTCATACGAAGTTGTAACATCCGTGAGGAAAGAAAGCCGCGAAATCTTATCGCTGACCGATTTTGATAGCGTTCTCAGATACGGATACGGTTATGTAGGTGGGGCAGTATTTAATTTGACTCATTGTGTTGCCAATTTGTATTTATTTATTGGATATCCCTCGTGTGGTGTCCGGCAGAGTTGAATAGCACCAACCCCTTACACTCGCGGGTGTCGTACGAGGCGACTAATGTTATCGAGGCAAAAGATCTAAAGTTACCGTAGACTGGAAAATGGTCAGCGGCGTTTTCCATTGTTATATTTATAACATTGCGATCTCCAACGCGCCTGCCAAGCGTGGAGATTATGGCAATAACCAGCCCTTTCATGGGAGAGGCCCTTAGTCCTGCAGTGGACTGTTATGGGCTGTGATGATGATTAGATATATTACTTGGGTATTTAAAGGTTTTGCATTGAGGCAACTGAATGTGTAACCATGATCCAATCTGGCCAAGTTCTGGATCAGGTCAGATGGCGGTCGCTCCACTGTAATTACCTGATCTGCCAAATCCTGGATAATGGTTAAGGCCGTTCCCGGCGCACTCGTGCGCGAGAGCACAACCGGGATATTAACGCCAAGGTGATTATTATTTTTATTATTCATAATTGTTTAATTTAGTGTTATAGATTGCACCTACTAAAATATAATCTTAGCTAAGAAAGAGCGGGATCTTCCAGCACAAGCTAATAAGCTTAAAGATCCCAATCACAGTGTAAAGAAATATGTAATTTTTTTATAATATTAGAAAGTAGATCTGATCAACGAAGCGTGATCATGTTTTCAATTTTTTTAGGTAACTTAACATCGATCTTATCCGTGGTAAGAATAAATACGGCATGATATGTTATCAGGTTCGGTAAACTTGTGTATGTATTCATCGTGCAAGGGTCAGGATGCGCGATATATATAGTTTTTTAAAGTTATTTCTGTTTTCTTGTGTGGGTGTGTGTCAAAGTAATAATGATATGATATACGCAGATTCATTATCATCGTCCTAGCGCTTATTCCGGCCTCTGCCAGGGTTCACTTTCCTACTGATTCTTCTCTACTTCGCCCGGTCCACGGCATCCTCACATCGTAAGCCGTTGGATCTCGCATTCGATATACGCAGATTCTTTCCCTTTATTGGCGGACCCTGGGCCCTCGCGTGCCGCACGGGCGTGCAACCGGAACATAACATCAAGATTATGATGATACGCAGATTCTTTTCCAGTCGGTGTATCTGTTGTATAATTGACGACCTGAGTGGTTCAATGGTCAACATGCCGGTCTGCCACGCAAGAGGTCCCGGGTTCGATTCCCGGCCGGGCAGAAATTGAAATGATGAATTTTAATTTCTGTGACGGGTCTGGGTGTTCTATGTATAATAAGTATGTATTTAAAAAAAGTATTTAAGTAGTTTATCAGTTATCTAGCACCCATAGCACACGCTTTGCGTAGTTTGGGGCTAGATGGCGCTGTGTGAATTTGTTCACGAATATTTATTTATTTATTTATTTATAACTTTAATTTCCTTTGCACGTACCTCCGTGACCTGACCAAATTGTATCATGGTTTCACATTCAGTCGCCTGAATGTGCAGGTGTCATCACGTTTTCCCTCACCGTAAGAGCACCGGTTACCATTCAACTAATATACCTGACTCGGAAAGGAGTCATTGGTACTTGGCCGCAGTGGGATTCTAACCCGGTACCTCTCGCTGACGAGTCGGATACCTTAACTCTGTCTAAAATCAGATTTATCAGAAACGTATTAGGAGCGGCCACCACTCGGCCACCGACGCCCCAGATACGTTTTTGATAATCTGATATGCTTCAATCGCATAATTATGTTATCATAATCATGTAATACTGCAAATGGCGGCTAATAGACAATAAATCAATAATATCTATCCGGAAGGAAAATGTACTCGAAAAATACTGAAGATAGAATAACGATAAAACAAGTCTCTACATTTATTAATTGAATCTATGAAGCCAATTATAAAACATGTTTTTGGTGTAATTATTGTGTTAGTTTTACGCAAAGACTGAGAATAAAAAAATGTTGTCATATCAGATAAATAACTTGTCTTTAGTTTTACGTAACTGTAGTTGTGTACGTTTTAAAAATTGTGAAAAATAATAAATTATTAAATAAAACGGATGAAATGTTAATCTTTCTAAAGCAGTTTAAATTGAGGAAGACAATGAAACATAACATTAGTCTTTATATTACTCCATTGCTGGAAATGGACTTCCCCCATGGAAACTTTTATATATTTACTAGCTGACCCGGCAAACGTTGTTTTGCCATATAAATAAAAAAAAATTTAGGGGTGGACTACCCCTAACATTTAGGGGGATGAAAAATAGATGTTGGCCGATTCTCATAGATACCGGATAAGCACAAAAAATTTCATCAAAATCGGTCAAGCCGTTTCGGAGGAGTATGGCAACGAAAACTGTGACACGAGAATTTTATATATTAGATTAACTTTGAGTAAAAGCTACCCTTAATATTTAAAGTACCTATGATAGGTACTAATATTTTATATTAGCTAGCCGTGTGGTGTCCGGAAGAGTATAATAGCACCAACCTCTTATACTCGTAGGAGTCGTACAAGGCGACTAATGTTTTCGAGGCAAAAGATCAAGAGTCTCCGGAGTCTGGAAAATGGGCAGCAGCATTTTCCATTGTTATATTTAAACACTGCGATCTCCAACCCGCCTGCCAAGCGTGGAGATTATTGCTATAACCTCCCCTTTCGTGGGAGAGGCGCTAAGTCCTGCAGTGGACTGTTACGGGCTGTGATAATGAATTAGGAGCGGCCACCACTCGGCCACCGACGCCCCAGATACGCTTTTGATAATCTGATATGCTTCAATCGCATAATTATGTTATCATAATCATGTAATACTGCAAATGGCGGCTAATAGACAATAAATCAATAATATCTATCCGGAAGGAAAATGTACTCGAAAAATACTGAAGATAGAATAACGATAAAACAAGTCTCTGCATTTATTATTTGAATCTATGAAGCCAATTATAAAACATGTTTTTGGTGTAATTATTGTGTTAGTTTTACGCAAAGACTAACATCTAAGAATAAAAAAATGTTGCCATATCAGATAATAACTTGTCTTTAGTTTTACGTAATCGTAGTAGTGTACGTTTTAAAAAGTGTGAATATAATAAATTATTAATTAAAAAGGATGAAATGTTAATCTTTCTAAAGCAGTTTAAATTGAGGAAGACAATGAAACATAACATTAGCCTATATATTACTCCATTGCTGGAAATGGAATTCTCCCATGAAAACATTTATATATTTATTAACTTTAAGTAAATGCTACCCTTAATATTTAAAGTACCTATAATAGGTACTGATATTTTATATTAGCTAGCCGTGTGGTGTCCGGCAGAGTTGAATAGCACCAACCTCTTATACTCGTAGGAGTCGTACAAGGCGACTAATGTTTTCGAGGCAAAATATCTAGAGTCTCCATAGACTGGAAAATGGGCTGCAGCGTTTTCCATTGTTATATTTATAAACCGTGATCTCCAACCCGCCTGCCGAGCGTGGAGATTATGGCAATAACGTCCCCTTTTGTGGGAGAGGCCCTAAGTTCTGCAGTGGACTGTGATGATGATACGAAGGAACGGTCATTACGGGTGCGCACTTCACTAGATGGCTCTTGAACGATGGTCGACCAGCTTTTGTCTTTTTTCCAAATTGGTGATTGCCAGACGGGTCAACACAGATGTCGAGGTATTTCCCTTCTTTTAGTACTTGCACTCTGTTGTTATTTAAATGTAGATCAGATAGTCACGGGTAAAGTCCTATGGGTATTAAACCTGTGTCACTCTTACAGAACGCAGTATAACTAGTAACAGACGCTCCGATTTGGCTGGGGCCGAGTAACCGTCAGTTGCAGTCGATACTAATCATTACATTGACCTCCGTGACCAAATGAACCTGACTAGATTGGATCATGGTTACACATTCAGTCGCCTGAATGTGCAGGTTTTCATCACGGTGTTTTCCCTCACCGTAAGAGCATCGGTTATCATTTAACTAATGTACATGAGTCAGACAAGAGTTATTCTTTAATGGCCGCAGTGAGATTCGAACCCGGTACCTCTCGCTTACGAGTCTGCTACCTTAACCACTCGGCCACCGACTCTCCAGAGCCCAACCACCGGCAAAACATACTTAAACAAAACAAATAAAACTCACTTGATGTATAGTAATGACTCCGGTCTTCTCTTGCATCTTCATCGTGCACTAACTTAATTATCACAGATTGAATAAATAAATAAATAAAAACTAAAACAGAGCAACAATCACAGCATAGTAACTTAGTTCAGCAGTCCTCCAAATCCAGGTCCCATAGGCCGTTTAGGGTGTCTAGAAACTTTCTAAGCAACCGATCCAGTATTCTATAGAAGAACGCGTTGTAGTAAATTACTATAAACGTAAATTCGATCAGAACGCGTAAGTCTATGAGCATCAGACGCGCGGTACGTCCGCTCGGCTCGGCGGGTGGCGCACGAGTGCCAGTCAGTCGGTCATTCGGTGATCGAAATAGTGGTGCCGCGGTCGATGGGCGGGCAAGTATCGATGGTTTAGCTATGAGATCACAGCATAGTAACTGTAACCGAATGTCGATACTGTAACCGCGGGCAAAGAGTAAATCAAACGATAACCTTTTTGTAATCTCGGTGACTACACTAATGGCACTGGTACATTATATGGCGGGGGTGCATAGCCAGCATTTGTTTCCTACGCAATTTGTCGGTCTGGCGCAGGTTTTTGTAGGGTCCGCTTTGCTGCTCATTCTAATTTACTTCGCCCGATCTTTAGCATCCTGGCAGCGTAAGGATGCTTAAGATCTATTTTTTTATAAATATCAAATCAAATCGAAATATCCTTACTGAGTAGAACATTCAACATCTCTTTCAATGGTCAAAAGGACGGGGCAGGAAGATAGAAAGGAAACACGCAATGACATATCGACTTCGCCCGGTCTTTAGTGTCCTAGCGGCATAAGTTGGCTCTCCCTTCCGACCGAATTCATCGCTACAAATTTTTGATAACTATTAAATAAAATCAAATCGAAATTTCTTTATTCAGTAGGACATTCAATATCTCTTTAAGTAGTCAAAAGGAGGGGGCAGGAAGGTAGGAAAGAAACATACAATGACATGCATGTATTGTACTAAGATATAAGTATTTATATATGTATAGTATAGAACAGCTATATAGGTATAGTAATGAGGTTCATTTTATTGCTATTATTTTAAGTTGTGCACGACACTGCATCTAACTATCACCATCTCTCTAATGTAGACCTACTGGAACAAATTTCTTCATAGAAATAATGTGTATTCTATACTTCTGTCATTTTTTTCTGTATTTTGTGTACAATAAATGGTTTAATAAATAAATAGACACATCGACAATCCCACCGACACCGCCACCGCCACATCACTACGCACATGCGCGTGCGCACAACGCGTGCTCCGATAACCGCGCGGCCCCCGATTGGCCGATCGCATAGCGTGTTCGACTCTTCGAGACAACCACTTTCCCTTGCTGCGTGAATTTGGGGTGCCTCGGTGCGTGAACTCGCGAGCGGAATGCGCGGATTTGTGATGCGCAGTGCGGTCAGAGCAGAGGACGATTTCATACAAAAGTTTGTTTATTTAGACTAGCCAGGAATGGTACCGCCGATCTCCAATAGCATGATCCCATCCTCTGTAGTGACGACAAAACATGTATTTCGGATATTCTGTGACGTCATTCCAGAGGTATCATGCTATTGGAAATTGGTGGTGCCGCTGCTGAGCCTCGTGTCCGCTCATTTACTAATGCCTCGATTGAATTCTTTGGTTTCTTACATACAGGAGTCAGTTATTTATCTACTACTTGGTTACATAGGAGCTAAATAATTATTTATATCAATATATGTATACATATGGACATTAGAACTGTTTATTTCCACGCTTGACCTATCGTACCCTTGTGACAAGTGTTTTTCCAAGACTTCGTAGTGGACCAATATTTATTCTCACGAGGAGTTTGCAAAACATTCTAGGCATTTATGTAGCTATATATTTATCTAGCCTAACAAACCGGCAGATAGCCCACCTGATGGTGACCGGTAACTCGCGAATTGGACCATCTGCGGATTGGACAAATCGCGAGTTGAACCATCTGCGGATTGGACAAATCGCGAGTTGAACCATCTGCGGATTGGACAAATCGCGAGTTGAACCATCTGCGAATTGGACAAATTGCGAGTTGAACCATCTGCGGATTGGACAAATCGCGAGTTGAACCATCTGCGGATTGGACAAATCGCGAGTTGAACCATCTGCGGATTGGACGAATCGCGAGTTGAACCATCTGCGGATTTATTTATTCATTTTATTTGCCAACAGTTTTACACTTTTTGTTCCATTTAAATATTACATCAAATATCTTAAACACTTAAATGTAAATCCAATAATGCAATATGTCAACACAACACGGATTGGACCGATCTCGAATTGGCAAAATTGCGAATTAGATTAGATTACATTATTTATTTATCAATGCAATTTACATCATATTAAGCGCATTTGGGAGATAGGCCTTTGCCTTGCAGTGGGACGCCGACGGCTAAAAAAAATAAAAAATTAAGCGCATGCTATAACATAAGCAAGTCACAAAGATATCGTCAAAGAGAATTAAAATGTCATAAAACAATTTTCATAATTAGACAAGCTGTGAGTTAAATTAGTCGCGGACATTGTTGCTTGGCGGGAGAAATACATAAAGGGATGTTACACATCCAGACGGACTCCTCAGGCTTGACAGAACCGTACCACCGATAAAAAAGATATCTATGCGTCAATATCCTGGTTGTGCTCTCTTCGGCAGATCCGGCAATTACAGTGGAGCAACTGCCGTCGACCCCGTTAACAGGGGAACCTGACCAGATTTGATCATGGTCACACATTCAGTCGCCTAAATATGCAGGTGCCCATTGACCGGTGGACAAAATATTGAAACGAATAAAACTTATAGGCTACAAGGTTACAAAATTTGTGACCATATAATAAATTTGTAAAGAATTAGTTGCCTAATACAGATGTCGAAATGTAATCGTTATAAAAGCAACCGCATCGGAATCCGTACAGTAATTTAGATCATCGAGTGCGACGCATCGAACTGAAGACTATATTTAAGAAGTATAGTCCGATATTTAAAAATTGATGAAGTAATGTGGGAAAAGGCTAGATCCCTGTTATTGATTAAATATTCATAGTTTCCAAAATATTTTCACTAGAACGTCTACGCTACTCGATAAAGATGATATGCAAATCTATATTCAAAATACAGTTCGTTTTCTTTCCTTTCATATCGTGTTATATAAGTAAGTAAGATCATGGTCAAGGCGGACCCTGAGCCTTGTGCGCGAGAGCACAACCGGGACATTAACGCCAAGATAATGGTATTTTATATTTGTATTATGCTTAACGAGACACATTATTACACATTTATAGAATACTAGCAGCCGCCCCGGCTTCGCACTGGTACCACTACGGGTACACGGGTATATAGCCTATGTCACCCGGGGATAGTGTAGCTTCCCAACGGTGAAAGAAGTTTTGAAATCGGTCCAGTAGTTTCGAAGCCTATTCAATACAAACAAACAAACAAAAAATCAAACCTTTCCTCCTTATAATATTAGTACAGATACATGTCATATTATTTGAATTTTTATTAAAAATGTAATTTTAGTGTACCTATGTATTAAATGTAAAAGAAGCGATGGATTGACATCGCCGAGTCGGATTCGATAGCCAACGGCCTACGACGCCAGGATGCCGAAGACCGGGCGAAGTGGAGAAGAATGAGTAGGAAAGCGGACCCTGGCAGAAGCCGGGATAAACGCTAGAATTATGATGATTATTTAAAAATGCCATACTTAATTATTATTACGAGTCATTCATTTAATTATAACATTCGATTGTATTGAGCTTACTAACAAATTAAGTGATTGTGTTCCCAATATGAAGTACGGTGTATGCGGCGATCGCAACGTCTGTTCTACCACGGCGTCTGTCGTACTAACGCCGGCCGGCGTGCCCCTTTATATCAAATGGTCCATTCTTATAATTTATACTTTGCAGAAATAGACATATTTAGCTATTCTCAAAATAGTTACAAAATTGAAGTTATTAAAAAGCTTGCCTCAGTTGTTCTTGATGCGCGATTACTTGTTGTATTGAAATATGTGGTCAATGTTGTGGATTGACAGACTTAACTACGATTTTTTATGATTTCTTGTAATTACTAAACTTGTACAATTGTTTTTTGACCCGAATAAAGTAAATAAATAAATAAATTACACATCGCCATATCACAATTATAATTATTTGTGGGTAAGCGATCCAATATTTTGCAGGAATGGTTACACGGTACTCGTCACCATATTAGTACATATGAAAACGTCAATAATATCTAGAAGCACTATAATTAGCTCATATTATTTGCTACGAGGACACGCCGCACCGGAGGCGTGTCTGGCTGCACGTCACAATGCGCGTGGCGTGATGTCCAGTGCTGACCATTGGCAAAGGAATATGATTGAGATATCAATTACTGTGTTTACCGTCAATCTTCTGTTGGTACACTTGTTTTTATGGGTGTGTTTGTCCGTTTGTCGCTGTCATCAAAGTATTATATAACTACTTTTTAGAGAGGTAGGGCATAGCGGGGTATCCCGTTCGAATTGGAGCCGCTCGACTGGGGAAGTACCTCCACCTTACAGAATACCGCAGCTAAATAATACTCTTTTAAATAGTATTGTGTTTCTGCCGGTGAGTAAGGTTTCCATTTCTCCATGGGGTGGGAATTTGGGGAACCGTGGCTTTGGCAGTGGAGGGACATTTGCCTTTTTACTGCCAGAGTAACGTGTTATAGAGGATACTCTGGGTGTTGCTAATGTCTATAGGCAGTGGTGACCACTTTCAATCAGGTGGTTCGCTTTTTTGCCTACCGTATGACATAAAAAAAATCAAAGACTAAGGGCGCCGTAGGTCCTAACGTCGGCAAACACAAGAAAAATTCCACTTTGTAGTGATAGTAGACGTTTGAGAGATCACAGTCTATCATCGTTGAGTTCATCAGGTGGTATGACTCCGCCAAGCCTGAAGGGTACGCCTAGGTTAGTAGAGCTCGTCTAATCTAAAATGCCGCGCCCCACTATCGCATTACCGCACACAAGCAAGTTTAAAATATGGACGCAATACATATACAAATGCCGTTGTAATTGGTCATTCAGTTGCCGGTGAGATTCAAACGTAGGAGCACGCGTCGTTCATTGGCTCCCACGCAGATGAAGTGTCGTTATCAATATTTGCACTCACACATCGAAATCAACTAACTAAGTAGTGGGGCGCGTCATCTTAGACTAGACGAGCTCTACCACCGCCTTATCTATTTCTGCCGCCAAGCAACAATGCTTGCATTATTGTGTTCCGGTTTGAAGGATAAGGCAGCCAGCGCAATTACAGGCATGAGACATTGCATCTTAGTCCTTACAGTGACAACTTACCCACGGTTCTGCATTTTTGTTGAAACAACCTAAATGCATGAATCGTAGATGTTATGGGCGACAGTTACCGTTTACCATCAGGCGGGCTGTCTGCTCGTTTGTTACTGCGTAGCATAACAAGACATCGTGAGATATGGGAGCGTCACGGGAGGGCAAGGGAAGTAAGGGAAAACATCGTAATGAAACCCGCACACTCGGGCGTCTGAATGTGTAACCATGATCCAATATGGTCAGGTCCCCTGTTAGTTAGAGCCATGAGACATTGCAGCAGAGTCATGGAGGTCAGATGGCAGTCGCTCAACTGTAATTACCTGATCTGCCAAATCCTGGATCATGGTCACGGCGGACCCCGGGCCCTCGAGAGCACAACACCAAGATGATAATATTTTTATTGCTTAATTTAAGTACACGAGACCCAGAAACCTATAGAAAATTTGAAACGGCATATTATCACGATGTGCAGAGTCGAATCAAGTGTCTAGTATAGCACATAAAGTGGTAAACGACAAGTACACAACTAAATTGAAATGATATTATACTCGTAATTTGCGGAGGTGTGTCTGTTCGTCATAGAGTCAACAGAACGTATTTTCGTACCTGGCGTCAGGGTTTTAACTCAATAATATTTACATTACATATACATAGAGAATGGACGACATGAGTTTTTAACATGCCACGCATGGCACGTTTGCCGCGCAGTCCCGGGTTCGATTCGCGGCCGGCAGAATCTCTAGAAGCAGGTCTTATCCACCAACTGAACCACTCAGGTCGTCAAGTGTGTTTGTAATTTGTTCCAGCTGGAGCACGGCTTAACAGAACACGCGAAGTTGCGGGCAAAAGCTAGTCTAGTTCCTCATCTGTGAAGATGAGGGAAGATATTACTATGGCCGGATCTCCACTACTCAAAATACTATCCAATGCACGACAGTATTTTGACAACAGATCTTACGCCTCACTGCGCCATCGTGAAAATCATCATTCGAAACGGGAAAAGTCTGGCGGCTCCAATTCGAACGTGGAATCCCGCTATGCCCTACACTCATCATCGTCCTAGCGCTTATCCCGGCCTCTGCCAGGGTCCGCTTTAAAACTCATTCTTCTCGACTTCACCCGATCTTCGGCAGGCTCGCGTCGTAAGCCGTATACTAACTCCCGCTATGCCCTACACTGCTTTTCCGAAATCATCCAACAACAATGTGCTCTCGAACCGAGCCGCCAAACGTTCACACGCACCCAGCGACCTTGACTTTGATCAGGTCGCGACCTCATTCCTCGACGGCGGCCGTCGGATGAGCAGGCGTGTGCTCCTTATTTTTTTTAAAGTGTTTATGGCATATTTATTGCGATTATTTTTATCTTATTAATTGCGGTAGACGCTAACTCAGAGGGACAGATATGTTGGAGGCTTTTGAAATGGGGAGCTGGAGGAGGATGGAAAGAATAAGTTGCACTGAAAGGAAGATAAATGGGGAACTCGTGACCATGACGCATGCAACTGCGTCAAAATATCGAGGTAAAAACAATACTAACCGTGGTAACAAACCCGATAATATGTGTAGTGAAAGTGTATAAATGGGGAAGTTCTGAGACTCGTAAATGAGAAAAGAGCCAGCGACCACACTGAAGTTAGGAAAAATTTTGAGACTACGTATTACTCTGAGTTATAAGCTACAACACTGCAAAATTTCATCGAAATCCGCTCACTAGCTTTCCCATAAAAATCATAAACGTCCACCCTCACAATCACTCGCATTTGTGATATTGAAGGAGGATATATGAGCTTAACTTCACACACATCTTACATAAAGCTCACGCCTCTGTCCTACAGGTGGGGTGCCAGATTATGGACCGCCACTTTGCTCTGTCCTGCCACAACTCCCTAGCCTCGCATATATCCACAACTCTTTTCATACATCTCCTTTTATTCTTGCCAGCTTTTCTGAGAACATTACTGACCTGATTTATAAAAAAAGAACCAAAATTATGAGAGCGCCATCAACTGATGCTTTTTGAAACCAACTGACAGTACCTACTGGAAAACTGCTCATTGGCAAGGGTTGTGCGTTGTTTTCATACATCTCCTTTTATCATTGCCACTTCGGAAACCAGCTTTTTGCATGGCATATTGCAGCAAGATGAATAAAGTTCAGTGCCAAGGTGAAACCGTTTATGCAGTTATGGTCTGGCACCTTGACCGACATTTTATACGGTTGGACGGATCGCAATGCAACACATACCTAGAGACAGGATGTTGGACGTTAAAACAAGTTTTTTTATATAAATGAGAGTCCTATTTGCCTGCCATCACACCTTATTTTCTATTTATATATACATAGCATAAAACAAAGTCACTTCCCGCCGTTTAAATGTATCTATATACGCTTAGATCTTTTAAACTACGCAACGGATTTTAATACGGTTTTCAGCAATAGATAAATTAGGATGAATAAAGTAGGATGTAGGGTGGGTGTAGAGTAGGAGTAGGGCGGGTTGTAATTATTTTAAATAGGTAAAGTTGTTTTTGTGTTTATCCATTACATACCCATAAACAAACAAACCGACAAACAATCAAATCTTTCCTCTTTATAATATTAGTATAGATAAATAATCTTCTTGGCCTTTGAACAATTTAAACGTTGATATTTAGACTTTGGTCAGTTGAACTTTTGATCAAATAACATAATGTTTTAAACTATCGCGGTTATTATCACACATTTGAAAGGTGTGTTCCGGGTTTCCTAACCGAATGTTTTGATCAAACTATGACCATGTTCTTTCAAATTTTTTTATATGTATTTAAAAAAGAAAGTATATAAGTAGTTTATCAGTTATCTAACATCCATAACACAAGCTTAGCTTTCTTTGGGGCTAGACGGCGCTGTGTGAATTTGTCCAAGCATATTTATCTATGATATGTATGAATTGTAACCTACAAAACGTAACAAGCGCGGTAGGCCCAGAAGGAGATGGCGGGACGAGTTGGACGCCTTTTCAAAGGATTGGCCGAGGCAAGCATCCGACCGTAAGTCGTGGAAGATTGATAGAGAGGCCTTTGCCTTTGGACAGAAATGGCTAACAATAATAATAATGTATCATCATCATCATCATATCAGCCAGAAGACGCCCACTGCTGGGTATAGGCCTCACCCAGAGATCGCCACAAAGGCCGATCCTGTGCTTTCCACATCTAGCTGGTACCTGCGATCTTTACCAGGTCGTCGGTCCACCTCGTGGGAGGCCTACCCACGCTGCGTCTTCCGGTACGTGGTCGCCACACCAGAACTTTGCTGCTCCATCGGCCATCTGTTTTTCGAACTATGTGCCCATAATAATGTATAGATTGTACAAACTATAGTATAGACAATATTGCCCCAATCACATAGGCGAATCATAATGCGAAAAAATCACATAATGCACAGCGAATGTGCGTGTATCACGGCTATGTACTATCGCTACCCCGGTTAAGGTTAGACCAAGGTTGATGCCCACGTGCAGCCACGCTGCGGGTCACCAGGTCGCCGGCTGTACGCGTGACAGCGCCTTTGCTTGCGGAAACGTGATAGGAAACACACTTGTGGTACAATGTCACCGTCTTTTTTCTAGTTTTTTTTTGTTTTATGTACAGACGAGCAAGCAGGCCACCTGATGGTTAGTGATCACTGCTGCAACACCTGGATGGTTGCGAATACGAGTGCGTAACTGAGCTTTGAAATACAAACGTGCGTGACCCACGGGTTCGGTAGTCCCTGTAGTAGTAGTAGTAATGTATGTAATTATGGTTTAGAATAAAAATTGCTGTTGGATATCCTATATACCTATATATATGGATATAAATAAAAAGTGTACAAGCATAGGGTTTGGGACGCAAGGTCTGACGTTGTACATAAGTTAAAAAGATTTAATTGACGTTGTACATAAGTTAAAAACTTATATTAAGTGTATTTTTATAGAAATAAATTACTTGTAAAATAAAAAAGTGTACATAAAAGAACTATCACTGCTAACTGTAAGTAAGTACGTCTAAAAGCAATAGCTATTTACTAGAATTAACAAAATTACGTACTAATGTAACAACATCATCATTATCAGCGATGACGATGATTGGCAATCATCGTTAGGTACATTATACTAATTATTATAATTATAACACTTACATTAACTTTGCAATCTATCTAAATGATGATTTATTTCGATTTTTTAATTACGATACTTGGTTCATGAAATATATACCTACCGAGATTTTTATGTCCGTTGTATTTGGAGAACATCTAATATTCCTTCGCCTAAGCTATAGTTGAGAAAATTTTGTTTTCTAAACTAATATTATTAAAGAGAAAATACTAGAATCTTGTATGGAATTTCAATTTAGAATAGACTACCTTTTGCCCGCGACTTATTACGTGTGGAAATCGTTTTTAGGGCAGTTTATGTATATGTATGTGTAACGTATAAAAGCTAGTACTACGGAGACATCAAGCTGTATCTCTGGTTCTAACCAGTCGAATTAGATGAAACATGGCCTAGATTTTAAGTTTTACCTCAAACTACCAAACTGTGAAAGCCCTATCAGAATCCATTCGGCGTCATTACCATATTTCTGGTTTAGCTGGTCAGGACAGTTCATGTAATTACAGTAGAGCGACTGTCATCTGACCTCCGTGACCCTGCTGATAAACCTGACCAGATTGGATCATTATCCCCTGAATCCTGAATGTCGCCTGAATGTGCAGGTCTCATCACGATGCTCTCCCTCACCGGCCCGAGGCCTGTCACTGCGCAGCATAAAAAAAAACTAAAATAAAAATGAAATAAGCAATACAAACAACAGCTGCTACAGCAACTAATTAGATGAAAAACTAAGCAACAGAAAAACATTTTTAGGCTCTTACAAGTCGATGTACAGGAAATCTTAGGATTTGGACAAACTTCGGTGTATCTGGAAACGTGAAGAGATATAATCTAAATAACACCATACTAACTTTTATGGCCGTGTGGTGTCCGACAGAGCAGAATAGCCACCGACCCCTTACACTCGTGGGTGTCGTACAAGGCGACTAGTGTTTTCGAGGTGAAAGATCTAGAGTCTCCGTTAACCGGAAAATGGGCAGCAACGTTTCCTATTGTTAAATTTATAACACTGCGATCTCCAACCCGCCTGCCAAGCGTGGAGATTATGGCAATGACCTCCCCTTTCGTGGGGGAGGCCGTAAGTCCTGCAGTGGGCTGTTACGGGCTGTGATGATGACGTGTCAGTGCGTACACGCTCTAAAGAGCATCACTTAGTCTTTTTAACTAATGTATATAAATTTATATACACAACTTGATAAATTGTGGTGGCAAACCCGACTTTAATGACAATATATGAACTATTCGAATAGTTAATCTGTATTTAATGACGTCTTATGACAGCAGATTACAATTATATTGCTGGTATTTTTCCCCATTTCTTTGACGTTCATTAATTACCCTCATTTTGGCCGAGCATTACTCTGATCGAACAGAATTACTTTTTGTTGACAGGTATATTATTGACAATAATTTATCATGGACTAGAATTGCTTAATTATTTTAGACTTAGGAAAAGTCGTTATGTTTTAAACTATTGCGGTTATAGTCACACATTTTAAGGGTATGTTCCGGGTTTCCTACCGCGTACCTTTGTTGACGAGTAGCCCGATATTTCGACACAGTTGCATGCATCATGGCCACGGGACGACTCGTGACCATGATGCAAGCGGTAGGAAACCCTTAAAATGTTAGAAAAAGTCATTGGTACTGGGGAACGAACTCGGCACCTCTCTACCCTTACTTACCCAGTACGCCACCGACGCTCACAATTAATAAATTTTTAATGTAACTACACTATCAAAGGCGCATCGATACAATTCCACGGTGTCGCTTAACAAACAATATCTTATTACAATTTCAATAAATACTTATAATTATTATATCAAATTGCTTTGTAGGTCGATAGATAATTATTTGTATCATAACATTGCAAGTCAGTTGCAATGCTATGATACCGTCGAGCTGATCTGATGATGGAGACGGAAGGTGGCATGAGGAACGTTTAAACTACGCATGGTAAACTAATCGACTTTGGGCTCATTTGATTAATCTTGACGAATACTCTGACTAATAGAGAACGCGCGATAAAAGCTTGCTATGATAAATATTTTAAATTTGAACTTGTTTCTTGTCTTATTTTGATTCCTGTGTAGACAGCAAATAGGGCTCCGTTTAGTCGTGGGATTACCACTAAGGTGGCAAACAATCTTACGGCCTGCCTGATGGTAACCAATCACCGCAGCCTATCAAAGTTTGCAATAACAGGGGCATCACCCACGCGTTGCCGACCCCGTAAAAACCTTTTCACCCCTTTCATGAAGAAGTCCATGTTGTACTCTCCACGGAAAACCTCTCCAGATAGTTCATTCCACAACCTTAGTGTGCGTGGGAGAAAGTTCCTTTGAAACCGCACAGATCGCGACCAATTCGGCTCCAAGGTGTGAGGATGAATTCCCTGTCGGCGGCGAGCGGTGCGATAATAGAATGCAGCTGTAGGCATCATGTCGAACAGTTCATGAGAACAAACACCGTTGCACAAGCGGTAGACCACACAAAGGGAGGGAAAATCCCTCCGCTGATTCAGTCAGTGGGTATGGTATCATCGACAATTCTCACAGCGCGCTTTTGGTACGAGTCACAAGGATCAAGCTGTATCAATAGTGGTCAGACTACAATAAAAAAACCGCAAATCGATGTACATTATAGCCGTTTGGTACAGTTTAGGTTAAAACAAACATTTTGAGTGGTAGTTTATAAAACTATTACCACGGGGGGCGCAGTGATGACGTCATCAACTTTTTGTAAGGGATTTGAAAAAATTTTTTTGGAATCCTATCGTGTTTGATATCAAATGAAAGGGCTTCGTGAGCTGGTTCTATAAATATACTACACTATTAGTTTTGGGCAATCTATTTTTTTTAAGTCCAAGAAATACTTTCAAAATATACCAAGTTTGGGCTCCTCCAGGTAGGAAACGGTTTAGTAAATTTTTCTTAATATACTCAAATCTAACGTCAAAAAGGCGATTTTAAAAACATTAACAATTACTAATTTTTATTTACTTTTTATAAAGTTTGAGATTCAGAATTTTATCAATATTCAGGTTTCCTATCAATATTTGCTTTGTACACCGTCCACTACAACGGGGACCCTAAAATAAGGTGGCATGTCAAATAGACTCACCTAACAGCATGCCGTCGTGGCGCGGCGGGGGGATGCGCGCGTGCGCCGGTCGGCGCCGTCACCGCTCCGGCATCGCAGAGCCTGTATGGGGGAACACATTACATATATGTATTTACAAGTATATAAGTAGTCTATTCGCAGTTTAGCCGTGTGGTGTCCGGCAGAGTAGAATAGCACCAACCCCTTCCACTCGTGGGTGTCGTACAAGGCGACTAATGTTTTCGAGGCAAAGGATCTAGAGTATCTTTAGACTGGAAAATGGGCAGCAGCGTTTTCCATTGCTATATTTATAACACTGCGATCTCCAACCCGCCTGCCAAACGTGGAGACTATGGCAATAACCTTTCGTGGGAGAGGCTCTAAGTTCTGCAGTAGACTGATATGGGCTATGATGACGATGAAGTAGTTTATCAGTTATCTAGCATCAAACACAAGCTTTGCCTACTTTAGGGCTAGATGGCGCTGTGTGAATTGTCCAAACATATTTATTTAGGTATATTTGTAGGTAGGTATTTGGAAGCGAAGAGCACTGTCACCGAAGGGGTTTTGTGGCCTAATGGTTAAGGCGTCCGACTCGTAAGGGAGAAGAGGTGGGGTTTGATCGCTAATGCCGCCATGTACCAATGATTTTTTCTGTGTTATACTAATTTTACATTAGTTGAACACTAACCGGTGCTCTTTCGGTGAGGGAAAACATCGTGATGAAACCTGCGCGTTCAGGCGACTGAAGGTGTAATGATCCTATGATGCAATATGGTCAAATTCCCCTGTTAACAGGTGATCAACGAACATGATCTGCCAATTCCGGGATCATGGTCAAGGCGGTCCCCGGGCCCATGAGCGCGAGAGCACAACCGGGACATTAACAGTAAGATGATGATTGAAGTTGTTACATCCTTCTTAGATTTATGTACCTACCGAAAAAATATCTACTGATTTCCTGTTAGATACCACTGGAAGATCACAATCTCAGTACGGTAGGTATTTTAACAAAAGAAATAGACGTCAACAATTTCATTAACACAACAAAAGATTATTTATTGTACTTATTCGTTTCACAGTTAAATCCCGACTGAATAGAATACAATATTCAATATTGTATAAAGATTGAATTTAGATAAGCAGTTTGAAAATAATAAGAAAAGATTTATTATTTATAGATCAGCAAGGAAGGAGCAAGGAACAGAATCGGCACATAGATTGAACAGCAAGATTGGCTCTTTGTTCCATTTTTACAAACAGTATAGTTAGACTGTGAGTGTGAGGGTGCCGTGGGTTATCTACGTCATCAAGTACAAGAAAATTACCACTTCGTAGCGAAAGTAGACCTTTGGGGGACCCACAAAACGTTGGCCACACAAACGTTGGCGTGTACGGCGTGACATGTACAACCGAATGGCACAAACAATATTTTTATTTACCCAAACTTCGACTTTTCTTTCTCACTAAAAAGAAAAGTGACTTCAATACCCTTTTTTACTTCTAGAACTAGTTTAGAGGATTCGTTTTATTTATACTATGTAAAGATTTAGGTACGTAATAATCGATCGTTTACCGAGCAAATGTCAATTTACAATTGACGTAAATATTGATAGTGGAAATTGATCGATTCGCTCAGTTCGTCAAAGGACGACAAGTCTGAGTGTGGTGGTGGTCATCTTGGCGTTATTGTCCCGGTTCAGCTCTCGCGTGCGATGGCTGGGGCCCGCCTTGACTGTGATCCACAATTTGGCAGATCAGCGGGGCTAGCTATTGGCTAACTCAGTTGACAACTGTATTTGACACTAGATAATTCTACACCACGTCATCACGTCTACCAAATTAGAGTAGTGTCAGATTTTTTTATGTCATATTCAGTTGTCCACTGAGATAACCGATAGGCCCTCAGGTAATTACAGTGGAGCGACTGCCATCTGACTTCCGTGACACTGCTACCAGGGGAATCTGACTAGATTGGATCACGGTTACACGTTCAGTCGCCTGAATGTGCAGGTTTCATCGCGATGTTTTCCCTCACCGTAAGAGCATCGGTAAGCATAGTGTTCAACTAATATACATGTGCGAGTATAACTCAGAAAAGAGTCTTTGGTACATGACGGCACTGGGATTCGAACGCAGTAATTCGGAGTACGAGTCGGACCTCTTAACCATTAGGCCACGGACGCTGTCAAGTGACAAGCGTCTCAGTTCGAAGAGGTCACATCCCAATACTGACCGCGTGCGCATAATATTAACATTAGATAGGCATCAAGACTGCTCAACGTCACATCTGCTTCCAACTAATCTTTGATCACCTTGTAGATTACAAACAAAGGCAGAGATAGTGTGTTGGTGCAGATACGGCAATAGTACCTATCATTGTACCAACAATAGTTAATGCAAACATTTAAAAGAAGCAAGGTATAAGGTTTTAGAGGTCAGCTACATAAAATATATTACAAAAAATAAATTATTATAATATTTCTGTATTGATACTGTCAAAGAACTCATAGATTTTATGGTTTTGTTACGGATAACTGATTTTAGCCTGCGACTTTGTCTGTGTTATATTTATGTTATGCTATTTTCCTGCGGATACTACATAGAACTTCAAGATAAATTATATAGAATATTTGTAAGTTTATATTATAGTTAATATTGTAGTCTAATATAGGAGAATCCCGGGCCCTCACGTATTGAGTGGGAGCTGCAACCAGGACATAATGCCAAGATGACGATGATAATGATTTTTAAGTCTATATATGTAAGCTACAATGAAACCTATTTAAATATTAGAAGCAAGTAGGATTTTTATGATTTATTTAAACGGTTACAACAAATTCACATTTCTAAAACCATAATTTTTCTGTATATGTGGCACAACATATTTTTCTACATCAAAACATGATTTCAGCTAAAATAAAATTATTTAAACCCATATCAATCTAAATTCAATTGCTATTATTACAATTTTGTTCATTAGATGTTTATTTCATTATTCTTAAGTATTTTTATCAGGGACAAATATCTACTAACCTATATTTAATTTTATCTTTATCATTACAAGATAAACAGATAAAATAATATACGCATTTGTAAATACTGTAAGAACATTTGTGTTATATCACTTAGGGGTAGGTCAAGATAGAATATAATTAAATTATTAAATGCTCTTCTTTCAAGAGGTTGGTCATAGGTTCTAGATAAGTGGCTACACTTCAGCTTGCTTATTCTGACTGGTTTTTCCCCTGACTTCGTTTGCTAAAAATTCGGTTACAACATGGAAGTACTACATAATATTGTGACTCTTTTGAAAAAATGTGACATGCAATAAATAAATAAGAGAAACAATTTAAATTTCTGCTCGACCAAGAACCAAACTCAGAACCTCTTGCATGGCATGTTAACCACAAAATCACCCAGGTCATTATTCCAAGAAACATAATATCAATCAATATAATTTTTGATGCAGTAACAGACTATGGTAGCTACCATTTAATATAACAGATTATTGTTTTCATAAAAACTTGCTTTTGGGAAGCAATTAAAAAGATGTTAGTGAGTACAGAAGACACACTACATATTTAACGTTAATGTAGCACTAATTCCGATTAACATTCCATTTACATTTATACAGTTACATAAACAAGTTGCCGTTCTACCAAAAACTTTCGAATAGGTGATCATCAGAGCGAAACAAGACGGTAAAACACGCAGAAAACAATTACAGTAATATATACCAAGCTGCAAGATAATGTAGTGAAGAGATATAAAGCACACAACGCCAGTTCAAAGGTCTCAAAGTCCAAAGAAATAAAATAAAGAGGCAAAGCTTAGCCGCTAAACAAAAAAGTGTGTCGCGACTATCCATGTCGTTTAACATAATTTGCCATAAACTCGTTGCGGTTTCTCGTAAACAAACATACCTGCAGGTTTTAAATATAACGTTGGCTGGTCCAAAAAAATAATTTGATGAGTGAAATTGTGTTAAAATTGCAAATTATTGTAGAACCCAAAACGACACACACAATATAGAAATGACAGCTGACTGATGATGATGATGACAGAACAGACTACAAAACCAACAAAACTGTAAACACCGACTACAAATACAAACTATTTGTCTCCACCAAACAAAAATGTACAACGTTTGTATAGTCAACACGTGTTGGTGACAAAATGTTGCTAACTTTTTCGGAGGAGTGGGGTTTACTTATGGGTTTACTCCACAACTTTTGTGTTGTCAACACGTGTTCATGACAAAATGTTGCCTACTTTTTCAGTGGAGTAGCGCCTTAAGCCATTCATTCTTATTTCCGTTAGTTGATTGATCGATTCTCCGATTTTTCACATCTCTATGTAAATAGGCTTGTTCAGTTCATTTTATTCACTCATTCACTAATGTCAAATTCTCGGATTTGTCTTACTGTGTGTGCATTGTGCAACTTTCGTTTAAAATCAGTTTTTTTACACTAAAACCGCGATTTTGTGCAACAAAATTGATTTCATGACCCAAAATGGGTTTGCCGGAGAACGTTATACCGGAGGATAAGCTGCCACAATGTTGGTCAGACGACATCCGTATGAACGCTCTGTTCGCTCCATTCAGAATCAAAACTTCCAACCCAGAATCGTGGGATATGAAGATGAAGTTTTGGTCGGACATGCTACGGCTCTGGTGCAGGTGCAGGAATGATCCTATAGTGTCTGCAGGCGACGCAAAGTTCGCATTTCAAAGGAAGGGGCGCACGCCCGCCTGCATCGAAATTGTCATCGAAGAACTATTCAGGTTAGCCTTTTTCACATTTAAAGCGCATATTTTAACAGTTATCGCTAATCACTCAAGGTTTTTGTAGAAAAAATGCGTGACGCTACAATAAATATGTACGATAACATCCACTTTACATTTTTGACATGCTTCTTTGTTTGACTTTTTGGTTCAATTTGTGTGTTGTTCTGGCTATTTATAACAAATTAGACGAACAATGGGTTAGAAGATACCAAAGGGTGCAACTCAAAGTCTTTTTTCCTCAGTACTCCCTTTGCTACACTTCAACCATTTGGTTGCTTTAAAATGTGCAAATCATATAAGAAGTCTTGTCAATAAAGCTGATTAAATAAATAAATATGTTTGAACAATTCACACAGCGCCATCTAGCTCCAAAGTAAGCAAAGCTTGTGTTATAGGTGCAAGATAACTGATAAACTACTTATATACCCACTTTTAATTACATACTTATTATACGTCTACACCCAGACCCGTAACAGAAATTGAAATCCATCATTTGAATTTCTGCTCCACCGAGATTCGAACCCAGGACCTCTTCGTGAATAAAAGATAACACTTGGGCGATTAATAGTTGAATGTTTTATATTGCACTACATCGTCTACACAAAATTGTCAGACAAATTGAACCCAAAGTTTTTTTTTTTTTTATTTCACTGTGACATAGCAATTCATTACAGAGCTTATTCTTATTAAAATTGTTTGAAGTCATGTCATGAAATACCTATAACATGTTATATGCCAATGGGTAGATCACAGAGATTCTAAACAGATATGTAACATCATTAATACCTGTGTTTCATAAATGGAGATTACTTACATACTTACTTACTTGATGTCATCGAGATCTTTATTTATTTCATATCACAACATGGTAATTTTATTAAAAACTAACAACATACAAAAATAATAAAGTAAACTTAATTATCTAACTAAAATTAAATTAACCTACAATGCTAATCTAAAAATTGAAATGTACAAATATCCCCTAGATCGCTGGTACATGGTAATCCTATATTAAGAACTAATAACAATATTGTGAATCTGCACCAAGAGACCTCATTACTTAAGTTATCTGGTGTACTGTCTACAAAATAAAATTGCGAATATTTCTGATTTGCAACTTCTCCATCCAGTGGGCGAAATCCAGGCTCAGTTGGTAGCAGTAAATTTATCAGCCGGTGTCCGCTCTTCCGCTACCTTAGATTTATTTATTATTTATTTATTTCAGGCACTGAGGCTCATATTTATAAATACACAAACAACATAAATACAAAATACAGACAAAGATAAAACCTATTATGAATTTTTACGTGGTTATTTCTAAAAAAGACAAGATATATTTAAAAACAATCAAATTATTCTACATTTAATGTCTATAATTAAAAAAGTAAAAGTTATAATGTCATAATAATAATAGTAGTAAATACTCTTGTGATACATCTGAATAAAATCTAAATTCCAGAACAAAATTTTTCCTACACCTATCCCACACCTACTTTACCCTACTTACTCTTTTTTCTTTGCGTTTAAACCCCTGTATTCTAACCAACTAAACATAAAAACAATAATCCAGCTGTTATTATTATTGGTCCAGCCATTTCAGCGAGACTAATGCACAGCAATTGAGTTATATATTACATGAACGATTAATGTAATACCCTAATACAAACGTCAAGGTCACCATTGACACACTTAGGAGACAACAGACATAGCCTAGTATCATATAACATTAATAAGCCATTAATTCATTTATAGATGTAGGTTCTGTGTGCGTAATAGCAAACACAATCAATATTCCAGCACTTCTCTATCAATGGTTAGCCTGTGGTTAATTAGATTACACAAAACATAAAAAAGGTGCACGTAGCGTGTGAAAAAAGAGCACCCACGATGAACCACAGGCTAACAACTGATAGGGATGGGCTGAAATATGTAGTTTGTGTGCCATTTCTGTTTGCTATGAGGCACATTGGCCCTATGTTATTCAGCTAATAAAAAGTAAAGTCGAAGTGGATTCAATAAGGAGCAGAGTTGATCGGTGTGGACTACTTTTTTTTTCTATTTTTATATGTCAACTGCCATCTGTCTTTTTTTTCTTTTCTACATTTATCAGTTTGTTATTAGTGGAAGGGTGATCTTGCTAGGTAGGTGCCCAATAGCACCTCCATTCTGTCATTCATTAGTAGGTCTCTTGGAGAATTTCGTTTTAATCTGTTAAAGTCCGATGTGATTGCCATAAGTCCAGAAGCCAATTTGTTTGGGTGATGTTCAATGCGCTTTGAGTACTTTTGGGCTCTTGATTTGATCTCCTCTTTAACAGTCGGTACCATAAGGTCACTACTTAAGAGGGCAGTGGGTGTCCTGTGGCTGAGATGATGATGATGATGATAGTCTAGATAGCGGATTAATATAACCTAACCGACAGACCGTTGTATAACCCTTGTCCAAGTTTACTTATTCTCAAATATTTCCCAAACTACAGACCGAAAGCTACGAACCATCTCGATTTAACCAGCTTTCATATAGAAAACACCGCATCTATATTGTTCTATTCGTTCGGGTGCTAACTAAAGATATACACAGCAAACACCCCTCTTCTTTCGTTGCGGGTTAATAATCATCATTTTGGCGTAGATATATATCCTGTTGTGCTCACGCGAACGATGGCCGGGATCCGCCTCAACTGCGATCCGGCCTCCGTGATCATGTTAACAGGGGCACCTGACCAGATTGCATTCAGTCACCTGAATGTACCGGTTTTCTCTCGATGTTTTCCCTCACCGCAAGATCATCGGTTTTTCATCATCATCCGAGCGGTCAATCCCGGCTTCTGCCAGGGTCCGCTTCCCTACTTTGTTTTCCTCCACTTTGCTCGATCATCGGCATCCTCAGGACGTAAGCCGTTGACTCTTCCGTCCGACTCGGCGATGTCAATCCGTCGTTTCTAAGGTCTCCCGCGGGACTACTTTTCTGATACCAGCTTTAGGCACCTATTTCCCACGTATCCCTGGGGCTTACGCAATACCTGACAAAACCAGCGCAGCCGTGCCTCTTCGATTTTATCCGCGATATCTCTCACGCCAAGTCTGACACGAATGTACTCGTTACGCACATAATCAACTCCACCACACGTCCACCGCAGCATTTTCATTTCGTTGGCGTGGAGTTCGCAGCCGTAAAGCTAGTTAGGTTAGTGATCAACTATAAACTACATAACTCAGAAAAGGTGATTGGTCCCTACATGGCGACACCGGGGATCGAATACGGCACCTCTAGAGTAGACATTAGGCCATCGACACTCAACGACGGCCATCCGTCACTGGGATGACGATGAATATGATAGTTGAGATAGAAATAGAAACAGAAACATTTATTACACAGAAAAACAACACCACAAAATAAAATATACACAGTAAGAGCAAAACAAAAATTAACAGTAAACCATTAACAAACACTGTTCTTTTTTAATATTATTGTTACACAGTGGCCTTGCATATGCATGGGTGTTAGATAGGGAGATAGCGGTCTATGGAATTCTAACAAAACGCCCCTAATTTCAGAAACGGTGACCTCTCTCCAGTCTCCAAATACCAGCAGATCCTGCACAACGGCCCCGAAGGCTGGGTCCGCTGGGGCGCCAGACTGGCCTTTCGGCCTGCCGCGTTCGCCCTGACGGCCGTGTCGTCGCTCCTGCCGGGCCGACAGGCCATCGACAACGATGGACTGCCGAAGGCCAGCATAGACTCCACGCAGCGGTTTGTCGTCGAGAGCGTTGTTAAGGTATTTAGGACTTTACACTGTTTTTTTTTATAAAGGGGTGCACTGCCATATTCATTCAAGGGTTTTAAAGGTGCGTACGAGTCACCGAAGAATGCTCGCCGCGCGAGGGTGCTCGTTTGCGCATTTGAATGTGCCAAAAATGGCGTCGGACACGACTACAGCTGTTGCTTTTGTCATAATGCACCGCGTCATTAACCAGAAGAAGAAAAAAAACCAAATTGTTAAAATCATCTTTCTGGAAACACTGATTTTGTGATGATAATCAAAACAAAAAAGTTTATGTCAAGTGTCGACAATATGCGTGCATTCGTTTTCATTCGCGAGGCACACACGCCGAGGCACCTTTGTGCTTGGACAGAAAACCGACTGCAGGCGGCTCGCGGCATACATGCTACGAATTTGAGCAAATGGGCGAGCCCTTCGTGCCTCAACCTGAGGCTGCCTCTAATTTGTCTCCAACACACCTTAAGATGTTTTTGCGTTATAATATACAGTCCAGAAAATATGTCTTACCACAGTCTAAAGTATCTACTATATATACTAGTCCACTATCGTATAAATAATAATCATCTTGGCGTCAATATCACGGTTGTATTCACGCGCGCGAGGGCCCGGTGCCCGCCTTGACCATGATCCTGAATTTGGCAGATTAGGCAATCACAGTAGAGCGACTACCATCTGTTCTCCGTGACCTTGTTAAAAAGAGACCTTGACCAAATTGGATCATGGTTACGTATTCAGTTGCATGTGCACGTTTCATCACGATGTTTTCTTTCACCGTAAGAGCATAGGTTAGTGTTCAACTAGTGTATGTAATGCAGAAAAGAGTGCTGGGTTTCGAATCCCAGTTCGGTACCTCTCGATAACGAGTCGGAATCGTTAACCACTAGGTCACCGACGCTCAATATAACAACGCTATAAGCTGATAATGATGCTCTTACGGCGAGGGAAAACATCATGATGAAACCTGCACATTCAGGCGACTGAGTGTGTAATCATGATCCAATCTGGTCAGGTTCCCCTGGTAGCAGGGTCACGTAAGTCAGATGGTAGTCATTCCACTGTAATTACCTGATCTGCCAAATCCTAGATTATGGTCTGGGCATACGCCGGGCCCTCGTGCGCGAGAGACGTCAAGATGTTACCTGATCTGCCAAATCCTGGATCGTGATCAATCCACGTAACATGATGGACTTTGTCGCGCGAGCTACAAACTTTCTAACTCGCTTACTCCAACGCAAATCGAAAGAGATAGCTAGAGATATCTCGCGCGCGACACAGCCGGTCATGCTACGCAGTCAAGGCGGACCCCGAGACATTAACATCAACGCCAAGAAGATCGACAGGCTGATGATAACAATTCACGATGACAGGACCAAGCAACCGCCCTCCTCGAGAGCTACCCAGCTGACGCCGAGCGTGTGGGCACTGTGGACGACCTGATGCGCGCCAGCCGCTTCGCAGGCACCAGGGAGACCTTCGAAGTGCTGTTAGGATACCTGGTGGCCCAGGGTGCCGCTGTGAAGAAGGATGACGTTGTTAAACTTGGTGAGTGTCTTTTTATGAATGGTCACCGTAGAAATGTGCGATGCGACGATGCGATACCGTTTAGTCGGCGTTCGAACGGGCACGTAACTCAGTTGGCTGATTACGTAACTCGGGATAAGGGCAGGCAAATGATGATGAATTACGTAACTCTGTTGCTAACTTATCTCCGATTTCAATGATTAAAACTGTTACTTTTTCGATCACGTATGATTGATTTCATGGGTGCAGTTGCTAACGGGCTTTGCCTGGCATTGCCGGACACGGTCCGGTCGTGACTGGCGTGGGGTGGGTTTGTTACTGCCATGGGGCGGGCAGCGTGTCACTGTGTGCTTCCTTCCTACTTTACTACCCCCCTCCTTTTTGATGATTGAAAGAGATATTTAATGTCCTAATCAATAAATAAATTTTGAGTTTTAATAAAGTTCCATTGCATTAAACAAGTCAAGTTTACGCTGTGTTAATTTGTTCAAGCATATTTGTTTATTGTCATTATCATTTATTTATTGCTTTACATAGTAATATAATAACATTGGATATTAAAAGTAGGTAAATATCTCATGGGACCCTGTGAGGGCACTGCAAAATAATTAAAAATATAGCAAACAAAAGTATCTTAACAATTAAATCTAGATTCCATATTGCATAAATTATTACATGTTCATTAATAATAAATTAATTAAATATTCAATTAGCGATACGTTGACGAATATCAACTTCACACAAGATTCACAAAATGATGAATATCATTTTATGAATCGTTTTTATCTCTCGTGTCCCCCAGCGAAGCCCCACGCGCGGGCGGCCCCGATATCGGAGTCGGACTCCGACTCAGTCCGCTCAGCGGCCGCCCAGAGGCGACTATCACAAGTGTGTCTATCACAAGAAGGCTAGCTAGGAGTTAGGTACTTGTTAAACACAAATATGTTTAGACAAATTCGCACAGCGCCATCCAGCCCCAGAAAAAGCAAAGCTTGTGTTATGGGTGTTAGAAAACTGATAAACGGAGCCTCCTCTCAGAGTACAATAAACACAGAAAAAGCAACCGACGGCCTTATCGATTATAACTATTTCTAAGCAACCTTTGGTACTAAGTAGACATTGTAATTTTTTTCTCCCGTGTCACCCAGTTGAGCCCCACGGGCGGCTCCTATATCGGAGTCGGTTTCCGCTGCGCTCCGCCTCGCGGAGAAACTGTAGGATGTAAAAAGCAACCGACACCCTTATCGATTATAACTATTTCTAAGCAACCTTTGGTACTTAGTAGATATTGTTATATTTTTCTCCCGTGTCCCCCAGCGGAGCCCCACGGGCGGCTCCGATATCGGAGTCGGACTCCGCTGCGCTCCGCCTCACGGAGAAACTGTAAAAAGCAACCGACACCCTTATCGATTATAGCGATTTCTTCTACGCATCGTTTGGTACTTAGACATGTATTTTTTTCCTCGTGCTTTAGCGGAGCCCCACGCGCGGGCGGCCCCCATATCGGAGTCGGACTCCGCCTCGGTCCGCCTAACGGCCGCCCAGAGGAGGCTCGAGGGAGACCTCTCGCGGCTGGCTCGTGATGTGGCCACAGCGGACGCCGACGCCCGCGCCGCTTTGAAGATGGGTGACCGGTTGGCGGTATGTGTGATTTTTTACAAGCTTTTTCGATAATGTAAGTTAGGTGGTGGACTGGACTGTTATTTTATTTATTTATTTTATTTTTACGAAAGAGTCGAGAGACCTAGCAACAAATAGGTCTAATTGGAAAAATGGGAGAGAGGCCTTTGCCCTGCAGTGGGACACAGATGGCTCCTAAATAAATTAATAAATTATTTTTCTCTATTAATGAAAACATACAGCTTTACATTCATAATATTACAAAGCTAGTTCGTACACTTAAGCCAATTAAGATTCCACTAATTTCAGTTTCAAAATTGATTCCTTGATTCAGAGTTAAAAAACACAAGTTACTTAGTTTAATAGTAGTTTATGCAACTGTCATATAAAAAGGGGTATTAAAACATGAGTGTCTGTTTATCATACGAGGCGTAGCCGAGTATGATAATAGTTTGACACGAGTGTTTTAATACCTAATTATATGCAGTTGCATACACTATTTTCTCTACACTTAATAATTTCAAGTTAATATTTCGTACCTATAATTTTCTCAACTTTGCTGGAAGTAAACTGCGAGTCAGTTCTATTGTACCTAAGCGTCGAGGATATCATGCGGCGGGAAATTCACTTCAATGCTTTCACATTTATCTATTTATTTGCTTCAAACAAGAAATAACATTTACAAACACAAATTACAACGCTTAGAAAAAATATTCTGTTTAGCGGGAAAATAATTACACACAAATATAAACAGGAAAATTTAAATTTTGAATTTGTCACAGACATTTAGGTATTCAGCCTACATTTCGCCGTATCTCGGCACCCGACAATAATTTAAAAAATAAAAGTGTTGCATAATGATTAAAAAGTTATTTTACGTTACAGCTGTAATGAAATTATTATGGGAAATGCTGTATCGAAAAGTATTTTTTTTAAATTTTATAGACTGGCGTGAAAAAAGTGTCCTTAAACAACTGTTTTCGAATATGAAATTGGAACATTACGCTATGAGTGTAGATAAACTATATTATTGAATAAAATAAAATACAAAATACACCTTACGTCTAATTCAAATGAAACACATTTGAATTCCTACCTAGCCAGTGCTATGTATGCTCATAGAGGCAGCCTACAGACCTACGTACTACTTACTGCAACCTTCTTAACCTACTAATGCCCTATTGGAGCACCAACCTATCCTGAAAGCCTATATCTTAGAGCGCGTCCAATGCCGCGCGATAAAAGCTTGTTATGAAAAATAATATTTTTATACTAACAAACCATCATTGCCCAACAGGCCAAGAACCATCTCCGTCGCAAGCAGAAGGCCAAACAGCGCGCGGACAGGTGCGAGGCAGCGTTGGAGAACGTCAGGCAACTCGCTGCCCACGCCAGGGACGCTGATGTCAATGCTACTATCGTTGACACTTATCGGTCAGTATTAAATAAACACCTCTTCACCATAAGTCTCACCGACAGCCCAGCCTGAAAAAAGAAAAGACAGCAAATAAATAAATAAAACAAATAAATAATCGTGGACAAATTCACACAGCGCCATCTAGCCCCAAAGTAAGCAAAGCTTGTGCTATGTGTGCTAGATAACTGATAAACTACTTATATACTTTTAAATACATACTTATTACACATAGAACACCCAGACCCGTGACAGAAACTGAAATTCATCATTTCAATTTCTGCCCGGCCGGGAATCGAACCCGGGACCTCTTGCGTGGCAGACCGGCATGATGACCACTAAACCACTCAGGCCGTTTTTACCATATGTTTTGGCTGCAATAGACATTTCAATGTCGACTACCTTTTGACCTCCGTGACCCTGCTACCAGGGGAGCCTGACCGGATTGGATCATGGTTACACATTCAGTCGCCTGAATGTGCAGGTTTCATCACGACGTTTTCCCTCACCTTTAAGATCATCGGTTAGTGTTAAACTAATGTACATAACTCAGAAAAGAGTCATTGGTACATGGCCGCAGCGGGTTTCGTACCCGGTACCTCTCGCTTCGTGTCGGATACCCAACTGGCTCGGTTGATATGATGATGATGATGATCATGATCAAAGCCCTAACAACGGCTCTCCTTCCCCAGAACGAGCGCCGAGGCGATGAAACGCAACATGAGGGAGAACAATCTCACAGAGGACTCGGTCCACGACACAATGGACGACTTGAAGGAGGTGAGTTTATATAACTAGAATAAGACCACGCGAAGTCCAAATCGTTAATAAAAAAAACAAAATAAAAAGCTCTGTAGGGCAAGTTATGACAAGCTTTTTAAACGTCATAGGACGTCATAACAAACAATTTTATCTCTGTAGGATTGTTTATTTTCGTGAGTTATGAAAAGTAATATTAAATAATGGGCAAAACAATTAAAAAATAAAGTGCCGGAGATAATTTTCAGCATGATTCATAATTTAGACAAACTGAAAGTACAAGTTCAAGCTAATGGTGACCAAATAACTGAATGTTTACAAGAAGGACTGGCAAGGACAGATTATCCCCAGATTATTGCCATATCCACACTTTATAATTTTTACTACTGTCAGTCAATACGGACTTATTGTGGTCCTATTCAATTTTTTTAGGAACATATTTATGTTCGTAAAAAAATAGTAAATCTCAAAGCATTAGTCTACGATAAAAACGTATAAAAGCACGCCATATGTAGTAAATACAAGAATAACTTATGTGCAAATACAATCAGTTAGAGCTCGTCTAGTCTAAAATCACGCGCCCCACTACTTAGTTAGTTGATTTCGATGTGTGAGTGCAAATATTAATAACGACACTTCATCTGTGTGGGAGCGTCGACTGCTCCAATCGAACGTAGCGAGCTCCTACGTTGGTGCCTCACCGGCAACTGAATGACCAATTACAACGGCATTTGTATATGTATTGCGGCCATATTTCAAACTTGCTTGTGTGCGTTTGCGATAGTGGGGCGCGTCATTTTAGATTAGACGAGCTTTACCTATGCATTATGTTTAACTAGTATTATTGAAAAATAAAAACTTGCTTTGCAGTCCGATAGCCAGTATTCAAACAGCACGGCTAGCATAATTGTGCTCTAGCTCGTGACAAGCGAGAAAACACGCTACATAGATACAACTATCTCTTTCATCTCAGTATTGAGAGAAGGAAAGAAATGCTGTCTCGCAGTGCGAGATGTGTCGCGGGCACCCTTGTGCTAGCTGTGCTGGGCACTGGCGATACCCCTGATATTTTTACTATATCTATGGGCAGCTGTGTCCACTTTCCATCTGGTGGCCCTGCCTATTTGGTTACCGTATAACATAAAAAAAATTTGCCAGAACATGAGTAATTCGAAACCGGTTGCAATTTAATAAAATTTGTATTATAAAGTGTACAAAGGTGTGTGAGTTATGTTTCCGAGGTAAAATATCTAGTCTCCGTAGGCTGGAAAATGGGCAGTAGCGTTTTCCATTGTTATATTCATAACACTGCTATCTCCATCCCACCAAGCGTGGAGATTAAGGCAACCTCCCCTTTCGTGGAAGAGGCCCTTAGTCCTGCAGTGGACTGTTATGGGCTGTGATGATGAGTGTTCAAAGGGTGATCTAGGGTCATTATCATATCAGCCGAATGACGCCCACTGCTGGGCATAGGCCTCCCTCAGAGATCCCCACAAAGGCCGGTCTTATGCCTTCCGCATCCAACTGGTACCTGCATTCTTTACCAGCGGGGCTATTGGCTAACTCAGTTGACAACTGTATTTGACACTAGATAATTCTACACCACGTCATCTACGTTGAAAACTGCCAATAGCGTCTACCAAATTAGAGTAGTGTCAGATTTTTTTATGTCAAATTCAGTTGTCCACTGAGATAGCCGATAGGCGCTCAGGTCGTCGGTCCACCTTGCGGGAGGTCTACCCATGTTGCATCGAAATTTAAATATATAATAGTATAATTTTAAATAAATAAATAAAATTCGTTTATTCTCAGGCACATATCCCATAGGTTGTAAATACAGTTATTATACGGGTACCACGACTTCAGGTTACTCTGACATATTGCGGAAAAATGAGCATACTAATTTATTTCACTGACAATAATAAACTATATAGGGAAATATAACATGACGCTTGTACATCATTTATAGTAGGGGAGCCCACGATGCTAAATGGGGATTTACTCGAGCGTCATAGAGACCTATTGAGTTGCGAAGCTTATATAATAAAAAGAAAAAAATGTTATATAATGTATACCTTTTCATCGGTGGAGGGAGCGGCTATAGATTTTCAAAAATGTAAAAAAAAACTATTGCATGGACATACTCGAGCGCGTCGGATATTGATAGCATCCATGTCCTACGTATTTTTAATAATGTACGTATGTTAATCTGATCGTTCTCATGATGGGGGTGGTCATACGTAGGGGTTGAAAATGAAAAAAAAAATGTTTATCGAGCGCGTCAGATTTTCTAAGGGGATGTTAAGTGAACCTAAAAAAATGCTCTCATTTAATAATCTGTCGATTTGGATGTGACGCAAACTCGCGGTCATTATTAGAATGTGCCAAAAAAATTCGCCATTTTGAAATACTCAAGCGTGTCAGATTAAGATATATATGGTTCATCTTTATGTCCTAGACGTGCTGTCTCATAATCTGACGATTATCTGGAGGGATTCGACAAATCTGATAATTTAAAAAAAAAAAATTTTTTTTTTTAGTGTTCGGACAAAGAATAAAATCTTTGGCCACGGAGTCTTATCTTTGTTTTCTTTTTTATATGGCCCTACATACTAGCCAAGAAACCGTTGTCCGCTCGATGGTGCCGTGGTGCCTAGCATTCATTTTATATTATAATTATAATTATGACGTTCATAAGTGTTTGTGAAAACCTAAACTGAATAAACGTATTTGAGTTTGAGTTTGAGTTTGAACAAAATAAGCTAAAACGTTAGAAATACGTTGTAAATAATATCATGCCACGAACAAGCTGTTTGATCAGCTGTGATGATGTCATGGCAACAGAAAACAGAGTGGGGACGGAGTTAGAGAGTAATAGATAGAGAAAAAGTGAAAGAGAATAGAAACGCGGGGTGGGGAATATAGGCATCACGTAGCTGCACGTATTAAACTTTATCGACGAATTTTTGTAACTTCGGCTTGTGGAAATCGTCAGATTATATATTTTACGTGATCCTTGAATTATTTCCTTTAAAATAAAAAAAATTCACCCACGCTCGAGAATGTCGAGATGACGTTTTTTTTTGCAACTTTGCAGCCCTCCCCTTTCTTTACGTCACTTGCAAATTGTCAGGTTAGTGGAATATTCACACAAATAATTAACTCACCCTACCTTAATCTGACGCGCTCGAGAATTTCTGATGATCAATTTTTTTTACTAATCTGATCCTTTATCCTTGACGGGCGGCCATATATATGAGGCTCATATTTGGTGGAGGTACTTAACCGGGTACAAGGTATCCGCCTGTATATTAATCTGCCGCGCTTCAGTCAATCCCGAAATCCCCGCTTGGGCTCCCCTACTATTAAAATTAGTCGGTTTATACTATTTAACTTAGGTGCCAATGTCTACTACGTCTAATGTTGAACTAGTGCAGAATAACTGATTTAATTCATAAATATTTCCTCCCCAGGTAATGGATAGCTATAACGAAATAGAGAAGGCGATAGCTGGACCAACCGACGACTCGGATATGGCCGAACTGGAGGCGGAACTTAAGGACCTACTCTCCCCGGGGGGAGGGGGCACTCCCCAGAAGGAGCCCAGGGGGGAGGAGAGGCGTCGGGAGGACAGGAAGGAAGGTGGGTTGACTGGAAATTATGTGGCTTGTTTTTGTTTAGTTTTTATATTGGGTCATACCTGAACCTTTTTTTTTGTGTTATACGGCAGACAAACAGGCAAGCGGGCCACCTGATGGAAAGTGGTCACCGCCACCTATGGACCTACTGAATTTTTCGATTTTTACCATTTAAACTAGAGATGTAACGGATATCCGGCCACTATCCGGTATCCGGCCTATCCGGCCATAATTTACTATCCGGCCGGATACCAGATAATGCGTTAATATCCGGCCGGATACCGGATAGTAAAAAATGTATCAAAAGCCCATAAAAGTGATTCTCGGGCATAGGTGTGACTTTGCAACTTCCACGAGTGTGGACATTACGTACTTTGCCCAACAGGGTGACACCCGCTGATCAGCATAAATACGCATTTTTGTCGTGTGTGGCTAATGTGTAAGCCCGTATTTTGAAACTATCAATCCGTATAAGGGCGGAAGAATTGTTCTGTTCAACGTTCAAATTATTCACATTAAACGAAAACTTTAAATTACGTAAACACATGCAGTCGTATCAACGCCGCGATTACAGCTTGTACAAACTTGTTCAGAGACCTGACCTGTAAATATGAAATAATAGATATAGAAATGCATTTCTATTTCTATTTCTGTTTCTGTATTTTTATTTTTACGTCATAAATATCTAATGTAACACATAAATGGAACGGTAGGAGCTATACCTGCTGGACTGCAATATGGTTTGATTTTCAAAATTTTAAACCGCAGTTTTGTTATTGGCATTGCAACTTTGAATTGTACAATTATAACTAAATTTTTTTGCTGTTAAACTGTATGGAAATAAATAAAATAAATAAATAAATATCCGGCCGCCGGATATCCGGCTATCCGGCTAGGAGGCTGGCCGGATATCCGGTATCCGGTATCCGGCCAAACAACTATCCGTTTCATCTCTAATTTAAACCGAAACTTTGTACTTATAATCAGACAACATTAAGCTAACTGGTGTATCCCATTTAATTGTGATAACTACTTTGTTCATAAAATTATACCTGATTAAAGAGATAAAATTGACAACTGAACAGGGGTGTTTAACCCTTATTAAAACTTAAAATTATATGTCTTATTTAATTTTAGACACTTATGGCAATCTAAATATTATTTGTGTATTTATTGAACCATTGATTGTACGACAACTGAACAGGGGTGTTTTTAAACCCTTTTAAAAACTTAAAATTATATGTCTTATTTAATTTTAGACACTTATGGCAATCTAAATATTATTTGTGTATTTATTGAACCATTGATTGTACGACAACTGAACAGGGGTGTTTTTAAACCCTTTTAAAAACTTAAAATTATATGTCTTATTTAATTTTAGACACTTATGGCAATCTAAATATTATTTGTGTATTTATTGAACCATTGATTGTACGACAACTGAACAGGGGTGTTTTTAAACCCTTTTAAAAACTTAAAATTATATGTCTTATTTAATTTTAGACACTTATGGCAATCTAAATATTATTTGTGTATTTATTGAACCATTGATTGTACGACAACTGAACAGGGGTGTTTTTAAACCCTTTTAAATACTTAAAATTATATGTCTTATTTAATTTTAGACACTTATGGCAATCTAAATATTATTTGTGTATTTATTGAACCATTGATTGTACGACAACTGAACAGGGGTGTTTTTAAACCCTTTTAAAAACTTAAAATTATATGTCTTATTTAATTTTAGACACTTATGGCAATCTAAATATTATTTGTGTATGTATTGAACCATTGATTGTACGACAACTGAACAGGGGTGTTTTTAAACCCTTTTAAAAACTTAAAATTATATGTCTTATTTAATTTTAGACACTTATGGCAATCTAAATATTATTTGTGTATGTATTGAACCATTGATTGTACACAAGATTGTTACAAGACAGAATATATCAGACACAATGGGCCAACTTATTTCTATAAAGAAATGTATATACTCTATTCAATTTGAATATACTCTTTTCTCGTGCGTGTTATACTTACTCATACTTAACGCCTTCCCCCCCCACAGCCCCCCAACTCCCCCCCTTCCCTTCGCCCCCCCGCGAGCGGCCAACGCGCCGCGAGTCGGAGCGCGAGCGCGAATTCGTGTTCGACTGCGAGGAGCGAGTCTTGGCCGAGCTTAACGAGTTGTCGGACGACGATGGAAGGATGGCTGGGGAGAGTGGTGAGTGCTTATATATACATTTTATATACATAATGTACAGTCAGCTGGAGAGAGAACTGACCTCCCTAGCTTACATAAAATGTGTGTGGGAGGGGGTACACTTACTTACTTCGGTAGCTGACTGTACCTCGAGGTTCCCGATTCTAAACTCAGTGTCGCCATGCACCAATAACTGTTTTCTGAGATATGTACAGTACAAGAGCAATTACGATGCACCGAATACCGTGAATGTTGCTGTAATGGAAAGGGAACATGGTAATGCACGTATGCTATTATGTAATTTGGAGATATTGCAGTTAACAGCAAATCGACCTACCCAAACCCAATATAAAAGGAATTAACATTGCTATACTCGTCTATGGAGACGCTAGTTCATCTTATACTGGTGTCGAGTAGGTCGATATGCTGTCTTCTCTACATAGAAAACTGTTTGACATATGATTTTATCTAAAGCCAAGCCGAAGACGGCCGAAGCGTCGTCGGTCGAGTACAAGGGAGCACGGGCTTTCAAAACCAGTATAAGATAAGCTTACGTCTCTATAGACGAGCATAGCAATGTTAGTTCCTTTTATACTGGTTTTTTGGTATGTTATGAGCCAGTATAAGATGACCTAGCGTCTCTATAGACGAGCATAGCAATATTAGCTCCTTTTATACTGGTTCCTCTTTCTTCTGTACATAGAAAAGTTTTAAGTCTTTTCATCCTCATTGCAGACTCCCCACCCCCGAAATCCAAGTCGAAGTCGTTGCCGAAGACGGCCGAAGCGCTGTCGGCCGAGGCGAAGGCGGCTCGGGCCCCTTCCAAGCCGTGGTACCCTCCGGAGAGCGCTTGGAACAACAACGAGTACGCTGAGTTGAGACAGGATGAAAGGTTGCATCCAGGTTAGAAGATTTTTTTTGTTCTAGGCAGTGACAAGTCTTTTTTTTAATAATTTTTATTCTAAGCATTGATAAACGAGCAGACAGCCCTGATGGTAAATGGTAACTGTAACTGTGGTAACGGATTTTATGCATTTAAAGCCGTGGTACCTGTAGTAACAACGAGTACGCTGAATTGAGACAGGACGAGCGGTTACATCCAGGTTTGAAGGTTTTTTTTTTTGTTCTAGGCAGAAACTTTTTTATTATTTATTATTCTAAGCAGTGACAAACGAGCAGACAGGCCTGACGGTAAGTGGTAACTATCGCCCATAGCCTCTACGATTTATGCATTTAAAGCCTTGGTACCCCCCGAGAGCGCTTGGAACAACAACGAGTACGCTGAGTTGAGACAGGATGAAAGGTTGCATCCAGGTTAGAAGGTTCTTTTTGTTTTTATTCTATGTAGTGATAAATGAGCTGGCAGCCCTGATGGTAAGTGGTAACTGTCGCCCGTAACATCTACGATTCGTGCATTTAGGGTCAGGTAAGAAAAATACAGAACCGCAGATTCAGCTATGTCAATCCATCGCTTCTTGGGCCGTACACGAGTCGAACCCTGTACCTCTAGATAAATAATATTTTTTTTTATTGTAATCTGTTATTAATACTTACTAAATCAAAAATAAAATTTTGAGTCTGTATTATTAAAAAATATTTTTATATGAATTTATGAGACAAAGTTTCATTAAAGCGACTTTCATTAATTTAAAAAAAACAAGCTGCAGTTTAAGAATGACTTATTGGGGCGTAAGGGACATTGAATACCCTTCTTTTTGCCAATTCCATTTGTTCAACAATGCACCTAATACCCTGTATTTTATATTAGCCTGTTTTTTTTATAAACTTGGTCATGTACCTAATTTGTGTCAATAATTCTTCTTTTTCTGCCTAGGCCAAGAAGTGTCAGTGGACTACAGCAGCCCGCCGCGACTGTACGCGCGCGAGTTCGCGGTTCGCGACCACAAGCTCGAGGGCGGCGTGTGGATGTACCGCGACACCAACGACAATGTGGACACCGGCTTGGCGGCCAGCACCGAGTACTTCAGGTGGGGGACCACCTTTTATAACCTAGGTTTAGGTTCCAAATAAAAATAATATTAAAAATGGCAAATTTCGGGTGTCACATTTTATTTATTTATCTCACAGTTTTACAGCATATAAATTATTATTCAAAAAGGTTACATTTAGAAATTAAAATTTCTAAAATTCGGGTGGGGTGTCCACACTCTTCGAGGCTCCAAATAAAATAATGAAATAACAAATGGCGAATTTAGGGCGCCATATTGCAGAAATTATTAATAAAATTGGTGAGGGGACTACCTTTTATAACCTAGGTTTAGATTAAGGCTCCAAAAAAAAAAATCAAATAGGCAAATTTAAGACGTTATATCGAATAAATAAATAAAAAGTTGGGTCCACCCTCTTAGAAGCTCCAAATAAATAAATAAAAATGGCGAATTGAGGGCGCCATATTGTAGAAAATAAGTGAGTGGAGGGTCCACCCTCTTAGGGCTAAGGTTGGGAGTCTAGCGCTGTGGGTAGATGGGGAGGCCGGGAGTCTACTGGATTGGTGGAAAAGCCCCTGGGGTGGATGGAGAGTCCACTCTGATTGGGTTGGGTTAGGACGACCACAAGCTCGCTGTCGTACTATATGTATTATTCCATTACTGTATTCTATTTCATGGTTATGTTGGTGCCCAATAATTAAAAAAAAAAACCTTTCCTACACAGCTCGGAAAGCCCTGGGAAACCGGGCAGCAGTTTCCAAATGGCTCCTGGTGGCGAGCGCAAGCAGTCGACAGCATGGCGCCCTTCCAACGACCCCAGCGACACTGACCCCGAAACTGATGACCTCGAGCGACGCCTGCGCAACCTCCGCAGTTTCAACTTATAATACATGTAGTTATACCGCTCACTGACGACATTCAGACTACTGTGAGTGGGCGTGAGAAGTTATATTATATAGTTTTCTGACTTCCGTCGGAATAGAAGTGAAGCTATATAGCTCAGTGTGAAGTGAAGTTATACAGCTCAGTGAGAAGTGAAATTATCTAGCTCGGTGACAGTGTAAAGTGACTATATAGGAGTGGTGTCTGACTATATAAGGTGGGAAGTAAGAAGACTGCGAGTTCCCAGAGCTGTATAATTTGGACATCCTCTCAAGGTTGGTGTGAATAGGCTGTTCCTGGACAGGTATACTTCATCGGCCGTATTATCTCTTACCATCAGGTGAGGTGGCGGTCAAATGCCTGCATAACTTACACTATGTTGAAAGTTATATAGCCCGGTACGGTTATATAGCTTATACAATGAAGTTATATAGCTCAGAATAGACGGAAGTTAAGTAAATATGTAGAAAGAACTATTTGTGATATGTTGGTGACGTATACATAGACCGTCAATGGCTTATAAGTTTCTGTAATGACTATATAACATTCACAGTTCATTACGAAAACTTATATAGTTCCTTGATAGTCGGTGTATGGAACTGTTCGTGATATAGTGTAATATAATAGTTTAATTAGGTCTTAAATAAATATATAATATCACTAAAGGACTAATGCTATTGTATGGGTAAATGTATAAATTATATAGTATCAGTCTGAACAGAATCAAGCATTAAGATAGGTTAAACTGTACTATATAATATAACTATCATTTTTGTATAAGTTAGGTTAATATTGTGATAGGTTTTTTGATATTTCAACGTAACATTTTTTATGTAAATTTTCTCAGTGCCATTATGTAAGTGTATAGAAAAAAAATGTAAAAAAATATAAATAGGGATGTTAGAGAAATTCAGCATCTGTAGAATAGGGTGACCACTGCACAGGGGCTCAAATTTGGAACCGCTTGAATCCACGCGAGCTCTCGTTTTCTAATGCTTGTCTTTTCTATCTTTAGCAACGTACCACGAGTGCGAAAGGGATAGAGCTAGCTGTTTTAAAAAATTGGGCCCCAGGAATTTGTTATAAACACACAATAGCAACTATAACAAAGCTAAGTAATCACCCTAAAAATAATCTAAGTCGCAACTCTATTTGCACCACAGACTAAGTTTTTGATATTCAAGAGCGAAGTTTTGATATACAAAAAAAAACAGAAAAGAGGGTATATGCGGAAAAAAAATCGAAAAAAAATTTCTTGCAAATTAGATTCTTACATTACAGAAACTAATAAGAAGTGTAAATAACTGTGTAGCCAATTATGTAGTCGTAAAGTTTATACTCTTAGGTAGGTTATTTTGTAATGTTTTAGTATTTATAAGGACGAAATTGTGCGGCGCCATTTTGAAAAAGAAAACAAAGATACCGCCATGGGACACCTAACGGACCGTCCAACCAGTCTCATATTAGTAACACGTTTCGGTTTGGCTGGCGCTGACCAACCCTCAGTTGCAGTTAGGGAATGCAATCCCGCAAGATAATTTCAATCTAGTTATTTGCGGGACTGAACTATCTTAGTCCCGCTGGATCCAGGTATTTGCGGGATCCAGCAGGTTGGACTTAGACCTCAGAAATCAATCGTAATAAAGACCTTATAAACGTCGTTTTCATGGTTTTAATATTAAACCAAATTACACAAGCTTTTTGGTACCGTTAAAATGGTTGTTTAGTATTTTTAGACAAAGATTAAAACATAAATTGACATACTCTTATCAACATCAACACAACAAGCATAACTATCGAACCACTCCATATTTTTCTATATACGCTCATACAATGCTGGCGTTATAAATCGGTCTTTAACTTCATAAATACTTAATAAATTTTAATTAGGTTTTCGCGGTTTGATAGCCAATAAGACAATGAATACCTATGTATTTGATTACCTCTTATGTATATTAATTAAATACAGAGGCAATCACTGTCTTATTGGCTATCAAACCGCGAAACCGAAAACTGATTTGTAATGCCAGAAATGTATGAGCATTTAAAAATTCAAATAATTTTATTCAGTTTAGGTTTCTACAAAAACACTTATGAATGCATAGAGAAAATATTTACTAACGTAATAGAGCAGCCATCACAAACAAAAATATTGTAGCAACCTGTCACGTGCGGGAGGTGCGGGGGGAGGCTGCTAAGTCATAGAATGACCGATGAAATGTTATAATTTTCTTTATTTTTGGCCCTCGAATGGTTCGTACAGTTTTTAATGCACAAGATGGCGCTTTTTTGAATATCCAAGCCACTGCCAGATTGGTCCGCGTCGCGCAATGTCTCAGTACTGACTGCGGCCACTGTTGTCCATGGACCGCAAAGCGTGGTTCAAAGAAAATACTTGCGGTGTCTCCTCTATTACTTTAGTAAATATTTTCTCTATGTATGAATGTCATACAATTAAATACATTAATTTTCATCTACAAATTAAGTAAGTATACAAAATTCAATTCAATGTATCCATTGTTCTATTACATTAAGATTAAGTTAGTCATTATCAATAATACAATGTCATAATTTTTACATATCAAACCACAATTAATTGAAATGTATGAGTGTATAGGGAAAAATATGGGGTGGTTCGATAGTTAAGCAAGTGTAGCTTCGCATCGCTTAGCCAGCGCCCAGCCAGCCAGTCCACGGCCCACAAGCCGCCGCGCGTACAGTAACACGTATAATGAACCACGCTTTTCTGTAATCCCGCCAGTCCAGCGGGATCCCGCAAAATTTTCGACGGGGATTAGCCCCGCAAAATGTATGCGGGAGCCCTGTATCCCGGTATTGCATTCCCTAATTGCAGTCGATATTAATCCTTACGCAGTATCCTTACGGAGTTCTTCAAGATGGGGTAAAAAGGTTTTTACAGGGCCGGCAACGCGTGGGTGACGCCCCTGGTATTGCAAACGTCCATAGGCTGCGGTGACTGCTTACCATCAGGCAGGCCGTAAGCTGGTTTGCCACCTTAGTGGTATAAGAAGAAAATAAAGACCATTTTGGGTGCTGACGTGGTCGGACGTCCGACCAAAGTCGTCTCGCCCGCGCATCCGAATCAATCCAAAAGAGACTTTATTAGTATCGACTGCAACTGACTTGGTCGGCTCCAGCCAAAACGGAACGTCTGTTACTAGTTTCAGGATCCCTAGCGGGAGACCTTGGCATATCTAACAATTTTGTATGACTGAGGAAATGGTTTAAGAACTTAAATGTTATTGACATTAGTTGTAGGCTGCGGTGACTGCTTACCATCAGGCAGGCCGTAAGCTTGTTTGCCACCTTAGTATTATAAAAGAAAAATGTCATCGTTTTTGAGGATGTGTCCCTTTTAGGAGCATACAAACAATTTAAAAGTCGATGACACGGAGTGATAAATCAAAATGGCGGTGCACGATTGGCGGGAAACATTGTATATGTAGGGTAGGTAGGGGAATTTAAAAAAAATTATGCAAAAAAATCTAAAAAAATAAATATCGTAGTACAGTAATAAGAACATAGGTTGTACGTAGTGATCAAGTAATTATTTAGCTATATCGAAATTCAATTTTACTGCCATGTGGGTACTGCTCTTTTCACCGGAAACATGAATTATTATTAAACATATTTTAGCAAGAATATATTTTGTCTTTGTCTGTCACTGAAGTGATTGAATTTGAAAGTAAGTGACAAAAGATATTTTAGCTAAAATAGGTTTATTTAACGTCAAATAACTTTGCCATTAGAATGTAAAAAAAAATGTTTATTCAGTTACTTATGTATTTCTGTTTGTTTTATCTGGCGACAGTTCTTCCATAGCCGTACCTTTTCTAACATTAATGAAGTTTGTAAAAATGATAATTTTGGCGATTTCAAAATCCACCAGATGTCGCTACTGAGAAAGCCTGTTGACAAAATACAGCTGTGCTATTGGTCAGAAACAACTGATGTAAAATGACAGTTTGATTCCAGCCAATGATGGGGCAGTTCAATGGCAGTTTTACACGTTTTTTGTATTCTGCTACAATTAAAACAGCCGTTCAGCTGCTATTGCCAATCCAATTACAATTCAATTGCGCGAAGTAAATTAGCTGACTTGAGGCCCAGAGCGATACTAATACGAACGCTGCTCGCTGGCCAAAAGTAGTCGACAGGTTCCGATCGATACTCGCAGTACAATCGCTTAGAAGCCAACCTTGGCTGGACCCGCTGTAAAAAAGACATAACAAAAACCAGTATCAATGGAGCTAACTTTGCTATGCGCGTGTATAGAGACGCTAGCTTATCTTATAGTGGACGGTGTACACGACAAATATTGATAAAAAAATCGCAAATCGATGTAAAGGATTGACATAGACATAGACATTGATTTATTGATAAAATAATTTACAGGTCATTTAAATTAATTGCTTCAAAATAACAATCGTGATAGTATCTAATCCAATATTAACAAATGTCATAAAAATAATTATAGCAATCCATCAATAATTGCCGTCTGGTACACGGGTACTTTAGTTTACAACAATCATTTTGAGCGGTAGTTCTTAAAAATATCCCCATGGGGGAAGCAGTAGTGACGTCATCAATTTTTTTTTAATTTCATTAAATTTTTTTTTTATAATCCTGTCGTGTTTGGTATCATATGAAAGGGAATCATGGGCCGGTTCTAAAAATATACTACACTATGACCTTTGGGCCACATGAAATATTTTTAAAACATACTATGTTTGGACTCCTCCAGGTAGGAGAAGGGTTAGTAAATTTTTGTAAAACATACACCAAATGTCTCTTAATATACTCATATATAACGAGAAAAAGGCGATTTTAAAAATATTACCAATTACATTTTTTTTTATTTTTTGAAAAAGTTTGAGATTCAGAATTGTTTTAAAAAGTTGATGACGTCACTACTGCTCCCCCCATGGGAATATTTTTAAGAACTACCACTCAAAATGATTGTTTTAATCTAAAGTACCCGTGTACCAAACGGCTATCCTGTACATCGATTTGCGGTTTTATATCCCGCATAAAATGAACTAACATTGCTATGCGCGTGTATAGAGACGCTAGCTCACCTTATACTGGTTTTGGTAGGCTGTTGACTACATCTCAGTACCAGATGAATTGTTTCCAAAATGTAAAGAAATAATCATAATTGACTTATTGCTATAATATGGCATAACTATTATGTTTCGTTCTTGGCCTGTTTGACTCGTAACTGATATTGAAATTGTTTGATTTTAGTAATATTGTTGCTAGGAATAAAATAAATAGGGAAAAAAAAGCTGTGTAATGACCGCTGACGCTATTTTGGCTCGCTAGATGGCGCTACCGGTGGCGAAGGTGTCAAAAACCACATTTCATTGGCTATAAGCTGTCAATTTATCCCACGCACACTAAGGTTGTGGAATGAAGTACCTGGAGAGGTTTTCCCTGGAGAGTACAACATGGGAGTTCTTCAAGAAAGGGGTTAAAAGGTCGGCAACTGGTATTGCAAACGTCCATAGGCTGCTGTGACTGCTTACCATCAGGCAGGCCGCAAGCTTGTTTGCCACCTTAGTGGTATAAAAAAAAATTTGGCTGAACGGGGGATTTTCCGAGAGCCTATTAAAAAGCAAAAATTGTCAAATAATTGTAACAGATGGCGTTGATAGACACGATTCTCAAAAATAATATCAAACGAGACCGTTAGTTGTATGGAAATGTAAACATTTTGGGCATGCTTCTCAGCAACTGTACTAAAACTTTCACGCAACACCTTTCCAGGTAACTTCGGTTACCAAATTCAATGTTTGAGAATCCTGTCTAAGCAACGCCCTCTAGTGAGGCACGCCGAACTGCACTTTTTACTTTTTAAAGTAGCTGTTTAAAAATCTCCCATTGACTAACAAGTAAGTGTGAGGTAAATAAAATCAGCAGACTTGGACCCCAAGAATTGCACTCCAGTAGCGCCACCTGGCGGGATTTTTGCGTTTGCGTCGATTACTTACGAATGTGTTGCTAATATTTAATTCTAGGTGCTTTTCTGTTATTGACTGATTTTAATGTATTTATAATTATAACAGTAAGTGTTTTTAATCATTGATATTGTTTAAGCATTAGGTTTGTTTCTATTATAATTATTTTAATCGATTTTAGTTGTGTTTTTTAAGTTAGTCAATGTGCCAAATACGATTTTAGTATAGTTTACAGTTAACATGGATTTTTTGTATTTAATAGACAATGCTGCATCAATATGTTGGTTCATGATACAATCCGATAGATGGCGTATAGGTATCCAAAGTAACTTTTTATTTCAATGTTTACTAAACTGAAAATGAAAAAACAAATAAGTATTTAAGGATTATGAATTTGGATTACGTTAATCTCTTTTCAAACGTCAAAAATTAAATCAAAGTTAAGGGAAAGTTTAGTACAGTCTTGTTCAGATAGGGGGTGCATGCAGGCCAGTGTACAGTCGAGTTCATTAATATGTGAGCATTGCCTAGGCTTCAAATATAAATGTACATGGAAGGGTACCTATATATCTGAGCAGATGTACATATGTTTGATCGATGAATCTGCTCAGATATATAAGTACCCTTCCATGTACATTTATATTTGAAGCCTTGGCAATGCTCACATATTAATGAACTCGACTGTACCTACCTAAAATCTGTCCAGACTGACTTGTCTTATTTGGCAAACAAATAGTAACAACATCACGACCTTGCCGTATCAATCACGCTACCTACACTAAATAGACATCTTGAATTAAATAAGGAACACAAAGAATCTGAATTTCAACTAATACGGCTGCAAATTATCAGTTAAAATAAATAATGTCCCGTTTAATATACAGTTCACCATCACTTACTGCCATAGATTATGAAAAACACTTGACATATTGACATTTGGATCCTTTATAAATATAGATTCCTTTTCGCCATCAGGAAACGCGATCCGAGCGAACGCTTCATCCTTATGTCGTGGATTTGGTTCGACCTTTATAATGAGTGCGGCTAAGGAATGGAACACGTTACCTGCGAGTGTGTTCCCTGATCACTATAATCTGGACGCCTAGATCTGGCTAGAGTGAGTAGGTTGTTCCTAGACAGGCATGCTCCATCTTCGGCCGCATCGTCACTTATCACCAGGTGAGATAGCGGACAAATGCCTAGCTAGCCTAATTAAAAAAAAATTGGCTTTGGTCGCTAGTACGCCATATTTGTTTACCAAATAAGACAATTCAGTCTGGACAAGTTTTATATGAATGCTTTCGCGGTCCAGGCGAGGCGCCGGGTACCGATATATACCATACGAAAAGCATAATTAATCATCAAGTGTGCTACCCTACATAAACATAATAATACTCAACATAATAATCTTGGCGTCAATATTCGGGTTGTGCTCTCGTGAGGGAGGAGGGGAAGTTACAGTAGAACGACTGCCATCAGAACTGGACTGTAACAGGGGAACCTGACCGGAGTCGTACCGCCTATCTCCGATAGTTAGCCGCCATCTTGATCCAATAGAGTAGTATGACGACACAATCGAATAGGTTCTACTACAATAGAACTTACCCAGAGAAATGTACTAAAATGTACGATTATAAACGACGTGAAGTTGGTTATACTCTAACTTCATGGATGTGGATTTTATGTTCCATTCTACTAACATAGTTTTCATGCTTTTTAGTTTTTATTTGTTCTCGTTTTGTAAATAAATTTAACATTTCAAAATACTTAGGATGCACTTAAAATAACAAAATATGAAAATATTCCATTATAAAGGAGGTACATTATTCTAGCATTTTATTCAGTATAAAAAGTATGATGATTCCAAATAAAAATGCGAAACTGATCGTCCCCAATGGCATTCATTTCGTTGACCGATACTGAGTTAAGCAGTACCAAATCTGTTACGCCTACAGTATGGGATCAAGATGGCGGCGTACTATAGGAGTTTGGCGGTACGACATCAGTAGCCGTATTCACAATGATTCGAAACCGTTTCCGAACGATTCGACACGAAATTCGTGAGCTGCGAATCCGTGTCGATTGATTCGAAAACTGTTAATCAGAATCCCAATAGATTCCACGGAAACTCTACTCTCTATAACATATGAAAATTAACTGAAACCACATTTTCCTAAGAACTTTTGCGGGGTCCTTTGTCGATTCCGTATCCGAATCCGATTTCCGAGCCATTGTGAATACGGCTACTGATTGGATCACTGTTACACATTCAGACGTCTGAGTGTGCAGGTTTCCTCACGGTGTTTTTCCTCATCGTAAGAGCATCAGTATATCCTACTATATAATGAGATAAAAATCGATACAATAATGATTTATTCAATGATTGAAATTGTCGGAGGAAATTATCTGAAAATTAAATTGAAAAAAAAAGAACTTGATGCATTACCTACCTGTCAATTGTTTTTTGTAAATATTTTTTGCAGTACTGCTAGAAATTTATTTTTACTTTTTATACTCAGCTCGTTGGTTGCACTTTTTTTATATATTACTTTTGTTTGTTCCGACTATGTAAATGGTTAGGACAAAATATTTTGACAAATACGTTGTGTGTGTGAACAATTGTAATTAACTCTGTATATGGTATTAATGATAACATGGTGGTTGTGTATGTTACTGTATATTTTTGTATAGAAAAAATAAATAAATAAAATATGGCACTCGGTGCCTCAACACCAGCTTTGGTTTCATTGTCCTACTCACGGAAGAAGTATACTAGGTACTAAAATCATAAGTAAAGCCTAAAAATGGTCGCCCATTTATGTGTTTTTTTAATGTTATACGTCAGACAACAGGTAAGCGTGCCTGATGGTGCGTGGTCACGGCGGCTTATGGACATCAGCAACATCAAGGGAGTTACCACTGTGTTGCACGCCTCTGAAGAGACCTCTATAACATACTTACGTTAGAAACCCGTAGTCATGAGTTGTGACGAACTGACTAAAGAAAGCTCCTACCAGGCGGAAGATATTATTAATTCAGAAATAATCACAATACCACTTACACTTCATCATCACAGCCCGTAACAGTCCACTGCAGGACTTAGGCCCTCTCCCACGAAAGGGGAGGTTATTAATCAGCCCCAACCCCTTCCACTCGTGGGTGTCGTACAAGGCGACTAACGTTTTCGAGGAAAAATATCTAAGAGTTTCCGTAGGCTGGTCCATAGGCTGCGGTGACTGTGTTTACCATCAGGCAGGTCGTAAGCTTGTTTGCCGCCTTAGTGGTATAAAAAAAGGACTGGAAAACGGGCAGTGGCGTTTTCCATTGTTATATTATAACACTGCGATCTCCAACCCGCCTGCCAAGCGTGCAATAACCTCCACTCTCGCGGGAGAGGCCCTAAGTCCTGCAGTGGACTGTTATGAGCCGTGATGATGAATCACAATACATCAACAACCCATGTATTTCCTTCACGACGATTTCGTTCACTTTCCTAATTCACCCACTTCCGAAGTTAACCCTGTACCTAGGTACAGAACACAGCGTCTCGACCTACCCAAAACGAGAGCGAGAGCAAAACCGGGAATTAACGCCAAGATGTTGATGATGATGATGAGGTACCAAAAGGGTGGTAGCGTCAACTAATAGCGGCGCAACGATGTGTCCCTATGGAAATGGGAATTCGAAAAAGAAACGAACAAAGTATTGATTAATTTCAATTATTTTATTGTCCAAACAATAACGTTATAGGCATTTCACTCACATTTATTTCCGAAATCGACGTATTTATTGTCTAATAGTTATATACTAGGTCACAGGAAAATTTAAAATGAAAATTGAAACGATTAGGTTTATTTTTATGGGTTGCAGAATCCCATGATCTTATTTGTATTAGTCCGGCTGCTCTCGGCGGTTGCGTCTTCGAGAAATAGCGCTTGAAAGAGGCTTCATTGTTGTGAATGAGGGATTTTCAGACAGATACATTAAAAAGTAAAATGTGAAATTCGGCATGCCTGCAATCGCTGCTTAAGCAGGATTCTCAAGTATTGAATTTGGTAACCAAAGTTACCCGGAAAGATGTTTCGTGAGAAGATACTGAGTCTTAGTAACTTTTCAGGGAAGAAAGCCCAAAATGTCTTCATTTCCACACATGTTACGATCTCGTTTTGATTTATCTTTGAGAATCGTGGCTGATCAACGCCATCTATTAAAATTATTGAAACTATTTTTTTTTATAATCGGCTCTTGTAAAGTGTCCCATTTTCCTGTGATCGCCTACTCTAGTACGCTGTACCTACAACTATGGGTTACATACGACTCTACGGCAGGACTAATCTAGGAGGCAGCTAGACATTTAATACTAATGCACATTCGAAAAGCGACATTATTACAAACTATGTAAGGATTAGTATCAACCGCTTAGCTGCCACTTGGATCGGCTCTGGCGTAGTGTCCTAAATATATTGCTTTAGTTGTTTCAAACCTGATAACTAATAGACATTACAATTCTGTACTTTCGATAGGTAAGTTAATAAAAATAGTTGAATAAAAAACGTAATGAAATCTCCGTTCTGTTTAATCTTCATCGCCCTCCCAGTCTCCCTCGGCCATCTCCATGAGTTCAGAGTAGAGGCTGTCCATCATCGACTGGGGTTTTTCGACAGGCTCTGAAAAACATACCACGGGAACATGTTTATGTAGCTTAAAGCGGTTCGACATCCATACTAAAATTCTCTCGACATTCTTGAGTGTTTGGTAATTGTATTATGGTTTATACTCTTAATAAATGTAATAAATGGTGCGCAAAATGGTGGCAAAAATAAAGCAGTTAAATCGAAATAACACAGTCGCCACTGATGGCGTTGTTTTGAGATTGCATTATTTTTCTTTGTCATTGCTTTGTTTCATTAACATGTAGAAATCTATTTAGCGCTCAATTGGACACATTTACTAACGGCCAATTGCACAAACTTACATCAAACCCTTGAAAAGATGTCGATCAAAGGTAACATAAAATTTGTTTGAAAATCGTACGGGTACTCTCAAAAATCATGAGTGAAGCATAAAAATGGCCACCCGACAGTATAAAACAAAACAAAAATGGCGGCGGATTGGCAGAGCTGGTGAATTTGGGTGAAAACTTGCATGTGCAACCTGAATGTTCAGGCGACTGAAAGTGTATCTAACCATGATCCAATCTGGTCAGGTTCCCCTGGTAGCAGCGTCGTGGAGGTCAGATGGCAGTCGCTCCACTGGAATTATCTGAGCCAAGTTCTGGATCATGGTCAAGGCGGACCGCGCGCGAGAGCATAACCGGGACATTAATGTTAAGATGATTATTTTTGATTGTATGAGAAACATCGCGTAGTGACATTAATGACAAATGTCAGACATAATGCTAAACATTCATATCTTTTTATTTCACACAGCACCATCTAGCCCCAAAGTAAGCAAAGCTTGTGTTATAGGTCTTAGATATATGTTGGTGTTAGATGTTTCTTTTCCTGCACCGCCTACCTTTCTCAGGCTTAGATTATCCCGGTTGACTGGTAGATAAGGCTATTTTAGCTTTAAGTCCGCCACTGTACTTTTGTGCATAAAGCTTTAATAAATAAATAAATATATGATGCTTATTATACATCATACTACACCCAGACTGTAACAGAAATTCATTCAGCAAAATTCATCATTTCAATTTCTACTCGACCGTGAATTGAACCCGGGACCTCTGCGTGGCAACCGGCATGTTAACCAACTGAACCACTCAGGGGCCGTACCATGAGCTCTTATAGCAGGACCTAAAAATTGCTTTGCTTAAAACGAGACAGCGCTATACGTATCACATAAGCTTGTCTCGTTCTAAGCAGGGCAGTTCTGTTTAAGTCCTGCTATAAGAGTTCATGGTAAGGCCCCAGGTCGACTCTATTTCCTCGACAATAGGTACCTACGTCAGATTTCAATCGCCCTCAGGATTTCTAATGACTTTTTAGCAAGCCATATTACTTACCCTCAATTTGAACACTTTCAGATCTGTGGGGCTCTGGAAATAAAGAAATGTTCTTTTAATCAATATTCTCATAGGTAAATACAAATATGATTTCTTTTTCATACAAAAGTATGCATTTTCTAAAAGAACGCAGCAGTATGGGAAGGACGCATAACGCATTAACGCAAGAACGCATGTGATAATTACGGGCATTATAAAGCTCAAAGCGGTGCCCACTTACCTTCTGGCGCGACCGAGACACGTGGTTCGCCCCATTTTCTTTCCAGTCGTTCTAATAAAAATAAAATGCAATATCGTATTAGTAAAATAGCAAGTTCAACCTCGTATTCAATATCGTCACGCAGCACGTGTCGTGAACAACCCAGATATAAATCGGTAATCGTGGGGACCCCAAGGGTGAACCAGGTTCCAAAAATGGGAATAAAATGAAATACCCAAAGGTATTTATTAAAAAGCATTTGATAAAAAAAAACATTCGGCTAACCATGTTTATAATGCAAACTCGTTACCGCGATGTAGAAATATGTGGATCTTATTGACAGCGCCATCTATCGGCCACTGCGGGTATTAAGCTCTTACATATCTTAAATATACTTTAACATGTCACTACATGTCGGACGAAGTAAGTCGCCCTTAAACGACGTCGACTGACGTGTCAGTCCCCGCCAGACATGGAAGTATCAATATAGCCGTTAGCCAAAGATATTGGATATAGGAGCATAGATAGAGCCTCGACCTAATATAGATTGTGACATTATCTGTGAGTAGGCTCCCTCTATGCCTTTCCAATTTCTTTGACGTTATATCGATTAGTTGTAGTTTCCTACCTCTCTTCTTAGCCTTTACCAGCTCCAGTGCGCTGTCGCACTTGCATCGGCGCATTTCCTCGAGCGCACGGATGGCTGACGGCAGCATCTTCTGGCGCGTGGCGTCATCCAGCTCCACTACTAATGGTATTTCTGTGGTGAGAATAGTTAGGATGAGCAACGAAAGGAAAGCAATCAAGTCGCCGAAGTGAGGGGAAGTGAGCGAGTGGGTGGGGATCCGAAAATATTTGAGCGTGATGGGGGATTTTCAGACAGCTACAATAAAAGTAAAAACTGTAGTTCGACCATTTGACACTTAGATAGAAGTTACTTGGACAGACGTTTGTGTGCATTTGTGCATGTGCACAAAATGTTTACATTTTAATACATCTAACAGGCTCATTTTGATTTATATTTGAGGATCGTATTTAATTGATGCCATCTATTACCATAGGCGTAGGAAGAGGGGGGGCCGGGTGGGCCGTAAAAAATTCAAAAAGAATTACAGAGCTCGACCATGTAAAACTAACGCCTGTGGCTTGGCTTATATAGTGGCTTTAATCAATCATCAATCCATTGGCGATCAACTTGGCTTCATCGGCCACCTCAGGGGCCAGGCCCCCCCTGAAAATTAGCCCTAGATACGCCAATGTCTATTACACAACTATTAGAACTACTTTTTTCTTTTTAATCGGTATGGATAGCTTGATGAATGTACGAACGAATTAATGGGTAAATATAGTCAGCAAACAGCGATCCTTACCTCCGAACTGCACGTGGCTGGTGCCAGGAGGCTGGTCCTTGCAGTGGCAGGTGCTGTCTGCTGGCTCCAGAGCAGCTTCGCGAGCGCGGACCGACGATGGCAGCTCGTGCGGGCCTGTATTCGGTAGAGGGATCATCATCATCATCAGCGTCGGTGACGTAGTAAGGTGAGCATTCGTAAGCGAGAGGTAGCGAGGTCGAGCCCCAATGCGGCCATGTACAGTACAAGAGTATTTCAAGAAAAATTTCCTTTGCCGCGACAGCAACATTCACGGTTTTTGGTGCATATTTAGCCAAAATCAGTTTGCTAAAAGAAGGGAGCTTTAGTTGTCCCTTATGCCCAGAGGACTCGTCCTTTACCCCCTGGGTATTATATCATAAGTTAAAATTTAATTCATGATAACCGTTTAACAACGTCACTGTAGTGCAAAAGAAATATAATTCTTAAGGTGGTCATGCTTTTATGCTCTTGCACGGTACCAATGACTTTTCTGTATTATGTACATTAGTTCGACACTAACCGATGCCTTTACGGTGAATGACAACATGGCGATGAAACCAGCACAGACAGACGACTGAAGGGTATAACCATGGTCCAATCAGGGTTACGGAAGTCAGATGGTAGTCGCTCCAAGATTAAATTTATCGCAGCGGTGTGTATAATAGTATCTACCTACTTTGAATAGATATCGCAATAATGCTCGCGATATTTCCTTAACCTCGATTGGTTCAATGGTCAATGGTTCAATAGTCTGCCACGCAAGAGGTCCCAGGCAGAAATTGAAATGATGAATTTTAATTTCTGTTACGGGTCTGGGTGTTCTATGTATAATAAGTATGTATTTAAAAAGTATTTAAGTAGTATATCAGTTATCTAGCACCCATAGTACAAGCTTTGCTTAGTTTGGGGCTAGATGGCGCTGTGTGAATTTGTCCACAAATATTTATTTATTTTATTTATTTAGTGTCTGGCTGGCGGCGTCTTAAACAGTGTGTACGTACAGGCGTGTTAGTGTGTACGTACCTGCAGCTGTACCGCCGATCTCCGATTGAACGCCGCCATCTTGATGCAATTGAGTGTGGACCAATCGCATCAAGCCAGAGCCAGAGCTGTCTCGCTGCGATTGGTTTAAACTCAATTGCATCAAAATGGCGGCGTACTAACGAAGATCGGTGGTACGGCTGCTGTGCATAGCACCTACGGAACTGTATTTTTGTCACTTTTCTTATTCACTGCTTTCTGGATTCAAGCCCTTTCGAGATTTCTTTTTCACTTATTGACAGTGGTGTTATTGCGTATAAATAATAATGTAAATATTCTGTCCCACTCACACGGTATCTTCGGATACGGCTCGGTGCGCGCCTGCGCGTCGCCGACCACGCTTCGCATGTAGTAGCGCGCCCTTTTCTCCATTATTGGCAGGGTTATGGCGCCACACGCGATGTCCACCACTGCGAATACAAAATAAAAAGGTTTTATACAATTATTTATTGCTGTGTGTTATCCGGCAGAGCAGAATAACACCAACCCTTACATTCGCGGGTGTCGTACAAAGTGACAAATGTTTTGAGGCAAAAGCTCAAGTTCCCGTTAGCTGAAAAATGGGCAGCAGTGTTTTCCATTGTTATATTTATAACACTGCGATCTCCAACCCGCCTGCCAAGCGTGGAGATTATGGCAATTACCTGCCCTTTCGTGGGAGAGGACTTTAGTCCTGGAGTGGACTGTTATGGGCTGTGATGATGAGTGTACTCATCGAATCCTATACCTATGTATTAATATGGTATTTTCTCATTCACCTATTCTGATGAGTTCCTTCGCCGCGATGGTGATTTCCACATTGTTGGTGAGATTCTCCAGAGATCTTACCATTATCATAGGTCTACGCATGTATTCATCGAAAGCTAGCATCCCAATTATGTGTATACGAGTGTACTCATCGAATCCTAGTGGTATTCCTATGGTATGTTCTCACTCACCCAACCTGACGAGCTCCTTGGCCTCGATGGTAATCTCCACGGTGTTGGTGCCTCCAATTGAGGCAGTCGTGACTGTATACCTAGATTTATCCCTAGTTTGGGGCTACAGGTGTATTCCTCAATCCCCAATATCCCTATTTTAGGGCTACGAGCGTATTCATCGAATCCCAATATCCCTAATACAGGACTACGAGCATATTCATCAAATCCCAATATCCCTAATTTAGGGCTACGAGCGCATTCATCGAATCCCAATATCCATGTTATACAGCTACGAGCGTATTCATCGAATCCCAATATCCCTACTATAGGGCTACGAGTGTACTCATTGAATCCTAATAGCTATTCCTATGGTACGTTCTCACTCACCCAACCTGGCGAGCTCCTTCGCCTCGATGGTGACCTCCACGCTGTTGGTGAGGTCCTCGAGGCAGTCGTTGAACACCGCGCACACCGTGTCCTGGTGGCGGCGGGCGCGCTCCACGGCTGCGTGCGGGGAGCAAATGTATATTGTTTGTTATGAATTTTTTTTTCATTATATTTTATTTTTAAATAATTGTGTCGCGGCGTCCATGTGTAATAAATGTTTCTTTCTTTCTTTCAAATATATATTATTGCACCGTAAAATGTTATATAAACTGGTTTAAGAAGAGATTGTGGTCTCATGATTTTAAGGTAATTATGATGTTTTAAAACTACTGGTATTATAGGATTTTCTACATACATATTTAGAAAACTAACTTTTACTTAATTTGTACTGAATATACCTAAAGTAAACAACGTGTTAGAATCATTGAATACAGTTCGTTAAGAAATATTGTTGCAATATTAATTGTTATTAAATTCGATAGTTTCAACATTGATCTAACTATAAATAACAATTAAAAACCGACTAAAATACTTTACTAAAATATGTGCGTGCATGATTGCGCATTAAGAAATGCTGTGTTACAAACATACCGTTGTCGACCACCGAATCTAGCATGCCGCGGATGTCAATGAACGGCGGGTAGCGCTGCGAGATCGTCCTGGGCTGCACGGGCTGGCCTGTAGGTCACGTTTTTGCACATAAATCCATTGTAGGGTAGTTGGAAAAAATTCGACTGAAAAATTTTAGATTTGGAGGAAACACGGAAAAAGAACTACTCAGAACTGCTTCTTCAGGTGAAGGCAGGTAATGGCAGGTGCCATAGCTGGGTTGCGCCATTTTGTTTTCAAATGTTTGAAACATTTTCATGCGTCAGCATGCAATAAGTAATTAAGAATTTCTGTTTTTGTCCAGTTATGGACGGCTTACGGCTGCTACCTTAAGATTAATTTTTATATGATGAGGATAATAATAATTAATGTAAATCTTAAGGTATCTTCTGGGTGAGGTCATTCTTGATTGCATATATACCCAAAAGTCAAGATACTTAGGTCCAATCTAAACCAAACCCATTTGCGACTTAAACAAAAATGCTTGGAAACTAAGGAGTTCCACAGGGTAGTATGTTGGGCCCACATTTAACTAAACCTTTTCCCCACCGGCCAAGTTCATCTTGCCAACAGGTGAGATACCGGTTTAATGCCTGCCTAGTTTATATTAAAAAAACGAACTACCGCCTTTAACCTTTTCCCGGTCCGGATCCGGATCATCTTGCAAACAGGCGAGATGGCATTATGCCTGCTTCATCATATCAGCCGAAAGACGCCCACCGGCATAGGCCTCCCCCAGAGATCTCCACAAAAGCCGGTCCTGTGCCTTCCGCATCCAACTGGTACCTGCGGTAATTACCAGGTCGTCGGTCCACCTTGTCGGGCCTACCCACGATGCGTCTTCCGGTACGTGGTCGCCACTCGAGAACTTAACTACCCCAACGGCCATCAAAATTCAATTCAAATTTTTTTATTGATTAGGACATTAAATATCTCTTTCAATCGTCAAAAAGGAGGGGGGTAGGAAAGTAGGAAGGAAGCACACAGTGACACGCCCCATGGCAGCAGCAAACTTACCCCACGCCAGTCACGACCGGACCGTGCCCGGCGATGTCAGGCAAAGCCGGACCGCGCTCATCTGTTCTGCAAGCTATGTGCCCTGCGCATTGCCACTTAAGGTTGGAAATCCTTAGGGCTATGTTGGTGACCCTAGTTCGCTTGCGGATCTCCTCATTCCTCATTCGATAGTGCAATGAGAACTATGCTGCCCCGTATTGCAAAAAAAAACTAAATAATAACTTACGCCTGGCGAGCTTCCACCGCAGGTCATCGCGGTGCTTGGTAGCGATCGGCACTGGCACCGTGTCACAGTTCGGACACTTGCACTTGTCGCCGAGTGGCACGCCACAGCGCGCGCAGTAGCCCGTCCCTTTGGCGTCTGTGGAAGTTAATATATGAATATTTTTAAATTCTAATGATTAATTGTACCTGTAATCATAGATAGATGGTGTTTTTCATATAACTTTAGGCTTGCCAATTGTTTATGTACTTATACTTTTGTACTATAAAGTTTTTAAGGGCCGATGTTTCAATCGACCATATCATTCCGATAAGTTATTTGTTAATCACTAAAATGAAATTACATCGTTTCTTCAGTGAAGAATTAGGGCGGCTTGCACTTCTTGATTCTAATAAATCTCGATTAAACTAGCTTCTTAATCAAACAAAGAAAACCGCATCAAAGTCCGTTCGGGAGGTATGATGCCACAGACAGACACAAAAAGAGACAAATACACATATCACACTTGTAACACCACATTTTATTCATCATTATCAGCCTTTACTCCACTGCTGGACATAGGCCTCCCCCAATGAGCGTCAATGCGCCCTATCCTCAGCTTGCCGCATCCAGTATCCACCCGCAGATTTTGGATATAGATATATATTTTATTTGGCAATAACTACAATTATATTATATCTATTGGCCGTGTGGTGTCCGGCAGAGTAGAATAGCACCAACTCCTTACACTAATGGGTGTCGTACAAGGCGACTAATGTTTTCGATGCGAAAGACCAAGAGTCTCCGTAGTCTGGAAAATGGGCAGCAGCATTTTCCATTGTTATATTTAAACACTGCGAGCTCCAACCCGCCTGCCAAGCGTGGAGATTATGGCAATAACCTCCCCTTTCGCGGGAGAGGCCCTAAGTCCTGCAGTGGACTGTTGCGGGCTGTGATGATGATGAACTACAATTATATATTGTATTTAGTTATAGTATTATAATTATAGTCATTGTGCACGTCTTATCTGCGTTTAGTTTTCACATATCTCTTTTGTAGGCCTGCTGGAAGAGATTTCTTTTAGAGATAAGTAGTGCCTGTTGTGTCATAAGTAATCTGTACTCTCTGTATTTGTTATATTGTGTACAATAAACTGTTAAATAAATAAATATATCAAACAAGTTTTAACAATATCAACAATGATAGGTATAACATATTAAAACTAGGGCACATTCAATTAAAATTCAATTCAATTCCTTTCGCAGCCTTTCTCTATTCGTCGGCGCTTAAAACGACACTCACGCTCCCGAATCTCGCCGTCATCCAACAGCTTGAATATAGTGTCTCTGGCGGCCTTGAGCCGGCCCTGCTGCTGCAGCTTGAGCCGCTGGTGCGCGGCCTCGCGCTGCGCGTGCGGCAGCAGCAGCATCTGCACCAGCTCCGCCACTTGCTCGTTCTCCTCGTTTATCGAGCTGGGGGGAATATCATCATTATCACGATCAGCGTCATTATCAGCAGCACAATAAAATTAGTATTAGCAAACTTGAACAATAAAGGAGTTGTTTGAGACCAGTTCAAACGCTGTATGCGCCGCCGAATACTGGGCGAATAAAGTGTAAGTCAGAGTTTAGTCGAGTCGATGAGAAAAAGAATCATGATCATAATTATCTTCTTCTACACGATCGGCACCATCATCAACAACACTAATAGCATCATCAAAATCATTGTCGTCGTCATCGACTTTGTCAGTCGTCGCCACAAGTCGTTCCCAGTCGTCCTCATCACCGTCATTGTCACGGTCATCGCTATAGTCAACCTCCCCTGCCGGAGCTTAAGCCGCTGGTGCGCAGCATCTGCACCGCGACCTGCTCGTTCTCCTCGTTTATCCAGCTGCGGGAGAATATCATCAGCATCACCAACACAATTAGCATTAGCTTGATCATCATTATGTTCTTCTACTACTTCATGATCAGCATAATCATCAACAGCGGAATTAGCATCATCGTAATCATGGTCGTCGTCAGAAGGCGTTATTAGTCATCCTCAGCATCACCGTCATCGTCACGGTCATCGACTCGTCCTTTACCCCAAGGGTATTACTTCTAAAAATAAATAAAAATTTCATTGATGATAAAAACTGTTTAACAACCGTAAAGGAAAATGTTTCTTAAGGTTGTCTTACAAGGTGTACTTCTGCAGAGATGAACAGAACATTATTGTGTCGAGAAAAATGTATGTCGACATCGCCGATTGACATAAAAATTATATGTCGAACCCCCGACCGCCATAGAATCACACATCGACACCGTCACATCGCACTCGCCGCCGACTCACGTCTCCTTCCCGCGCTGCTCGTCGATGTTGTCCGCGTGTATCTTGGCGCGGCGCTCCGCCTCCGTCGCGGCGCCGAGCTCCACGCCGTCCGCCACCACGTGCCGCAGGTACGCGTCCACCGTCTCCTGGGTGGCGCCCACCACCTGCGGGGACATGGAAGTGTTCCGGAAGGCAAGTTATGGGTGGCGTTCACCACCTGGGTGAGTGGGAAGGGGGCGTATGCGCAGGGCCGGATTTAGGGGAGGGCAACCGGGGCGAAAGCCCCGGGGCCTCCACAAACGGGGGGCCCTCACAATAGAGACTTCGGAAAAAAAAATCTTTCAAATTCCAATTAGTAAACATCTTTTCTTTTGATATTTTTTTTTTGCTCTTTTACCTTTACCTACAGCCTGCAGTACTTTGTATTTGATTATAATTACACTTAATTACAATAAATTATTTATTGATAAACTCACTTAAAAAAATTGTTAACTTTATTTGGAAAATAATTTGGGGCGAGTGGGCCTCCGCTCTTTCGTTGCCCCGAGGCCTCTGGATCTCTAAATCCGGCCCTGCGTATGCGCGCCTGTTTGATTTTTATACGCACGAGCCGCTTTGGTTCAACCTTTATAATGCGTACGGCTAATGGAACACGTTGCCTGCGAATGTGTTCTTGGATTACTACAAACGGGACGCCTTCAAGGCTAAATGTGAATAGGCTGTTCCTAGACAAGAATGCTCCATCTTCGGCCGCATCGTCACTTACCACCAAGCGAGATGGCGGTCAAATGCCAGAATAGTTCATTAAAAAAAACTGACTATTCAATCCGAAAAAAAATCTGCCAATAACAAATTTAGGATTTTTGCACTTTTCTTCAGAAAAAGTAGATACTACAACTACGTAACTTTGAACAAAATAACTTTTCGAATAATTTCGGCTATCCAATTCAATGTTTGAGAATCATCTCTAAGCAACGCCATCTAGCGAGGGTCGCTAAACCTAGCTGTCAGAAAATGGTCCATTGTGTAGAATTTATTTACGTTGCAAGCTCGTTGCTTTATTATTATTATTTTTTTATTTAAAAAGTGGTCTCTCCAAGGCTTTCTCAGTTCTAGTATCACTGCGACCATTCCTGATCTATTGTGATCGCCTCTTTCTTAAAGTTCAGTACTAATCCCTATAGCTTCTATTAACTGTAATAGTTTCTTAATACTGATATCGTGCACCTCATCGGGTATTAGTTGGTGTTTACCCAGATGGATGCTTCGTTTGCGCATCAGGGCCTCACATTTGCAGATCAGGTGGAGAGGCGTTTCATCCTCCTCCTTGCAGAATCTACAGTCTTTTGTTCTGCTGATCTTCAAGTTATACATGTGCTTGTTCAGCCCACTGTGACCAGTCAGTGCCCTTGTTAGGATACGCAATTTATTCCTACTAAGTAGTAACAGATCTTTGGCATGCCGCCTATTATAGGCTTTAACTAATGCCCTAGAACGGGTTAGGCCCGGCTGATTATTCCAGTGCTCTAATGATTGCTCTTTGCAGTTTATATGAAGAGTCAGTTATACAAGGTTTTTTAGTATGCCACAGAACGGTTCTGGACCATATGTTGTAGTTCGTTGCTTCATACTTCAGTTGGTATTTATATATACGTCACCTGTTTGAACATCTCGTCGTGTTCGCGGCGCCTGTGCTCCTCCTTCTGTCTTCTCCCAGCCTCGGCTGCTTCGCGCATCGCCTTCTCGCGCACTGGTGACCAACAATTGATTGATTGATGTAATCTTTATTATACCAAAAGCAAATATATATTTAACATAAATGTTACAGAGATACGTAGAGCTCGTCTAGTTTAAAATGACGGGCCCCACTACTTAGTTAGTTGATTTCGACGTGTGAGTGCAAATATTGATAACGACACTTCATCTGTGTGGGAGCCAATGAACGACGCGTGCTCCTACGTTTGAATTTCACCGGCAACTGAATGACCAATTACAACGGCATTTGTATATGTATTGCGTCCATATTTTAAACTTGCTTGTGTGCGTTAATGCGATAGTGGGGCGCGTCATTTCAGACTAGACGAGCTCTACCTTTGAGAGATGAAAGGAAAACTTTTAAGGCAGACGAAGTGAACGTACATCAATTTAAAGATTTATAGGTATGATACAACGAATAATAGGGATGCTGAGTAAACATTTATTTTTATTCCGTCAGGTAGATTATCAAAAAATATTGGACACGTATTTTTTCTTTTGTTACTAAAACCAAAAATAACGCCGAAATATTGCGTGACGTCACACGAAAGTTGAAATTTTACTCAGAAGTGACGTCACGAGTCAAAACTTTGATACGCTTTATCTTTGTCAGTTTTAATCGATTTGATAAATAAAAAAATACCTGTATCTTTATTATATTTTTATAATCTAACTTATTAGGACTATCGTCCCAATTATCTATTGTATAAGTTATTTAGGTTAAATTGTCGGTATTGGCCGATACCTAATGTCTTATAGGCAGGTGACTTTCCCTCAGGTTGCCTATTTATCTACCGTACGACATAAAAAAATACTCGTATCTTTATTTTTGCTGATCGTGACTGTACGGGGTCCTCCAAGGTAGCATTTTAGGTCCCCTTAATTCGTAATTTACGTCAATGAATTATTTAGTCTCCATTTTGAAAACTATTTCAACGCGGACGAAGTCGCGGGTATCTCGTTCAGAGAGGTAAGGCATAGCGGGGTATCTCGTTCGAATTGGAGATGCCCGACTGGGGAAGTACCTCCACCTTACAGAATATCGCAGCTAATTAATACTCTTATAAATAGTATTGTGTTTCTGCCGGTGAGTAAGGTTTCCAGTGCTCCATGGGGTGGGAATTTGGGGAACCGTGGCTTTGGCAGTGGAGTGGCATTTGCCTTTTTGCTGCCAGAGCAACGTGTTATAGAGGTGGGCAACGCATTGGCGATACTCTTGGTGTTGCTAATGTCTATAGGCGGTGGTGACCACTTTCCATCAGGTGGCCCGCTCGCCTGTTTAACAACCGTATGACAAAAAAAAAAGCTAACTAGGTATATATAGTTTTATATATTCCACTCACATGCGATAAGTATGAACGCGTGCTGCCGTCGCTCCTCCTTCAGCCTGCGCAGCTCCTTCTCGAGGAAGTCGAGCGCGGCCGACACCGCACCGCCGCACAGCTCGTCCACCAGCGCCGAGATCGCGTCTTCCTGGTGGGGGATGCAATAAGGATTACAGGGAAAGCTTTCTTATCAATAAATCGTACTATGACATTTAAAAATATATGTATACATAGTATAAAAAAAGTCGCTTCCCCATCTGTCCCTATGTATGTATCGATGTACATTTAGATGTTTTAAAAACTGATTCAAAAGGAAGTTTTGAAAGCAAGAAAAATGGTTAGGTGGGAGTAACATCTAGCAATCATAGGGAACTTTTAATCTGGGAAAAATAACACGACCCAGCGATGTTTACAGAGAACCGACCTGGACCCTATTTTTGTGCCGCTCGCCTCGAGTCGAACCGTTTTCTCGGATGAAAACCTCGGGGGAAAGCTATCTATACATACAGGGTGTAAAAAGACCGCTAGCATTAATTGAAACCTCATATTCTATCCATGAAACTGAACAACTTTCCCCAAGAAACCAATGCTAGCGGTCTTTTTACAACCTGTATAAAGCTATAATAAAGAGAATCTTCTCCAAACCTTCTGTTCAGCCTCGCTCCGCATAGCGTTGTACTCCCTCGCTCTGGTCTCCTCCCGGGCAATGCGGACCTTGTCCTCTTTCTGCAGCCCGTGGGTGGTCTTTAACTCCTCTGTCAGCTCGGCAGCGCGGGTGCGGCCCTCGTACATCTGCGAAAGGGCATTTTCCATCATTTCTGTAATATATTATGTTTTTGTATGAGCAATAAAGTGTTTATTTATCTATCTATCTTCTATAAGGTTAGTAGATGCACCCTGATCTACGAGAGTGAATTGAGAATAAAAGGGGACCTAAAATGCTCCCTTGGAGGACTCCGTACAGTCGATACAGCTCAGACTACAAGTTACTTATCATATGTTAATATCAATGTTATAAAAGTCCGCAGCGGCGGGCATTTTTCTCTGTCAAAATGTTTACTCATCCAACGTATTCTTCGAAACCATAGAGATTCTAATTTAGTTATATACCGCGTGACTGATGACAGCTACAAATATCCTGCAATGGCGAGCTGGCTGCAACTAAGTTATAGGGCACAATGTAACGCAAGGCTACGCAACGTAACGTTCAGTAATGCAACGTAACGTAACATAATGTAATGCACTAAGAAGAAGCAACACTCATCAAACACTGCACAGCCATGTCCCTAATTATCTTGCTTGCACAGCACGGTCTGGCACGTTGTCCGCCGTTTGAGTGTCCGGGTCGAGGGCTGACCACAGCACGTGGGGCTTATTATCGTTTACACCGTACCGTCGTGCACCGTTACTACCGTTATACGTAGCGTTTAGCTGACAAGGCACGCTCCATCTTTGATCGTATATTCGTATACCACCAGCTGATACGATGGTCGGTAATGCAAAGCAACGCAACGCAACGCAATACAAAGCTAAGCAATACAAAGCTAAGCAATGCAACGTAACGCAACGTATTTATTTATTTATTTATTTAACTGTTTATTGTACACAATAATGATATACAGAGAAATATAACAGAACAAAAGACACAACAGGCGCTGCTTATTTCTAAAAAGAAATTTCTTCCAGCAGGCCTACAGAAGAGAGATGTTTAACTAAAGTAACGCAGATACGACGTGCACAATAATTGAATATATAAATACATAAATATATTATATTATAATATATAGGTATATAAAGCTAATATAAATAGACATATTATTAAAACAAGCTATATAAAATACATACATATATAAGTTATGGACTAGACAGGGAAAGATAATATTCCTTGACCCTCTTTTTAAATATAGACAGTGACTGACTGTCACGCACATTATGTGGCAGTGAGTTCCATAGTCTCGCCGCATGGACAGTGAAGGAATAGGAGAAGAAATCGGAATGATGGATAGGGATGGATAACAATGATTTTACATTGGACCGACAAGGCTTGTCTTGGGCCCGGGAGAAGTGGAAGGAGCTGCGGAGATATGAGGGAGCAGAGGGATTGTTGAGGATATTGTAGAGCATAGAAAGGACATGAGCGTTCCTGCGATAACGAATCGGTAGCCACTTGAGCTGCGATCGATAAAGAGAGATATGATCATATTTTCGTAGACCAAAAATAAACCTTATGCAGACATTTTGCAAACGCTCAAGTTTGTTTAGTAGCTCTTCTGTGGCATCCAAATAGCAAGAGTCAGCGTAATCTAGGATAGGGAGAAGGAGGGTTTGGACAAGAGAGATCTTAGTTTGTATAGGTAAGAGGCTTCGGAGGCATTTGAGCGAGTGAAGTGAGAAATGTAATTTCTTACTGACCTCGTTGACATGTGAAACCCAAGAAAGATTGGAGTCTAGGATCACCCCAAGATTTCTCGCCGACTTACTGATCGGGATTGGGATATCATCATAAAATAACTGAGGTATTATTATGTCAGAGCCTAGTCGCCTGTACATATGAGGGCTCCCGATGAGTAATGCTTGCGATTTCCCGGGGTTAACCAGTAAACCAAATGACTTGGCCCAAACAGAAATTCGTTCTAAATCGGCATTAATAAGAGCAAACGCTTCAGCAACATCAGAAATTTTGCAGTGCCGGTAAACTTGCAGATCGTCGGCATATAGGTGAAAGTTAGAAGAGATGACAGAGGTGACAGTGTTAATAAATACGGAGAAAAGGAGAGGAGAAAGAACACCGCCCTGAGGAACGCCCGCAACGAGGTCCCGCCAGTCAGAAGAGGCCTCATCAGAGCGGACCCGCTGAGAACGACCCCGCAGATAGGAGTCAATCCACAGTAAGGCAGAAGGAGAAACATTCAGTGAGCGAAGAGTAGCGAGAAGAACGTCGAAGTCTACAGAGTTAAAAGCGCTGCTAAAGTCAAGTAGTGTTAAAATTGTCAGTAACTTGTCCTCCATTGCGAGACGTATATCATCAGTGACCTTTAGCAGCGCAGTGACAGTACTGTGACCTGGCCGGAAACCAGATTGAAAAGGTGATAGGAGACTATTCGATGTAAGATAGGTGGAGAGTTGGCTGTGGACGATGTGTTCGAGGACTTTGGAAAGGTAAGGAAGTAGAGAAATGGGACGAAAATTGGATAAGGAGATGGGATTGGAAGTTTTAGGAAGAGGTATAACCTCAGCACTCTTCCAGGCCGATGGGAAACAACCCGTAACTAAAGAATAATTAAAGATGTGACTAAGTATGGGTAGGATTTGTGGGAGTAGGAGGGAGATCATGCGGCAGGAAACACCATCGTTGCCTACAGCTGTAGAAGTGATGGAAGAAAGATGTTTTTGAACGTCCTCCTCTGCGACAGTGGTGAAGTGGAAAGATGAGCAAAGAGGGCGTGACTGGCCGTCCAGTTGCGCAATAGTGCGTGCCTTAACATCGGGTTCCAATATCACTGGCGGCGTGGAGAAGTGAGTATTGAGGGCGTTTAGGTCGAAAGAGGTATTGCGCGGCTCTACTGATTTGCCTATGCCAAGTGTTTTAAGAAACGACCAAGTTTTCGAAGAGGATGACCCGATTATGGAACTATGGATATAACGCCTCCTGGCATCTCTACAGAGACGGCTACAAAGATTTCTGTAGTATTTATACCTGTCCAGTTTTTGATCTGAAGGGTATTTATTGTAACGACGTTTGGCGCTGTCACGTTTGGTCATCATATCCCTGATATCTTGCGTGATCCAGGGAGCTGGAGCATGTTTTAGTTTCACTTTTTTTACAGGAGCATGAGTGTCATATAGTTGAAATATGCGTGACTGAAACTCCTGAATCTTGTCGTCAATGTGGCCAGCATCGAAGACGGCGCTAAAATCGATATTGGTTGCATCACGCCTCAAAGCCTCCAGGTCAATGTCTCTAAAATTACGCAGGTACTTAAATCTAGTTTTAGGTTTTGGAGTGTCAACGTAATGTTTACCATTGAGAGTCAAGATAGTAAGAAGAAAGTACACCCACCAAGCACTGCACAGCTCGTCCCCTGATGATCTTTTGCAGCAATAGCGCGGCCTGGTGCTTAAGTTCGGCGCGGTCCGGCACACTGTCCACCGTCGGGGTGGCCGGCCTAGGGGTGTCTAGGAGCCGGCGCGGGCGAAGCACGTGCAGGGGACCGGCTGAGGTCTCGGCGGCGCCAAGGCGGGCCTCTGCGGGGTGAAGCTTTGGCTTTGAAGTCGTTTGAGAAGTGTAAGAGAGGGGTAGGGCGTAGCGGGATATCTTCTTCGAAATTAAGTGCCTCTACTTTGCAGAATCATCATAATAATAAATCATTGTTTTCACTTATAGTAAGAGCATCAGTGTTCCACTAATGTACATAGGCAACTCAGACAACTTGACAACTTGTGCGTACGTAGTGGCACTGGGGGAATTTTCGGGCGCGGCCCAACGCTGTTTGCCACGGGCGTAGCCAGGTTTTAGTTTTGGGGGGCAGGGGGGTTCAAGATTAATGTGCAAACATTTTCAATTCGTACCGACCCCTCTCAAAAGATGGGGTAATCGTAATCAAAGTAACCAATAATTCATATCAAGAAACTTAGGATGTTCGTACTAAAAATAACTCAAATTGAAAAATGAACGAGCGTAGTGAGCTCGCAATTTTTCGAAATTTTGCTGGAAAGGCCCTAAATGTAACATCAACCAATAACTGAATAAGCGCAGCGAGATGGTCGCGGAATATTGGGTATTTTGGCCCTTAAAATCCGAATCGATTAGACAGGAATTTTTGCCGTTAAAGTAGGGATTGATCATGCGGCGGCTGGTGTGAAATGATTTCGGTTTCGATTTTGCCCCTCGCGGCCGGGTGTGCTCCGGCCCTGGGGCGGCCGATAGACCATTGTGTTTCCTTCCTACTTTCCTGCCCCCTCTTTTTGACTTTTGACTCAATAAATAAAGTTTTATTTAAACTCGGTACCTCTTACGAGTCGGACCCGCAAGCCCATTAGACCACGACGTCTCGACGACAGCGCTGGATCACGGGAGCAGATTACAACGATCAATAAATACAAAGCGTTACTAAACCCACTTAAACAAACTCAACACTCACTCTTGAGATCATCGTGCAAATTCTCCAAGAACTTCTCGCTCCACTTAGTCTCGCGCTCGCAGAGGGTGGTGGTGTCGCGCGGCAGGTGGCCGCCGGAGCAGGTGTGCTTGAGGTCCGTGCCGCAGGTGGCCAGCCACGGCGGCAACTCCGAGAGCTCGATGTGGTCTTCCAATGCTGTGGGGGTTAGGATTTGATAGGCATAAGGTATAGGTACACGGACATTCTTAGTCAGAAAGCAGAAATTTTCAGTCAGAGACTCTCTGTCGGAGATTCCGTGTCGGAGTGCAGGAGACTTCCTTATGGAGTCTCCCTGTAAGAGACGCACTGTCAAAAACTCTGTTGGAGAATCTCAATCGGACACTCTCTGTTGGAGACTATCACAGAGTACCACAGGGTCTCTATGTCAGTGACTTAGTAACTATGTAGTTGTACCTTGCTCACAGATTGTAAGTGATTTACGAGTGGCGGCCCTTGACTGGTATTCCCTTGTGCTTCCTGCGTGCTAGGTATAATTTTTTCTGTGCTAGGTATAAGTTGTGTATCATAGAGACGATTATCTTCTGTGGGAGACTGCCTTCTGGAGACTCTCTGTCAGAGTCTCCCTGTCGCAGACTGTCGGAGACTTCTTTGCCAGAGACTCCCATGTCGGAGACTTTCGGAGACTCTCCGACAGAGAGTCTCTAGCATAGACTAGTGTCGCTTAGTCGCGATACTCACCAATCAGATCCGGATCGTAACTGATCTCCGCATGTCGCCCGCTCGCCTGGTACCCGTTCCTTAGCACCGGCGCGTACATGGTGGAGGCGGGGTCGCGCACCGTGGCCGCCACGTCGCCGCCGCCACGCGCCGCGCGCTTCCTCTGCACCAGCCCCACGCTGCCGCCGCCGAAGTGCAGGGCGGAAAGCTTGCGGAGTTCTGCAGGGTAGTGTCATTATCATCCTAGCGATTTCTGCTAAATCCCAGTTTCTGCCAGGCAGAAAAGACGTAAGACGCAGACAGAGCGCAGGACGCGACTTTTTAAAACATATAGAAAAGACGGGGCGTGGACTAGGTAGCGTCGCGCTTTCTCTTCTAGAACCAGTAAAGAGGCAGGACAAGGACAGCAAGCGCTGTGGGCGAGACTTCCCCGGTCCCCGGCCCGCATCCCCGGTCGCGCCCGTGTCCCGTCCTTTCTGTCTGTCTTTTTTCCGTCCGTACGTTTCGCCCTTTGTGTCAGTGTCAGTCCCCACCTCTGTCCCTCGCCCGCCGAATCTGCCCGATCTGCCGCTCCATCTCCTCCTTCTTGGAGGCCCAGCGGTTGGCGAGCTTGCGGCTCATCTTGGTGGACTGTTTCCCGCGCTCCTTCTCTTGGATCCTGTGCAGCAACTCCAGCCTTATGTCCTGGAGCTCGTCGATCTCCTGGACGGTTAGGGTGAGGTGGTGAAATGTAGCTGTTATCATCATATCTGCCTACTTATATTTGATTGTTTTAAAAGAAAAAAATACATCAGCAGGTATATCTTAGTTATATTTGTTTTTTTTATTGCCTAGAGATGAACACAGACGGACGGTTCATCTGATGGAAAGCGGCCATCGTAATCCAGGACGTAGGTAACCTAAGTGGAGCGTTGGAGACGGTGGAGAACACAGAGAGGCAACATCACTCCGGAGGCTTAAGGGTGTTCTCTACCGTCTGGACAATGGGGGATGTTCCAAAGAACTGTTACAGACACAGAGAGACAACATCTCTCCGGAGGCTTAATGGTTCTAAAGGGGCTTTAAGGGGAGGGGAGAGATGTATGCATATGCGGCCAAAAATGTGATCTACCATCTACCACCCTAAGATTGAAGTCCTATTGTAGGTACGTCATAAAACAAGAAGGTTGATTTTCCCTTGCAATTATATTCAAGGCTCACTTTTAGCGACTGTGGTGACGTGGGAATTTTTGTCGAAACTGATAGATCTGATCACTTTCTTAGCAGACTGTACCTACCTACTGACAGTGGTACTATGCTACATAGAAGCAAATAACAAGTGATATTTTGCACGATTTACATTGGTCAAGGGCAGTGGCGAGAAGCGAGTCCAAGTACAGCGACGAGTGTGATTGTTTGCTCAGACAGTGATTGTTTATACTACAGCGAGCCCAGTGCCATTTCTTTGTCGATATGGACGAGCAACGGCAAAAAATACGAGCAAATTTGTACAGAATTCTCTTCATACGGCCGGCCATTATAAACTGTATTACATATTTGACTGATTATTATTAGTTACGCCGGTGTAGAGTACAGCATAGGTAGACGAGTGGTTAAGGTATCCGATTCGTAAGCGAGAGGTACCGGTTCGAATCCCACTGCAGGCATGTACCAATGACTCTTTTTCTGAGTTATGTACATTAGTTGAATGCTTACCGATCCTCTTACGGCCAGGAAAAACAATCGTGATGAAACCACATTCAGGCGACTAAATGTGTAACCATGATCCAATCTGTAGCCGTATTCACAATGGCTCGGAAATCGGATTCGGATACGAAATCGACAAAGGACCCCGCAAGTTCTTAGGAAAATGTGGTTTCATTTAATTTTGATGAAATTTTATAGAGAGTAGAGTTTCCGTGGAATCTATCGGGATTCTGAACAACAGTTTTCGAATCGATCGACACGGATTCGCCGCTCACGAATTTCGTGTCGAATCGTTCGGAAACGGTTTCGAATCATTGTGAATACGGCTACTGGTCAGATTTCCCTGGTAGCAGGGTCACGGAGGTCAGATGGGAGTCGCTTCACTGTAATGATCATGGTCAAGGCGAACCCCGGGCACTCGGGCACGAGCGCATAACCGAAAAATAAACGCCAAGATTATGACTTACTCACTGTACTTGTGAACTTCGCTAAATACTTGACAAACGAAAATTGGGCTTTCGTGCTGAATCGAAACTCTCACCGCTTCCCTAAAGATCCAATCCTTGGTCTCCAAATCTGTGATGAGTTCCTCGCGTTTCTTCATCCACTGCGGGAACTTGCCCCGTTCAGCTATCTCGGACCAGACGCGGTGGTGGCGCATCCTGGGGAATGATAGTGACAGGGTCATCATCAACAGGACATTAGGGACATAATAAGTATGTATTAAAAAATAGTAGTTTATCAGTTATCTAGCACCCATAACACAAGCTTTGCTTACTTTGGGGCTAGATGGCGCTGTGTTGTATTTTATAAGGAAGAGTGCGAATGTGTCGATCTTCATCCGTAAATTTAAAACTTGACTCGCCCAGAAGGCTTGAAAACTTGGTAGAGAAGTATTTATTGAATTAATTTAACATTTGTTAATTATTTGACATAGGTAGTCATTTATATCTTTGACATAAAGAGAATTTATTTATTTTGATACGCAATACTTTATAATTTAATTAACTTAAGAAATAAATACAAAAAATTAGAATTATATTTATTTATTTTATTTATTTATATATACTTTATTGCACATGAAAACAAGTTACAAAAAACAATCATTATAAACGGTTGTTCACAAAGGTGGGCTTATCTCTGTAAGAGATCTCTTCCAGCCAACCCTACCGGGTGTGGAGAAAAGCAATAAGCGGGAAAGCAATAAATAAAGTGCACTACCTTTCTAAATAAGCTACGTTATATAAGTACCTACCTATTATACATAAATACCTATAATAATATATAATATACTATATAAATATATATATATATATATATATATATATATTATAAATATTCTATAAAGCTAATCAAGAGATGATAAAAGATGCTCTTTTAGTCTTGACTTAAAAGTACCAACTGTTTGACTGTCCCTAATATTAGCTGGCAAGTCATTCCACAGTCGCGCCGCTTCAACAGTAAACGACTTGAAAAAGAAGTTGGAGTTACGGTGAGGAACATCCAGTGGTCTGATAACGTTTTCACGCCTGGAGCGGGAAGGAGCGGGCAGGAGGCGGAAACGGGACCGGATATATTCCGGAAAAGAAGGATTCCCTAAAGTTTTATAAAGGAACGTGAGGATGTGGAGGTTTCTACGTTGTCTAATTGGAAGCCACTTCAGTCATGAGCGATATTCAGAAACATGATCATACTTTCGCAAGCCAAATACAAATCTGATAGCTAGATTCTGTAGGCGTTCCAATTTATTGGTCAGTTCTTCAGTGGCGTCCAAGAAACATACGTCCGCATAGTCCAAAAGCGGCAGGAGAAGAGATTGAGCAAGCATAACCTTGGTCTTGCACGGGAGAAAGTACTGAAGCCGCCGCAGAGAGTGGTAGGTAAAGTGCATACGTCTACTGATGTCATTGATGTGTGAAGACCAAGACAAATTGGAGTCCATGATGAGACCCAGGTTGCGAGTTTTATTTGTGTAGGGAATTACAATGCCGTCATAAGAAACTGGAGGCATGCACTCCGCCGAAGCACCCCTCAAACGACTGCTACCGACAATAATAGTCTGAGACTTTGACGGGTTGACCAATAGACCAAAGGACTCAGCCCACCTCCGCACCGCCGTCAAGTCGGCATTGACTTTGTCGATGGCATTTGAGGCCTCAGAGACCGAAAAGTGCGTGTAAATTTGGAGATCATCAGCGTAAAGATGAAATGGACAATGTAAAACTTTAGTCACCTGGTTAATAAAAATAGAGAAAAGAAGCGGAGACAGAACTCCTCCCTGCGGGACACCAGCTACAAGATCACACCAGGCCGACGAAGATTCCTCCGTCTTCACACACTGTCCTCGGCCTCGGAGGTAGGACTCAAACCATGGAATGGCATTGTCGGAAATACCCGTCGATCTGAGGATACCGAGGAGTACATCAAAATCAACAGAGTTGAATGCACTACTGAAGTCAAGCAGAGTGACCACCGTTAGCTGTTTGTGTATGTATATGTAATTCATTTTATGTAGGTATTCTGAATAATCCTGATGAAAAATGTAAACATATTTTAAATGTATTTTGGATGATCTACAACTAACATTGAATAAATGAATATTGATACTACTCCACTGCTGGACATAGGCCTCCCCTAATAAGCGCTAATGCACCCAATTAAGACAGCGCCTTAGTGTTTGTCATTGACATAGGTACCTACTATGAAGATCGTCATAGTATAAAACACTAAGACGCCGTCCTAATTGGCAACGGTCGTGCGACGGGCTCAGAGGCTTAGAGGTCTCCTATGGGTTGTGCGACGTCCATAGTAAAAGACGACCGTTGCCAATTAGGACATCACCTAAATATAGTGGCCCAAAACTTAGCCACAATGACAGCACTGTTGGTGACCGTCATCAGATCCTCCTGCGTGCAGCTGTTTGAGCACTCAGGACATAGTTTGGACAGCACCGCAGGAACAGTTGGCATCGGAGCCACCCGAAAGTCCCGACCTGACCATGTTGTCCTTGCTAAGGCCGGTATGAGCCCGCAGTCTTCTTGTTATTATTATATTATACAGGCATTAGACCGCCATCTCACCTGGTAGTAAGTAACGATGCAGTCGAAGATGGAGCATGCCTGTCTAGGAACAGCCTATTCACTCTAGCCTTGAAGGCGTATATTTAAAGACTTCCAAACCAGCCATGGTAATTCATTTCCAGGGGGAAGGTTCTCGGATAGTGAAAAAAAGGCAGTCGGTAAGACATTTATTACAAAACTAAAACTAAAAACAATTACATAATCGACAAAGGAAACAATAGTAAATGAAACATCTAAAACAATTAGTAGCCTCCCATGCCACTGTCGGTGCCGCGGCGGCCAGCATACATTTTATCCTCTGTGCTGTGGGGCGCAAGAAGCGACTCACAGCGGTGGTATTCTGTGATCCCATTCTCTTGCGCCAAAAGTAGCAGTTGCTTGTTTCGGTGCGCAAAAAGTAGCAGTTGCTTGTTTCGCAGATAGAGGTTTAACACACTTAATGAAACTTTTACGGCTTTTAGCCGTGGCGGTAACTTGATTACTAAGTAAAAACTACTACTAGATACTCATAAACAACATAATCATCTCCGTAGTGTGGAAGTTCGCTGGCAGATCTCCGATCCGGTACAGGCGGCCCGGGCCCCACTTGAACTGATCCAGGTAGAAGTACTTCAGGCTTGGTTTCGCAAATCTCAACTGCCACACTCATAGCGGTGGTATTGTGCGGGCAAGGTCGCCTAAGTGATCACCGACGCCTCTAAATTTGAGTGTGGCGCGTAAAGCGTGTATCACGTGTGACAGCCACTTTCGATTTTATTCCCATAGTCAAAAATACCTATGTTTGTGTGCGTATAAAGTAGTGAGACTCGACATGGCAAGACTTGATGTGGCGGCTACAATTATTCCACAATTTTATTAAGTAAATAAGTATGTACTCATAAACTAACTTGTTAATAATCTCCGTGGTATGGAAGTCCGCTGGCAGGTCTCCGATCCGGTACGGGCTGCCCGGGCCCCACTCGAACTGGTCCAGGTAAAGGACCTCAGGCTTCGTCTCGCAAGTCTCCGCCGCCACGCCGTCGGGCTGCCACGGCACCGTTTGCGCGTAGGACTCCCTGGTGTGGAGGAAGGGAGTGTGTATAGCAGGCATGGGCAGTGAAGTTCTCGAGCGGCGACCACGCACCGATAGACGCAGCGTGGGTAGGCCTCCCACAAGGTGGACCGACGACTTGGTAAAGATCGCAGGTACTAGCTGGATGCGGAAGGCACAGGACCGGCCTTTGTCGAGATCTCTAGGGGAGGCCTATGCCCAGCAGTGGGCGTCTTTCGGCTGATATGATGAGAGATGGGCAAACATTTTCCCTGGCGTGCCAATTTTCCAACAAAATCCTAGGCGGGCCAGGTTTTTGAATATTTGGCTAACTAAATAAAAATATAGGTAAATATAAATATTTTCTGAAACACACATGAATGTGTGTAAGTATGGAACTGTTGTTACTGCTTATTTTCGTAAAAAAGGTAGTCATCCGAAACTATTTTTCATTTTATGGTTGCGGACCGGTTTTCAACCATTCGTGGGCCAGAGGTGGCCCTCGAGCCATTATTTGCCCATCCCTGATCATCATCATCATATATATTGCTATATATGCTAGAGATCTTTTAGGTGATTTAGCTACAGGGTGCTCATGATAACAAACAACTATGGCATATAGGCAATTCTGAAATCGCAAAACTATTTAATACATTTTGGCACGTATCGTTTTAAATTTTGAAAGTTTTTACTTTGATTTTGTTTGTGCTGATTTTTTTTTTCGCGATTTTAGAGTTGGTGCCGTAGTGAAAGTTGTATGCTATCACGAGCACATGCATACGGTAACTATCCCTTGGTATATCATTGAATTTGAAGTTAACCTGTGTATAATCTTGGCTTTAATGTCCCGGTTAGGCCCGGGGTACGCCTTGACCATGATCTAAGATTTGGCAGATCAAGTAAACAGTGGAGTAACTGCCATGTAACCTCCGTGACCTTGGAGAGCGTCGGTGGCCGAGCGGTTAGAGTATCTGACTCGTAAGCCAGAGATCCCGGGTTCGAATCCTGCTCCGGCCATGTACCAATGACTGTTTTTTGAGTTATGTACATTAGTTGAATACTAACCGATGCTCTTACGGTGAGGGAAAACATCGTGATGAAACCTGCACATTCAGGCGACTGGATGTGTAACCATGATCCAATCCAATCCATTCAGTACTGAATGTGTAGGTTTCATCACGATGTTCCCCTCACCGTAAGAGCATCGGTTAGTATTCAACTAATGTATTCAGAAAACAGTTGAATGAGTGAATGAACACTTTATTGCATAAATACAGGATACAGTCGGTACATATCGGTAACCACAGAGAAAACAACAGGCAGCCTCATCGCTTAAAGCGATTTCTTCCTTTTCCTTGACCTTTTTAATAACCATCAATTATAGGGTACATGGGTTTAAACGCGGTATCTCTCTCTTCCGAGTTAGGCCACCGAAGCTCTACAAACCAACAAACAAAGTGACAGTACCCACCTGTAATCGCTCTGCGTGCCACGGTGCCTGGGCTTCGTGGGCTCAGGGCCTGGCACCGGAGACTCCGCCGGCGGGTTGAACTCGGGGGAGGTGCTCGCCATTCGGACGGCGACTTTCTTGGGTCTGGTGGTATCGCCAGGTTTAAGGATTAACACACGTGTAGCGATATCTATCGCTCCAATAGAGAAACTTAACAAAACTCATAAGAACACAAGGTTGGCAAACATCCGAACATAGATGGCGCTGACCGTTCCTACATCGCGCTAGAGAAGTGTGTCCACTTCCGCGGCATAAATTCTACTTCCGACGATCAACTGTCAGACCCCTGGTCCCCAGGTCACAACACCCGGCCAGGTGGGTAATTACCCTTTTCCACCTTCTCTATTTTCGCTTGCCAACAGGTGGATGCCATATAACCTACATCGCCAAGATTAAGACCTTATTCTTTACCTGCTGGTTTCCGTGCTATAGATCCTATAGTGATGTAATGAGAGGATGTCCCACAGAGAGATATTATCCTTTGACCTATACCTGACCTAAGGTGTAGACCTAAGATATATGAAAAGAGTTGTGGATATATGCGAGGCTAGGGAATTGTGTCAGGACAGAGCAAAGTGGCGGTCCATAGTCTCTGCCTACCCCACCTGTGGGACACAGGCGTGAGCTTTATGTATGTTATGTATGTACCTATAACGCGTCCTAATTGGCAACGGTCGCGCGACGGGCGGTTTTGAGGTCTCCTATTGGTCGGACCACGAGCGTTGACAAGTAGGACAACGCCTAACTCTGTAATTTCTTTGTATGCTACGCAGTGAAAAACGAGCAGATAGCCCACCTGTTGATGATTTGCACCCATAACATCCACGATTCATTCACGTTGTAGGCAACAAAAATGCAGAACCAGCTGGTACCTGCGATCTTTACCAGGTCGTCGGTCCATCTGGTGGCAGGCCTACCCAGGCTGCGTCTTCCGATAGAGAAAGTGGTGTTGTTGTTTGTGTCAATAAATATTCTTTCTTTCTTTCTTTCTTCCTTACCATTACCAGTGAGGCTGTTTAAATCATCTATATTAGATGTCTAAGACGAAAATGAATAATTAAGCCTATTAGGGAAAAGTCAAATCGCTAGAACCTCGTTCGTCTGTGAAGCAGGTCGCAGGGGTCGTGAGAGGGTGAGGTTGGCTGTGACCCACCACGGTTGTAGAGCCTAAAATTCCCCCCAGCGACTTAAAGGACGGCAAAAGTACGGCCCAAAATTCCCCCCAGCGACTTAAAGAACGGCAAAAGTAAGGCCCAAGATTCCCCCCAGCGACTTAAAGAACGGCAAAAGTAGGGCCCAAAATTCCACCCAGCGACTTAAAGAACATTCACAACTCACGTGGCCCAAAACTGGAACCGGTTCCTCGTGGAGAGCGCCGGCATCGCCTGCGCCTGGTAGTTGGCGACGCGCGTGCAGTAAGTGCGGTATGAGCGGTCCATGTGCGGCGGGAGACGGCAGTTCGTGTGGTACACTGGAAGCGGACGAGCGATGTAATGTGTTGCCATAGAATTTGCCGCAAAATATGGATGGACTAACTTCGCCTGTGAAATTCGGTTATAAAGTTCCAGACCCATTCCCGCGAGAACCCATTCATTGAATTTCGGGATAAATTATAGCATGTTTATTATATAGCAATATTGTGGGCTATAAGCTAATGGCTGTCGAATTTCATCAAAATCGTACCGAGTACCGAGACGAAGAGTGATAGGGCTTAATGAAAGAAAGAGACGTAGGTATTGTGCCGACCCCGCCTTGTGGGATAAGGACAGGAAGATAAGTAAATACGTAATGTTATACTTAGTTTATAATAACGTTTAATAAGTGTGTTTTTTATACCAAAATTGAATAAATGATGTGTTTATTGATATATAGATGATGATGATGCTGGTATACCTGCGCTACTTGCGGTAGATTAGACAAGTTCAGTATATTTTTTGAGAAGTGTCTGTGGCCGAGTGGTTAAGGTTAAGGTATCCGACTCGTAAGCGAAAGGTACCGGGTTCTAGCCCCATTGCGGCCATGTACCAATAACTCTTTTCTGAGTATAACCCGCGTCACAAAAGAAGAGACTTGTCAAATGGCAGTGGATGGGATTTTGCGCAAGTAATCGCATACAGCGCAAGTCGAGCCACGTGACCCGCCAAGTCTATTCTTATTTTTACACTAGTTATAATGAATGCCGATGCGCTTACGGTGAGGGAAAATATCGTGATGAAACCTGCAAATTCGGCGACTGAATGTGTTAACGAGGTTACGTAGATCAGATGGCAGTCGCTCTACTATAATTACGTGACCTGCGATATGCTGGACCATGGTCAAGGCGGACCCCGGCCCCTCACGCACGAGTGCACATTGGACAACCGGGGCAATAACGCCAAGATGATGTTTTTTAAACTCACCCACATGCATCCTGGGCACATGCCGCAGACACGAGAACATCGATCCGTACACCGGTTGGACTGACTGAAAAACAAGCGAGTACCTAGATAGCATTACTGACATAGAAGATGTCATAGATTTACTGTCATCATCATCATCACAGCCAATAAACAGTCCACTACAGGACTAGAGGCCTCTCCCACGAAAGGGGAGGTTATTGGTGTAATCTCCACGCTTGGCAGACGGGTTGGAATTCGCAGTACTATAAATATAACAATGGAAAACGCTGCTGCCCATTTTCCAGCCTACGGAGACTTAGATTTTTCCTCGAAAACATTAATCGTCTTGTACGACACCCACAAGTGTAAGGGTTGGTGCTATTCTACTCTGCCGGACACCACATGCCCTTACTGTACGGATTTACTGTAACTGACAAGAACAGGGGATTTTCAGACAGCTACTTTAAAAATTAATAAGTGTAGTTCGGCGTGCCTCACTAGATGGCGCTGCTTAGACAGGATTCTCACGTATTGAATTTGGTGACCGAAGTTACTTGGAAAGGTGCTTCGTGAAAATACACTCAGTTTTACTACCTTTTCAGAGAAGAAAGAGCAAAATGTGTACACTTTTATACATCTAACTGTCTCATTTTGATTTATTTTTGAAAATCGTGTCTAATCAACACGATCTATTACAATGAGGAGTTTTCCAGTAGGTATTGATAGTTGGTTTCAAAAAGCATCAATAGATGGCGCTCCTACAATTTTGGTAATCTTTTTTTAATCTGTATGATGGTGGCAGTGATTTCATGCAGCCAACTAATACTAAACTTAAAAATTAAATGTTTATTAATATAAACATAACTGTGAAAGGTTGAACGAAATGTAAAATGAAATATTTATTGAAGTTGGCACTATGCTCCATTATTATTACAACCTCTAAAATTGTTGAAAACTATTGACAAATACAATATTATCCAATACAACGTACCCAGTGTTTATATTCTGTTTGCTTAGAACCTATTTCAAGCGATTATCAATTACCAAAATTGTCGGGGCGCCATCTAGTGAGTGGTTAGGAATGCTTTAGATACCTATTGGAAAACTGCTCATTATTAGTACTATTTTTTTCTTATTAATTGGCTTTTGGAAAATCACCCATTAAAGCACAGAGACAAGAACAAAAACTTGGCATCCAATAGGTATATTACCATCTGCGCAGACTGCATCGCGGCCCGGAACACCGTCCGGGCATAGTCCCGCGCACCGGACACTATGTATGATGAATCTGGAAATATAAATAATTAAGAAATTAATTAATAATATACCGTAACGGGATACCAATTGGCTCCCGAGAACCACTCGACCAGACACGAATCTGGAAATCCGTTCTAGTTAAAGCGTATCAATTTTTTTTATGCTATAGGTACCTACATCAGACAACCAGGCAAGCGGGCCACCTGATGGAAAGTACTCCCAGCCGCCTATGGACGTCTGCAACATCTATGCGTTGCCCACCTCTAAAGAGACCTCTAATACACCTCTTAAACGATTCCATGTCATAGTCCAAAGGAAACACTGTGGCTAAAACGTACGAACGAGAAATGTTCTTTTAAACCTTCGCATGAACACCACTAGAGTTACAGCTACATTAGCACTAGGTACATACCTATACAGCATTAGTCGCAAAATCAAAGTGGTAAAGGGCAGGCTACATAGATAGCTCGTAGAACCGATGGCGCATGAGGCAGAAAGGTCATTAAGTGGCGACCACGTATCAAAAATCAAAGCTAGTGGCGCTGTCCTAATTGATAAACGGTCGGTCGGGCGGTTTTAAGGTCTCTTATTGGTCGGGCAGCGCTCGTTGTACGACCGTGGTCGCACGACCGTTGCCAATTACAGGACAGCGCCCAAAGATGTAGGTAGGTAGGACGGCCCCAACGGTATGGACGGAGGACTTGGTAAAGTTCGTGGGTAGCCGTTGGATGGAAAAAGCACACAGGTTATCGGTGTGAAAGGCTTGAGAAGAGGCCTATGTCCTGTGGCGAAGATGACTATAATTATTATAGGTAGTTTATCACAGTCCTCTGCTGGACTTAGGGCTGGACATGAGAGGGGCGGTAATTGCCCTAATCTCCACGAATGGCAGGCGGGTTTGAGATCGCAATGTTTTAAATATAGCTGGAAAACGCTGCTGCCCATTTTCCAGCCTACGGAGACTCTAGATCTTTTGCCTTGAAAACATTAGTCGCCTTGTACGACACCCGCTAGTGTAAGGGGTTGGTGCTATTATACTCTACCGGACACCACAAATCCAATTTATGTATTCACTTACCGTACAGATAGTCATGAGCTCGAGCCATATCCGCCTTATGCCGCTTCCGCGATCCGTGCCCCATCTTCACAGCAAAATACTACACTAATAACAAATATCTGTTCATTGAATCTCTAATCGTCTCTTCAGAATTCGTTTGTTGTTGTTGATCTGGAGTTTGAAGTTACTGAAGTGCATTTCAAGTTGACATCGATCAAGCTGACTGTTGCTATGGTAACCAGATTATCGCTTAGACTAAGGGAGCAAGGTTCACGGAGGTTTGCAAGAAAAAGTTTTTGTAATTTAATTACCTAATCACAGTTTAATCAAAGCTATTGGACATTAAAAAAAAACTGCAGCCTTAGCGAAGAGGTTGCGTTAATCTACAATCGTTTGTGGTAGAAAAAATGTATGGGATTTGACCTAGCTAACGTTATCTGACATAAGCTGTTTGTGGTAGAAATTCTTGATCCATATTCATATTTATTAGCTTCCATAAAGATAATACATTAACATAGACAATTCACGTACTTTCGGTGTACAAAGGAGGCGGATTGGCGGATGATCCTACACAATCAGAGTTAATGTAGATGTTGGTAGAAATAGTCGAACTTTGAGCTGTCAATTTTTTACCATACACGCATCACGCAAGCGGAGCTGTCAAAGATGGCTAGACCGGCTGTTCCTTTATAAGTTACACTAGGTTAGACAATCAGTCGCCTGAATGTGCAGATTTCCTTACTATGATTTTCTCACCGTAGTGAGAGCGAGGGCGATTTTCGCGCTGTGACATCTAAAATTCGACATTATCTTTAGTCAAAAAACTGTATTAAAACGCCACTGAAATTGATCCTCGACAATATGCGACTGTTGAAGATAGTTTAGAAAATATTTTTTTGTTGCAATAGACATTGCAATATCATTATTATTGGAGATACGTGTCATAAAATTTCGGATTTGAGATGTCACAGCGCGAGTATTAGGCCCCTGGATGACTACTTGTGTTGCCAAATATTTCCACTTTCAGAAATCCCGTTTCTGCTATCTCTCCTTTATGAGAAATTCCCTTTTCAAAGTTATTCAAAGTTGTTAAAGTCTCTCAAATAAATCTTTAGTTTTTTCCTTATACAGGGTGTAAAAAGACCGCTAGCATTAATTGTAACCCCATGTTCTACCCATGAAACTGAACAACTTTCCCCAAGAAACATACCCACGGAAATGACTTCATAATTTCGCTACCTAAAATATTAATAATTACCTAATTAATTGCGATGCGCAATGTTCATCGTCCGGCGCACGCCTCTTGCTCGCCCGCGTGACCAGCGGCCACTGACGTCGCGCGGGCGGCCGACCTGCACACTTTACGTTGCGCGCTTTTACTTAAATTGCATTTATTTCAACTTAAATTTGAACTTTGAATGCCTAAATTAATTGTGAACGATGTAGTTATCGATACTTTATATTTTTTAGTACTTTAGATTTCTTTAAAATAACGCGCGTAAAAGCGTCGAAAAGCTCTCGTGCAAACGTTGCCTAACTCACAATCTTTCGTAAATCTCTAGTGTAGCTCCACTCATGCAGTGCAGTGCGCGGCGCACCGCGCAGTGGCACGTCACGGTGCCAACAAAGAAAACGGTGGTGTTATTCTGGTTGTTCAAGTTAGGCAACGTTCTCACGAGAGATTTACGAAAGATTGTGAGTTAGGCAACGTTTGCACGAGAGCTTTTTCGCGCTTTTACGCGCGTTATTTTACACGACTCGCATGATTATTGACCTTATGTCGACCTTATGTATGGAGGTCAGTTGGCAGTCGTTCCACTGTAATTGCCTGATCTGCTAAATCTTGGATCATAGTCAAAGCGGACCCCGGGTCCTGGGTCCTCGCGTGCGAGAGCACAAACAGGATTTGACGCCAAGATCATCATTATCATCGTCTTGGTGTTACATTTCGGTTGGTCCACTTCGCTCGGTCTTCGGTATCCTTGGTGGTAAGTTTGTTGGCACGCATGTCGTTCTTATCGATGTCTAGCCATCGCTTCGTGGGTTGAACTCTCCTTCCCGTGCCTAGCGGGCTGGCATGGTCAGACATTATTGTCCCCACGTAATTTGCCGTTAAATTCCCTTACTATCATTATCCGCATCTTGTCTCTCACGTTCCGTTTAGAGTAATCTGATCGATTATAATCGTATGGTGCAGGATGTTTTTCAAAAAGCTCATAAAACATTATATTGAAGTCAACATCATCATAATGACGCCACGATTATTATTTAATTTATATTATTGTCAATGCTACATTTACATTACAATTTGTGTGCCGTTTTTGTAACCTTGATCTGGCTCGGGTTAATATTTGATTATAACATAATGGTGACATCCTGAAAACCTGCTGAAAACGGTCCGGATACATTTCCAGGTTTACCATCAACTGGTAAGTCTATTTTTTCACCGGTATTCCATATAGGCTGCACCCAATATTTACGTCGGGGTCGTCTACATTTTTGCATATTAACCATCTGCAGTACGGCCAACATGTGTTCATCCTCGGAAGAAGGCATAATTTTACTTTAAAATCTTTGAAAACGTATTTTTTCTTTGGATGTTTACTTCTGACAGGTGTCCATAGATTCACCATCTGTAGACCGTGGTAAGTCATTCCATATTTTAACTAAAAAGTATAACATCAGTAATATCTAATGAAATTGAACCATGCAACTTCCGCGGATACTCTACTATAACTGATGCTTTTTACCCGACTACGATGGAGCTAAGGGAGGGTAATGAAGTTAACAATCTATGTATGTAAAGTTGATAAACGTGGAAGAATCGACAGAGATTTGTCAGGACCATAGCAAGTGGAACAATGTCGTCGGCGGCGCGCTGCACAGTGGGACATTTCGCCACATGTCAATGTACTTGCATACAAATTGCTCGGCGTGTAACAAGTTTTGCCACATCGTGCATGAGTGTGCGTTCAAGATTAGGCTCGATGTCCACTCATGCAGTGCAGTGCACTGCGCAGCGCGCCGCGCAGTGTCACGTCACGATGACAACAAAGAAAACGGCGGTGTTATTCTGGTTTTTCAAGTTAGGCCACGTTCGCACGAGAAATTTACGAGACATTGTGAGTTAGGCAACGTTTGCACCAGAGCTTTTTTGACAATGATTTGATTCGCTTTTACGTGCGAATCTGCCGACTCAAATGCAACGAAGGGAAACGAATGAAAATGATACCATTCATTTTGGATTAAAATAATAGTGGCCGGCAAGGCCAAAAAATAACTATACAATTTTCAGAGAAACCATACAATTTCTACCATTTTAGTGAGCGATCGTTTCGAAGTTATTCCAGTTTTTAGTTTGACAGCTGGCATCCACAATGTAGATCACTACGAAAAGAATAAATTCTCTTCAGGAACTAGTGTATTAGGACCAATAGTTTCAGGTATATTATATTAAACAGTTTTAAGTTTGACAGCTGTCACCCGAAATGAAGATCTCTATGCTATTCGAACGTATTATTAACCAGAAACTTCGTCAAGAATGCTCCTTGTCGGTATGCCAATACAGCTTCAGGCCGGGCTGCACCATGGATACAGTATTTGCTTTCAGGGTCCTCCGGGAGTCACATTGCAGTAGGAATCAACCTTTGCATTACGCATTTCTCGACCTGCAGAGGGCTTTCGACAGTGTCCCTCGGGAGATAATTTGGTGGGCTCTGAGAGCAAAGTCTGTGCCCGAGGCGTACATTTGTATTGTACAGGACATAAATGCCAATACTGGAGCTGTCGTCAAAACCATCGTAAGCCATACTAATTATATCCCTTCCCGATTACTTCACCAGGGTTCTGTGCTAAGCCCTTACTTGTTCTGCATTGTGCTCGATGCCCGGATTCTCAGCGGGAATTCAGGACATGCCTCCCTGGCTTATGAAGTCCGCTGACGACATTGTACTGGTGAGCAAGCTTAGGCAGGTCCTTAAGACCAGGGTATACACGTGGAAGGATGTATTAGAAAACGGTGGTTTTAAACTGAACGTCGCCAAAACAGAGTATATGGCCAGCTGCAGCGCGGATACCGACACCATGTGTATAGGTAACGAAACTGTCAATAGAACAGATAAATTCAAATACCTCGGATCCTTGATGCACGAGGCATCTTTAGCTGCGAGACATGGCCAGCGCTGATGAAACACGTTAGCGAACTTCACGCCAACGAAATGAAAATGCTGCGCTGGATGTGCGGAGTTACACGGCTCGATCGTGTATGTAATGAATACATCCGAGGCAGTTTTGGCGTGAGGGATATCGCGGACAAGATCGAGGAGGCTCGCCTGCGCTGGTTTGGTCACGTGTTGCGTAAGCCTCAGGGATACGTGGAGAATAGATGCCTGAACCTGCCGGTATCAGGAAAGAGGCCCCGTAGGCGACCTAAGAAGCGATGGATTGACATCGCTGAGTCGGATGCGAAAGCCAACGGCATACGACGCGAGGATGCCGAAGACCAGGCGAAGTGGAGAAGAATTCGTAGGAAAGCGGACCCTGGCAGAGGCCGGGATAAGCGCTAGGACGATGATGATGACCCGAAATAAAGATCTCGACAAGCACTATCATTTCTCTTTAGAAACTAGTGTTCTAGGAGCGATAGTTTCAGAGTTATTACCGATTTCAGTTTGACAGCTGTCATCCGAAATGTAGATCTTGACGCACTTTCATTCTCTTCAGGAACCAATGTTCTAGAAGCGATCGTTTAAAAGTTATTACTGTTTTATGATTGACAGCTGCCATCCAAAATGTAGATATCTACGAGTACCAGCATTTCTTTTTAAAAACTAGTGTTCTAAAACCAAACATGACTTATTTATAATTCAGGATGAACTGAGAAGAAAATGACGACAGGATCACAAAAGCGAAACAATTACGATAATGTTACAGAATCAGAAAAAGGGGAGGGGCTTACGCATCAGCGGTCAAACTTTCTTTGGCAAGGTAGATAGGTATATATGTGTGAACTGTGTCACATAAGAAGGAAAAGTTCGAACTGATTGGTATAAAGAAACAGTCAGATGTGACGTTTCATGTTGACATCTACTGACATCGCGCCGCACGCTGCACGATGGGGCCAAATTGAAAAACGTGGACAAAATTCATACAGAACTGACATTTCAGGCTTGGATTGCGGGTTTTGCCCCATCATGCAGTGTTGTTGTGACTATGAATTGTTGCCGATTAAGCTACAATTTAATTTGTTAGAAAAAATAGTTTTGAAGTGTGTAGTAGTGTTTTTGTCTAATTAAAAATAGACCTCCTATATTGTATGATGTTGCGAAGTAGCAGTCTTAAACAGGGTCACATTATTTGTCCAGAGGCTAAGGTTGTATATTGCATTAAACAATCAGAAAATTTCCCCACAAAGCATTACATATTTTGTACATTTCATTAGGGACAGCCCGTGGATTCAGTCAATATATACTATCTCTTTGGATTCAGCACTAAATTCAGTACGTTTTACAGTAGACCTACATGGCAATATTGACTACAGAGCACGCGTGTCAAATGTGTCAAAGAAAGAAAACGACGGATCCGCATAAACGCGCGTGGATGCGCTTTCAGTGTGTTCGACTATGCGTGATTTCCATAGAAACCGATGACAGCTCAAAGAACTTTATGTCACGCACTAACGCACGTCACGCACAACCGTACGGTGCTGCGTTCCAGTGTGCGAATCACCTAAATAATAATGGGCAATGACTGACAAGGACAGATTATCCAATCGATATTCCCATATCCACACTATAATTTCTACCACTGTTTGTCGATTCGGACTTAGCGTGGTCCTATTATAGGTATTATATCCGTATGTGGCATAACGAAGTTCATGTGCATCTGCATTGACTGTTCTTTTTTAACCATAGTGAAGCAAAGGGAGACCTTTAGGGAATTTAGTTAAAAAATAGTAAAAAAACTTGAAGAGAAGATTTCAAACCAAGATAGCAAATTTCCCTTAATGGCTGTAATCGATGCGGCTTCTCTCATTCGGAATCCATTTAAAAACGGTTTAGTACCTTGGGGTCTTCAAGTCATGAGTGAATAGGCATCTTCTAGGCACGCCTGCTACATTTTCGACCTCATCGTCGCTTTCCATTAGGTGAGTTGAGGTCAAATGTAAGCACTACATATACACAGTACAAGACAAAGTCGCTCCCTGCCGTCTGTCCCTAAGTATCTATGTAAGCTTAGATCTTTTAAAATCACCACTCAGGTCGGTCTTTCATGACTGAAGATGGTGGCCATGGTGTAATTCCATTCAGGAACGGATAAATTGCCTCCAGCGACCTGTCTGTGGCAATTTTGGCGATTTCATAGATTTTAGTTGGTCAGACCATCTAGTTGGTCAGCGGCACCTAGGTCTATTGCCACCTGTGTAGCCAACAATAAGTCAAATAATGATTATGAACAAACTACGCAACATATTTGAATGCGATTTACAACAATAAATTTATAAGCAAGAAAACTATGGACCACCTCGTTTCATGCTCGGCGTGCCCTAAAACTTGTACCATGGAGGACTTGTTCAAGGCCAGTTCAAACGCTGTATCCGTCGCCGAATACTGGGCGAATAAAGTATAAGTGAGAGTTTTAGTCCATCGACTCGATAAGAAGAAGCAAGAAAAAATGTTAGTTAGGGGTAAAATAAGTGTACACGAACAAAGTCGCGCCGTGCCGGCTATAAAAAAGTGGATTAGGAAAAATTGAGGAGGTATGTTTATAATATTTTCTGTCAAGAAATAAAAAGGCACAAATAAAATTAGTTAATCGTTTATTAAAAACACAATAAATGCGCCTGGCCTCCACATGTGACTATCTACATTATAAATCTTTAGACAATAATTAGTACCTATTCTAAGATGCTTTTTACAAGACACACACACATTCCATTCATTTATCTCCCATTACACCGGTGTAGAAAAACATGGACCACGATGCGAAGGCACATTCTGTCCGCCATTTTGTCAACATGTTTACAGATCCAATTTAACCTTCGAAATTATAGCTTTTCAGGTAAAATCGTTGTCCAAGTATAGATACGAACGTAAACTAAAAGGGTCTATCAATATTTTTGAGATGAAAGGCTAGGCTTATTACAAAATTACAGAAAATATTCGACAATGTTACTCCGTTCTCATTTTGATGAGAAGAGATCTGTCAATTAATCGCCAAAATTATAATATAATAATTATGTTTTAGTAGTTTTTATTTTTATTTTAGTATATTTTTTTATTTTTGATATTTTGTATATATTTTTGATTGTGTAGGTACTTAATTAATTAGGTTAATTTAATGTGAAATTTTGCGTCTGTTATACCAATACGTCATTTGTAAGAAATTAATAATTATTATATTATAAAATTAATAAATCCTTTTAGTTAACGTTCATATTTGTAATACCTGACAACGATTTTACCTAATGTTTTAATATTTCATTGGACTAGTACAATTTTTTCGAGAAAAAAAATGGCGTCAAGAATGAACCCTTAATTCCTTGAAAAGGATTATAAAAATATATCGATGTAAGATTTATTTATCTCTTTAATCTTGCACAGCTAGCACAAGCGTGCCCGCGTCAGAGATAGCGCCGCAAGAGAGCCTTTTCTTTCTTCTCTCAATACTAAGTTGAAAGAGATAGCAAGATGATGTCGCGCCTTGTCTCGCACACTTGTAGCCGTACCGGAAGGATAGGCCTAGGAAACAATCCCATACCATCATAATCACATCTTTTCAATGTCTGATATATTTTTTCTTCAACGATATATGATATACATACTTACAATCATTATCAATCAATGACAATATAAAAAAAAAACACTTTATAATGATCAAAATTACATAGTAAATGTATGGATGGACGTTTTCAAGTTGTAACAAAAAGTATGCACATGACTTATGCTTAAAAAATTTTGACGTTGGCAACACAATTACATGACAAATGATATAGCAACACCGGTTAGGGATCACTCAACAATGCAGAATGAGACAAAATAGCGAACTGTTAGTACAAATAAGGTCTAACCTAAAATCGAGATTCATCAGATATTTTCAAATAGAACTACTCTGCAAGTTTCATCAATTTTTTTTTTATAATGATGATTTTAGTGTTGGAACCATAAATAGATGGAACTTTGTAAAAAAAAAGAGATTACCTATCTACCTTAAGCTAAATTCTTTTTTGTAATAAATAAATAGCCTCAAAGTCTATTAATGACGAAGTATTTAATGAATTCTAACACAAGCTTATCAATGGAAATACTGATATATGTTATTAATTATTTTTTATTGCATATGGAAGCACACGGTTAGGCAGTCCACCTGATAGAAAGCGGCCACCGTCGTCCAATCTGGACTTAAGAGGAGCAGATGCGGTGCCTTTTGAGGTAGACCTACCTTTTTTTTATTACTCTTAGCCAGGAAATACCCCTGGGGAGCGATCCCGAAGCTATGCTAATTTAGAATAAAAACGAATACCTTACTGATTTTGACAAAACTCCAAAAAAGTCAATTCCATAATCTTTATTTTTTCATTTTTTTCGAAAAACTTTTTTGTCCCACCCTGTACACACATACACGCTCCTTCTAGCACAGCTTTATATCCTGTTTGCAGCTTTAACAAATTTTTACAACCTTACAACTTACTTGGAACATAGTACACCAAACTTCAAAATATACTAACTCTGCCAGACTTAGCAAAAAAAAAATTACATAATCAAAAATTTAAAGATGGCCGTCCAATTTTGCCGTCTCACTTTTTCGCGTGGTATGAGAGCGAGACGAATATAATGACAAGGATTTTATAATTCTGCATATTTACAAATAACCGATTTGTTATCAAAATTGAAGGAATATGCAAAATTCTTGTCAAATATAAACTTATATGTAAGGCAATTATCAAATTCTACGCCAATCGGGACATTTTTGTTTATTTTCATTTCGATAGCCGTGATGTACGAAACTAAACCTTATAACATAGACATAAAACTCAAAATCGAGCAGTTATATACAATCCCAAACAAAAAAATAAACGAATGGCTAAGTCTGGTAGTCGGGTTATACTCTCCTACTTAGGTCTTAGAGGCTTGATGTACAGTCGTCGACGTAATTCTTACACACTTCAATTTCAATTTATAATTTTTATAAAAAATTGTTATATCCTACAAAGGTGGCAAACAAGCTTACTGTCCGCCGCAATTCTATATTGGACATTAAAATATAATAATAATTAAGAAACTGAATTTAAAAAACTATCGATAAAGAAATTTGTAGCTATGGTGAATTGTTTATAAGGTTTCTAAACAGGCTGCTATATTTTTAGTGATTTTTACTTTTTAGGGGGGTATTTTTATGGTATTTCTATTCCCAAGCACATTCCTTTACGTCGACAACTATGAACCAAGCCCATTGAAAAATCACTAAAACTAGATCCTAGCATTACATTTAATTAAAAAAACGAAAAGCTATTTTATTTATCGAGTTAAATTCAAATACAGTATACACTTCATATATTTATTTTTATAGACATATTTAATTTTACAATAGATTCAAAGTACAGTCGTAGGCATAGATAGCGCAACAATGACAACCGCTCCACGAGAAATATTTACTATTATAGCAAATATTTAATAATGATTTATCTACAAGATTTCACAAATGAGAGTTACGAATTTGGACAACAGCACACCAATCGGTGACAGTACACGCGTGCTTTCGCCCCACCAGCTGGCGCCACCAGCGACTGTCAAAATAACACCGTTTTATTGGCTAAACTCCAGAGGATATCATTCATTTTGGACCAAAAACCTGAAAATGCCGGCCAGATATTAATTTTCAGATAGAGTAGATATTTGTTGCAATAGTAAAAAAAAATTTGAATTTATTATAATATTTATAACAACCTTACCATGGGGCGTACAGATTTGACGTCGTAATAAAAAAAATTAGGAATTATTTACTCTATCGGAAAAGCTACAGCTTTTACCGTTCCTAATAATTTTTACTATGGCAACAAATCTGTACGCCATTTATACCCTTGGCGTACTAAGCATATCCATAGGGCGTACAGATTTGACGTCATAGTAGTTGTTTTAGGAATTATTTACTCTATCGAAAAATAATTCCTTATTCTGGCCAGCACTTAGATTTTTAACTTAAGATTTTAGATTTTTAGTCCAAAAATGTATGTAACGTGAATTATATGTTTTCAAGCGTTTAATTCAGACGAATAGCGAGCCGTATTTTGACTACAGTAGCGCCGCTATTTGTAAGAGAACGCCTCTTTCGCTTACAACATTACCCCTTTTTGAAAATGCGGGTAAGATATTTGCTCAATAGTCCGCATTAACTTCCTTGCCCTTAAAAAGCGTAGCTTGATATCCCAGAAAGCTGTGACATCGCGAGCACGTGCGTGACAAAGTTTGTAATTTATTTACATTTAAATACACGCACACAAATGTCATCTATACTAATATTATAAAGAGGAAAGGTTTGATTTTTTGTTTGTTTGTTTTTATTGCTTCGAAACTACTGGACCGATTTCAAAAATTCTTTCACCGTTGGGAAGCTACACTATCCCCGGGTGGCATAGGCTATATACCCGTGAACCCGCAGTGGTACCCGTGCGAAGCCGGGGCGGCTGCTAGTACTTTATAAAGTTCTTCATAAACATTCTGCAATTTAGGCTTTCTAACCATACATACATAGCTTTGGACCGCCACTTTCTTGGCTTTCTGATCAAAATAGCTTTATCGTGTTCAGTGGCAACTGGTGTTTCTTTCGAGTAAAAAAAATACAACACTTTATTTTAATAATAGATAGAGACCATAGAGGCAACCGAGTCCGAATTTAATCTGATGGTAAGTAAACACCTTATTTTTATTCAAGTAATTAATTTACAAAAATAATGTCAATATTAAAATTTGTAAATTTCAACTACACTATTAATAATTTATTTAATATTTTTTTGCGTAACGCTAAAGCTTTAACATAGCAAATTTATTTTATAATACTATTATTAATACAGCAGGTACGCAATTTTTTTTTATTTTATATGCCAGACGTCACCCATCCTCCTCACCAATCATCATTTTTATGTAATCATGGCGGTGAGGGCAAATTCAAAGAAAACAATTTAGTTTTATTATGCAGCTGCGTGTACTGTCAAGACTGTAGCAAAATTTTAATACCTTCAAATACCATACCAACAAAACTCGCAATATACATAATTTCTCATCCCAACTGTACATTCACTATACCTACTCAGTACATTAAAATTAATATTTACAAGAGAAAATTGTCATATTCCTTTTGTGAACTTTCATAATTTATTTATTTTCAAGTAATAACATATATTTTTTTTCTCATTTCCGTACCCAAGGGGACATCAATATACTAGGTGAGATGTTTAAAAATTTGCTGATTCTGTTACATGATAAATTTGCTTGCATTCTGTGGGGCTAATGTCTAATTCAGTTGGTAACTGAATTTGACATTAGATAATTCTACACTACATTATCTACGTAGGTCACTAGCCATAGCGTCTAACAAACTAGAGTAGTGCAAGATTATTTTATGTCAAATTCAGTTGTCCACTGAACCAATGGCCCAGCTGATTCTTAAAAGCAATTTGGAGTACAGATCGATCTGATCACCAAGGGGCCCAGATATTAGGGACACCTATCAAGTAGGATAGGGAATTAGGACCCTCATAAGGTCACCAACACAGCTAGCATAAGTGTGCCCGCGACAGAGATGGCTCTGCTCTTCTGCCTCCAAGATCTATCAAGGTTTTTAAACGATTTCAATGTTGTTGTCGCGGTTTTTTCATTGACGTAAATAGCAGTATCGGGCAAGTATCCAATTTAAAATCAGTGTTAAAATTTTTTTTATGTCGTACGATAGGCAAACAGGCAGGCTACCTGATGGAAAGTGGTCACCGCTGCCTATAGACATCAGCAAATCCACTGTACTGCAACACCTCACCCAGACGATTACAGAAACTCTATCCGTACTATCAAAGGCATATTGTAAACATTAGGCGTAGCGACAGAAATTTATAAACTAGATAAATTCTCAAATGTATTTCCTTTATTTACACACACGCTAAATAAGAAATCAAATTGTGGCAGTGGGACTCTGTCGTCGCCATGAATTACAGAGGTTTCTAAACCTGCGATATTTTTAATGGAATATCATGGCTGTAGTAATAATTTATTAATTTTTTTAAACTACTAAATTTCGAAGTGAACGATGGCAAAAGAGAAACTTTTTTAACGTTTGGATTGGAGCCATGGCCTAGGACCAAGAATCAAATATGACAGACAGCGGTGTCAGTGAGTTGGATGGAAATGAATGAAATGTACGATGGCAAAAGAGCAACGTTTCCATTCGTAATGAATGAATGGAAATGATTGTCGTGCACAATGGCAAAACAGCACATCCGTTTTATTATTAATATTGTCACTTCGACACTCACGACAAACTTCTTGCCGGAGAGAAAAGGACGCAATATGTCACATTTATAGAGTGCGGCTGAGACAACAATAGAAAAATGTCTGGCTTAGGTTGCAAAGGCCACTGAACAGCCATATATTTCAGTAAAAATATCGCTTATTTAAGAACGTCCTACAGTTAAATATTATAATATATATCCTACTATTATTCCCTTTTTTATTTTACTTTTCTAAACTTATTATCCGTAAACTGGCAGATATATAATTTAAAAAAATTACGGCTAGGCAAACAAGCTCAGAAGGTGCACCAGCCACTTTACGACAAAGAACTTAAAAATTAGACCTACCCCCATTTTAGAACTACCCGCATTTTTATTTAAAATTAGACATGACATAATAATTTAATCCAGTACGTAGAGATAATGGCTACAGTCAACTGCAAATTACTTAACTTACATTGCATGAGACAATTACTTTTACTAAACAACTTTTTCTAACTAAATAATAAATTGGCAGTCAAATAGGCGGTAGGAAAATATTTTTCTAATTCACGACGATCTTTCAGAGCCCACGAACTCCAGATGGCAGCACTAAGTAATTTTTTCCCTTCAATAACTCATCAAAATCGACTCTCCCGTTCTGAACCAATAACGTGACAGTACTTTGACATATCAACCCAGTGCTGCCACCTAGCGGATTTCTCGACTCATAAGGCATAAATGTTCTACATTCAAACATAGATCGGTATTGCTAGACGAAAAAGTGACTTGTGCACCCAAGAACCTGTATCACGCCACAATAGTCAGAATTGAAATTGGTAACATTCCTAACCTCAAAATAATACTAACTAAACAATTAAAAATATAAATTCTAGTTATAGTAGTAGCAGCATGTAGTAGTCTAGTAGTAAAATTAAAAAGAAACCTGCAATACAATATCTGCTAGTCCACGCACGAGATCCGATCCAGTGTCACACACAGTCACAAGTGTCACTGCAAAATGTCACCACAAAATGTCACTGTCACCGCGAATGTCACTCTATGTTGATACACAGTCTTTATCGGCGAGGTGGTCGGAAGAAATAACTTTCAACGGCATTACCTCGTTGCTCCAACCAATTGATTTACCTGTAAAATAGAAAAGCTAAACTTAATCATAAGAATCAAAACTCGTAGATGGCATGCTTACGTAGTCGCGATCGGGCATGATCGCTTAGTCGCAGCCGGCCATGCCCATCTAGTCGCGGTCGGCCGTGCTCACTTAGTCGTAGAAATCCCGGTCCCGGCTGGCCATGCTCACCCAGTCGCGGCCTGCCATGCTCACCCAGTCGCGGCCGGCCATGCTCACCCAGTCGCGGCCTGCCATGCTCACCCAGTCGCGGCCTGCCATGCTCACCCAGTCGCGGCCGGCCATGCTCACCCAGTCGCGGCCTGCCATGCTCACCCAGTCGCGGCCTGCCATGCTCACCCAGTCGCGGCCTGCCATGCTCACCCAGTCGCGGCCGGCCATGCTCACCCAGTCGCGGCCTGCCATGCTCACCCAGTCGCGGCCTGCCATGCTCACCCAGTCGCGGCCGGCCATGCTCACCCAGTCGCGGCCTGCCATGCTCACCCAGTCGCGGCCGGTCATGCTCACCTAGTCGCGGCCGGCTATGCTCACCTAGTCGCGGCCTGCCATGCTCACCTAGTCGTAGAGGTCCCGGTCGTGGTCGGGCGAGCGCTCGCGGGCGGGCGGGGCCGTGCTCACCTAGTCGTAGAGGTCCCGGTCGTGGTCGGGCGAGCGCTCGCGGGCGGGCGGGGCCGTGCTCACCTAGTCGTAGAGGTCCCGGTCGTGGTCGGGCGAGCGCTCGCGGGCGGGCGGGGCCGTGCTCACCTAGTCGTAGAGGTCCCGGTCGTGGTCGGGCGAGCGCTCGCGGGCGGGCGGGGCCGTGCTCACCTAGTCGTAGAGGTCCCGGTCGTGGTCGGGCGAGCGCTCGCGGGCGGGCGGGGCCGTGCTCACCTAGTCGTAGAGGTCCCGGTCGTGGTCGGGCGAGCGCTCGCGGGCGGGCGGGGCCGTGCTCACCTAGTCGTAGAGGTCCCGGTCGTGGTCGGGCGAGCGCTCGCGGGCGGGCGGGGCCGTGCTCACCTAGTCGTAGAGGTCCCGGTCGTGGTCGGGCGAGCGCTCGCGGGCGGGCGGGGCCGTGCTCACCTAGTCGTAGAGGTCCCGGTCGTGGTCGGGCGAGCGCTCGCGGGCGGGCGGGGCCGTGCTCACCTAGTCGTAGAGGTCCCGGTCGTGGTCGGGCGAGCGCTCGCGCGGCGCGTGCGGCGGCGCCGGGGGCTCGGCCGCGCCGCAGTTGAGGAAGTCCCACACTAGGATCGTGTCGTCGTGCGACGACGAGACGATCTGGAACTCGTCGAATTGGAGGCGGAACACGCGGCCCGTGTGCTCCTGTGGCAAGGAGATGGTGTGACGTGAGAATGGATTCGATAGACAAGTCGTTGTAAATGCGTGTGGTTGTTTTACTAATCGATAGCAGTCGATACTAATCCTTACACAATACAAAATAAAGTTTGTCGTGATGTTTCTGTGGTGGTGTAGTGGGAGTCTCAGTGGTGATGTAGGGGGTGTTTCAGGGGTAGGGTAGAGGTGTTTCAGGTGTGGTGTAGGGGGTGTTTCAGTGGTGGTGTAGGGGGTGTTTCAGTGGTGAGGTAGGGATTGTTTCAGGGGTAGGTAATGGGTGTGTTGGGACTCAGGTAGAGGTGTTTCAGTGGTGATGTAGGGGGTGTTTCAGGGGTGGCGTAGGGGGTGTCTCAGGGGTGGTGTAGGGGGTGTTTCAGGGGTAATGTAGGGGGTGTCTCAGGGGTGGCGTAGGGGATGTTTCAGGGGTGATGTAGGGGGTATTTCAGGAGTGATGTAGGGGGTGTTTTAGGGGTGATGTAGGGTGTATTTCAGGGGTGGTTTAGGGAGTGTTTCGAGGTGATGTAGAGGGTGTTTCAGGGGTGGTGAAGGGGTGTTTTAGTGGTGGGGTAGGGATTGTTTCAGGGGTGATGTAGGGGGTGTCTCAGGGGTGGTGAAGGGGTGTTTAGTGGTGGCGTAGGGAGTGTTTCAGGGGTGATGTAGGGGGTGTTTCAGGGGTGATGTAGGGGGTGTTTCAGGGGTGATGTAGGGGGTGTTTCAGGGGTGATGTAGGGTGTATTTCAGGGGTGGTTTAGGGGGTGTTTCGAGGTGATGTAGAGGGTGTTTCAGGGGTGGTGAAGGGGTGTTTTAGTGGTGGGGTAGGGATTGTTTCAGGGGTGATGTAGGGGGTGTATCAGGGGTGGTGAAGGGGTGTTTAGTGGTGGCGTAGGGAGTGTTTCAGGGGTGATGTAGGGGGTGTTTCAGGGGTGATGTAGGGGGTGTTTCAGGGGTGATGTAGGGGGTGTTTTGTGGGTGATGTAGGGGGTGTTTTGTGGGTGGGGTAGAGATGTTTCAGGGGTGATGTAGGGGGTGTTATGTGGATGGTGTAGAGGTGTTTCAGGGGTGATGTAGGGCGTGTTATGTGGGTGGTGTAGAGGTATCTCAGGGGTGGTGTAGGGGGTGTTACACGAGTGACGTAGGGGCTGTGTCAGTGGTGTCCTGTCCAATACTCACGACGAGCGTCCTCAGGCAGAGGTCCTGGTGCGGCGCGCGCACGTCGAGCGCGGCCGGGAGGTCCCACACCTTGATCTTGCCGTCGTACGCGCCGGACACTATGCGCTTGTTGTCGAACCTGGGTGCGGACAATATTTATATTCTTTATTGTACACAATAGAAATTACAGTAATGTTACAGTAAAAATAATTGTACAAAGGCGGACTTATCCCTAGAGGATATCTCTTTCAGTCAACCCTGCCGTGTGTTAAGAAACACAATCAAAAAGAGGGAGTATTATAAATATTTTTCTTTACTAACATTGGGTCCTTACCTATGAAATTTAGTAAACTATATCTATGGTATTTATTTATAATATGCTTTTAAAATATTATTTCTAATGAGTAAAGAAAACAAAAAAAAAAAGGGTTTTTTCGCAAGTACATATTCGCTCAAATATTTTTATTTTCACATAAAATATCAAAATTAATACTAAAAATTGCTTGCTTGGCCCGATGTGTTGCGACAACGCAAATCCTCCCATTACCGCCGTAGATAGATAGATAGATAAATTATTTATTGCTCACACAAGAATAATTATATTAAAAAATTCCGACAAAAACCATAACTAGTTGTGGGTGTACGGTTTATGGTGGCCGTACAGTCTTTAGATGATGGTGATCTTGGTAGCTTGAGGTTGGTAGTAATAACACACCGTAGTTTGAACACTGACTGATTTAATGGTTGTTGGTTTGAGATGTACACCTTTTAGTGTGTAGTGGACAACTGCCTTAACAATACGTAATCTAGCTTATAAATAGAAATAAATATAGCGCTGACTCTGCAGCGCGCCGAATGCACGGTGTTTGCACCGTACAGTGGGCAAAGGCGGCCTTATCGCTGTAGTGTGTCCGTATCCACCGCGCCCACCGCCCTCACCGTATACACCGCACCAGCTCCTCGTGCCCCTCCAGCACCCGGATGCACTGTCCGCACTCGATGTCCCACAGCCGGATGGTGTTGTCGCTGGAGCCGGACACCACCAGCCGGTCGCGGTACTGCAGGCACGCGATCCCGCGCTTGTGCCCGTTCAGGGTGCGCACGAACTCGCACGACGACGTGTTCCACACCTGTGGGGGAGAGGGGGGGGCGTAAATAAATAATCCTGGACAAATCCACACAGCGCCATCTAGCCCCAAAGTAAGCAAAGCTTGTGTTATGGGTTCGATAACAACACGAACTCGCCCGATGAGGCGGGGGAAAGGGGGGATGTTGTAAGTGGCAGTCGTCACAACTATTGTACGCCAAGTCTGGTGCTCTACTTATGAGTGGAATGCCTCGATTCAAAAATTTTAAATTTTTTATTTTCGGTATTAAAAATTCAATCTTTCTTAAATCACATTGGCAACACCGAAAGAGTACGGTTCAAAAATAGGGAAAATCAGTCATTTTTCATGACGAAAATCAAAATTGTAAACCGTTTGAATCGAGGCGAGCGATTAAAAAATTCAGAATTCTATGTTGTAAAAGGTGGTGTAGTAGTTTTTAATTTTTTTACCTTGTACACGTTGATCGAAGTGAGTAAATATTTAAAATGGTAGCACGACATATCAAGGGAAAATTTATGTCTACTAAATTACCTCTAAAATTTATGACTCATTTTGGTTTTTCGCTCACAACTTCTAAACGGTGCATTTTAATGAGAAGTTATTTACTAACAAATTAAAGAGTTAATAATGAGAGTACCATAGCTTCTACATTGTTCCCTGTCCCAACCGCTTCTAGAATGTCCCCTTCCCACGCCACATAGAATGACCCCTCCTATGATTTCCTACGCTCCTGTCACCACAATATATAGAATATTACCCGCCCCATATGAGTACTAATGCGTGGCCTACCTTGATGTACTTCTCGTCCCGGCTACCTTCACCGCTTCTACAATGTTTATTCCCACCACTTCTAGAATGTCTCCTTCATCCGCCACATAGGATGACCCCTTTCCCATACCACATAGAATGACCCCTTTCCCACGCCACATAAAATAACCCCTTTCCCAAGCTGAAATAATATCATAGATAATAATGACTCCTGTCCCCACTATATATAAACTCGGAGATGATATTTAAGATAAACCCAAGGGGTGCATTATTTCAAATAGTATTTTTTTTAACATTCATTCAATTTTATTTCATTGTAAATGTGATATTTTTGTCAATATTTCAATGATTCTATCATTGTACAGAATACCACCCGCCCGGCGTGTATGCTTGCATGAGTTCTCATGCGCCAAGTGGCCCCACGACATATAGATGACTCCCTTCCCAGGCCATATAGAATGACCCCTATCGCACGCTATATAAAATGACCCCTTTCCCACGCTATATAGAACTGTCCCCGCCACTTACAGAATGTCTCCTTCTCACGCAATATAGAATGACCCCTTCCTGTCTCCATGCTATCTAGAATACTCTCCACCCCACATGTAGGTGTGTATATGAGTCCTCATGTGTGCAACGGCCTCCTGTCCTCTTCTTACGCCATATAGAATGTCACCTTTCCCCAAATAAAAATACCCTTTCCTGTCCCCGCGGTCTGTAGAATAGTCCTACCTTGATGGTGCGGTCCCCGCTGGCGCTGACGATGTACTTCTCGTCGAAGTCGACGACGTTGACGGCGGCGCGGTGCCCCACCAGCACCCGCCGCAGCATTATCTCCGTCGTCGAGCTCATGTCCCACACCGCGATCGACCGGTCCTGGGGAGCAGGGCACGTTTTCAAACTGCTGTTAGGTCGAGGTTTCAGAGAACAACTAGAAACGAGATTCATTGATCAGCACTCAAAAACTATTTGTGCCGACGAATGTATTTAATAAATAGATTTAGTACACCAGAGAGTATGGGGCTAAATAATAATTTTATGATTGGTTAAACATGGGGTTCTTCAAAAGACATATAGGTACCTCAAGTCAAGTTTTGATTCAAAATCGAAGCAATCATTCATTGATTTGGTTTATGATTACATAAATAAGGTTGAAACTACTCTTAAGAATAGATTGAGCTCTGTTCCAACTGATTCTAGATCGACCCCTGTCCCCACCGCTTCTCGAGCGAAACCTGTCCCCACCGCTTCAAGAACAACCCCTGTCCCCACCGCTTCTAGAGCGACCCCTGTCACCACCGCTTCAAGAACGACCCCTGTCCCAACCGCTTCTCAAACCCCTGTCACCACCGCTTCAAGAGCGACCCCTGTCACCACCGCTTCTAAAACACCTGTCCCCACCGCTTCAAGAGCGACCCCTGTCCCCACCGCTTCAAGACCGACCCCTATCCCAACCGCTTCTAAAACCCCTGTCCCCACCGCTTCTAGAACAACTCCTGTCGCCACCGCTTCTAGAGCGATCCCTGTCTCCACCGCTTCTAGAACGACCCCCGTCTCCACCACCTCTAGAGCGACCCCGGTCCCCACCGCATTTAGAACGAATCCGTCCCCACCGCTTCTAGAGCGACCCCTGTCCCCACCGCTTCTAGAGCGACCCCTGTCCCCACCGCTTTTAGAGTGACCCCTGTCGCCACCGCTTTTAGAGTGACCCCTGTCGCCACCGCTTCTAGAGTGACCCCTATCGCCACCGCTTTTAGAGTGACCCCTGTCCCCACCGCTTCTAGAGCGACCCCTGTCCCCACCGCTTCAAGATCGACCCCTGTCCCAACCTCATCTAGAACAACTCCTGTCGCCACCGCTTCTAGAGTGACCCCTATCGCCACCGCTTCTAGAGTGACCCATATCGCCACCGCTTCTAGAGCGACCCTGTCCCCACCGCTTCTAGAGCGACCCCTGTCCCCACCGCTTCTAGAGCGACCCCTGTCCCCACCGCTTCTAGCGCGACCCCTGTCCCCACCGCTTCTAGAGCGACCCTTGTCCCCACCGCTTCTAGAGCGACCCCTGTCCCCACCGCTTCTAGAGCGACCCCTGTCCCCACCGCTTCTAGAGCGACCCCTGTCCCCACCGCTTCTAGAGCGACCCCTGTCCCCACCGCTTCAAGATCGACCCCTGTCCCAACCTCATCTAGAACAACTCCTGTCGCCACCGCTTTTAGAGTGACCCCTGTCCCCACCGCTTCTAGAGCGACCCCTGTCCCCTTCGCTTCAAGATCGACCCTGTCCCAACCTCATCTAGAACAACTCCTGTCGCCACCGCTTTTAGAGTGACCCCTGTCGCCACCGCTTCTAGAGTGACCCCTGTCGCCACCGCTTCTAGAGTGACCCCTATCGCCACCGCTTCTAGAGTGACCCCTATCGCCACCGCTTCTAGAGCGACCCCTGTCCCCACCGCTTTAAGACCGACCCCTATCCCAACCGCTTCTAAAACCCCTGTCCCCACCGCTTCAAGACCGACCCCTATCCCAACCGCTTCTAGAGCGACCCCTGTCCCCACCGCTTCTAGAGCCACCCCTGTCTCCACCGCTTCTAGAACGACCCCCGTCTCCACCACCTCTAGAGCGACCCCGGTCCCCACCGCATTTAGAACGAATCCGTCCCCACCGCTTCTAGAGCGACCCCTGTCCCCACCGCTTCTAGAGCGACCCCTGTCCCCACCGCTTCAAGATCGACCCCTGTCCCAACCTCATCTAGAACAACTCCTGTCGCCACCGCTTTTAGAGTGACCCCTGTCGCCACCGCTTCTAGAGTGACCCCTATCGCCACCGCTTCTAGAGTGACCCCTATCGCCACCGCTTCTAGAGCGACCCCTGTCCCCACCGCTTCTAGAGCGACCCCTGTCCCCACCGCTTCTAGAGCGACCCCTGTCCCCACCGCTTCTAGAGCGACCCCTGTCCCCACCGCTTCTAGAGCGACCCCTGTCCCCACCGCTTCAAGATCGACCCCTGTCCCAACCTCATCTAGAACAACTCCTGTCGCCACCGCTTTTAGAGTGACCCCTGTCGCCACCGCTTCTAGAGTGACCCCTATCGCCACCGCTTCTAGAGTGACCCCTATCGCCACCGCTTCTAGAGTGACCCCTATCGCCACCGCTTCTAGAGCGACCCCTGTCCCCACCGCTTCTAGAGCGACCCCTGTCCCCACCGCTTCTAGAGCGACCCCTGTCCCCACCGCTTCAAGACCGACCCCTATCCCAACCGCTTCTAGAGCGATCCCTGTCCCCACCGCTTCTAGAGCCACCCCTGTCTCCACCGCTTCTAGAACGACCCCCGTCTCCACCACCTCTAGAGCGACCCCGGTCCCCACCGCATTTAGAACGAATCCGTCCCCACCGCTTCTAGAGCGACCCCTGTCCCCACCGCTTCTAGAGCCACCCCTGTCCCCACTGCTTCTAGAGCGACCCCTGTCCCAACCTCATCTAGAACAACTCCTGTCGCCACCGCTTTTAGAGTGACCCCTGTCGCCACCGCTTCTAGAGTGACCCCTATCGCCACCGCTTCTAGAGTGACCCCTATCGCCACCGCTTCTAGAGCCACCCCTGTCCCCACCGCTTCTAGAGCGACCCCTGTCCCCACCGCTTCTAGAGCGACCCCTGTCCCCACCGCTTCAAGACCGACCCCTATCCCAACCGCTTCTAGAGCGACCCCTGTCCCCACCGCTTCTAGAGCCACCCCTGTCTCCACCGCTTCTAGAACGACCCCCGTCTCCACCACCTCTAGAGCGACCCCGGTCCCCACCGCATTTAGAACGAATCCGTCCCCACCGCTTCTAGAGCGACCCCTGTCCCCACCGCTTCTAGAGCCACCCCTGTCCCCACCGCTTCTAGAGCGACCCCTGTCCCAACCTCATCTAGAACAACTCCTGTCGCCACCGCTTTTAGAGTGACCCCTGTCGCCACCGCTTCTAGAGTGACCCCTATCGCCACCGCTTCTAGAGTGACCCCTATCGCCACCGCTTCTAGAGCCACCCCTGTCCCCACCGCTTCTAGAGCGACCCCTGTCCCCACCGCTTCTAGAGCGACCCCTGTCCCCACCGCTTCAAGACCGACCCCTATCCCAACCGCTTCTAGAGCGACCCCTGTCCCCACCGCTTCTAGAGCCACCCCTGTCTCCACCGCTTCTAGAACGACCCCCGTCTCCACCACCTCTAGAGCGACCCCGGTCCCCACCGCATTTAGAACGAATCCGTCCCCACCGCTTCTAGAGCGACCCCTGTCCCCACCGCTTCTAGAGCGACCCCTGTCCCCACCGCTTCAAGATCGACCCCTGTCCCAACCTCATCTAGAACAACTCCTGTCGCCACCGCTTTTAGAGTGACCCCTGTCGCCACCGCTTCTAGAGTGACCCCTATCGCCACCGCTTCTAGAGCGACCCCTGTCCCCACCGCTTCTAGAGCGACCCCTGTCCCCAACGCTTCTAGAGCGACCCCTGTCCCCACCGCTTCTAGAGCGACCCCTGTCCCCACCGCTTCTAGAGCGACCCCTGTCCCCACCGCTTCAAGATCGACCCCTGTCCCCACCGCTTCTAGAGTGACCCCTGTCGCCACCGCTTCTAGAGTGACCCCTATCGCCACCGCTTCTAGATTGACCCCTATCGCCACCGCTTCTAGAGCGACCCCTATTGCCACCGCTTCTAGAGCGACCCCTGTCCCCACCGCTTCTAGGGCGACCCCTGTCCCCACCGCTTTTAGAGCGACCCCTATCTAGAATGGCCCCAGTCCCCACCGCTTCTAGAACGACCCCTGTCTAGAATGACCACTGTCCCCACCGCTTCTAGAGCGACCCCTATTTATTTATTTATTTATTTAAAACTTCATGCACATTACAGTACAATGACCCTATCTAGAATGATCCCAGTCCCACTTCTTCTAGAACGACCCCTATCTAGAATGACCCCAGTCCCCATCGCTTCTAAAACGACCCACCGCTTCCAGCCCAACCCCCGACCCCACTGACCTTGCTGCAGGTGACCATCATCCCGTTGCAGAACCTGAGATGCAGCACGGCTTCGCAGTGATGTATGAGAGTGTTCAGCATGGCCCCAGTGGCCACGTCCCATACGCGGACAGTACTGTCCGAGGAGCCGGATATGATCGCGCGTTCGTCGTATTGGAGGCAGAGCACTGAGCCAGTGTGCCCTTGGAGCTCCTGGGGAGAGTTGAGGACTAAGTATCTGTCTACAAGTGTGTAAAAACCGCAAAATGTACAGCACTACGTTACCTGTCTGACCACTTGGCGAGTAATTCACGCACTAACTGTAGGGCTCAGCTGAAAATCAGCGCTGTGGTCTCGCTACCTACAGCATATGCTGAGCTGAGCCCTAGTTTGGCATGACACTACAATATTTAACCTAATTTATGTTAGTAAGAAATATTTTGTTAACTTATATTGTAGAAATTGCGAAATAAATATTATGTCTATGTCTATGTCTAAAAAGAGTGTTTTTTTAGAGGCGGAGAACTTTAAATTGAAATAAAACAAAGAAAAAGTGTTTCGTATCTGTGAAACTAGCTTTGTTGGAGAGATCATTGTGTGGCATTTATGTTTAAATATGATTTCGGTTATCTAGCCGTCGTGTGATCAAGTTATTGATTCAACCAAAAGTGAACTTGATCGCCGAACAAAATTTTGTATGGAGTAAGTAATGAACTTTGTATTCCCCTGGTATTGCAACGTCCATAGGCGGCGGTGACTGCTTACCATCAGGCCGTAAGCTTGTTTGCCACCTTGGTGGTATAAAAAAAAGAAAAAATGAACATCAGCGAATAATTTCACGTTGGCTACCGTGATTGCCTGATCTGACTCCACTGCATCTTTTTTTTTTTTAAGATATATCAAGTCACTTTTCTACACGAATAAAGCACAGACGATCGAACACGATATTTGGTGAGTTATTGGCGAAATATGGCCGCAATTGTTGCTAAAAGTACACCCTTTATGTTTTGTAATCTATTTCTTCCTTATGTCATGCGGTAGATTTTTTATGTAATAAGTAAGGTATGAGATCGAATTTAAGATAAAAAATGTAAACAAATGGGTTACAAACTATAAAAAAAATAACCCAAATGGCGGGTTATTTAAAATCATTGAAAATGAAAAAAAATATATAATATTTAATAATATTCTACTGAATTAAATAGATAACAATGTTTTTTTCGTTACGTGTTTGTGCTCAATAAATTAGTTTTTTATTTATGCCACTGGTAATGATGAGAAATTCTAAACATTTGGTTCGGTATTACAGTACATTATTGCAAAGGCTCGGAAAGAAAGAGATTGACCGACGCCGAGACATATATACTGCTTTTCTCAAATAACAATACATAACATAATACAAGATTCAAAATGGCGGCCACTGCTTTCTAATATCAGAGTTTTGTAACTAGTGTACTAGTTTCCGAATTATTTATTACGTTTTTAATAAATTGATTAAATGGGGGTAAATCGATTTGTTTCGTTTTCGAAAGTTTACTAGCCATTGTAAAGCACACTGAAAACAGGTAAATTAATATATTCGATAAAAATGGTTTTATACCCCTGGGTAGTCTCTTTGACATTGACAGTTGTGTGTTTACATTTTTTATCTATAATTTCATCTCCCAGCATAGAAATTATTAAAAAAAAAATGACATTAATTAAAAAAGCGAACAACAAAAGCCTATGCTATTCTCACCTTAACACACTGAAGCGTTTTCCGATCCCATATCTTTATTGTGTTGTCTCTCAGGCCGGACACAATTTTGTTGTCGTCGTACTGTAAGCAGTAGACGCCTTTCGAATTCTCTGATCTGCAGTTTATCCTCTGGAAAATATGAATAAGGATTACTTAGTTATATTACTCGATGCTTGGGCCTCGGTGGCCGGGCGGTTGAGTATCCGACTCGTAAGCAAGAGGTACCGGCTTCGAATCCCGCTGCGACCAATGACTCTTTTCTAATTTATGTATGTTAGTTTAACACTAACCGATGCTCTTACGGTGAGGGAAAACATCGTGATGAAACCTGCAAATTCAGGCAACTGAATTTGTAACCGTGATCCAATTTGGTCAGGTTGCCCTGGTAGCAGGGTCACAGAGGTCAGATGGCAGTCGTCCCACTGTAATTACTCTGCCAAATCTTGGATCATGGTCAAGGCGGACCCCGGGCCCTCGTCCTCGAGACCACAACCGGGACATTAACGCCAAGATTATTATTTTTATTACTTAGCTATATTACTCGATGCTTGGGTACAACAATGACGAAAGAAGATCCGTAAGGAGGACATGCCCTATGGTTCAATTTCTATGGCTACGACAGGCTATGAGCGTGCCTATTCGCCATATCGTATGCTTGATTGGGCGATGCTTACTTAATAGCTAGACATTGCCTAAAATGACAGTTGCGTTTCGTTTCTCCCAGATGTGTATGGGTTTCATTTATTTCAGAAAATAATATTTTATGTTTGGAATTTTCGGGAGGTTGTTGGTTGATGAATTTATTTGGACGTGATATTTTTTTTTTTTACAAGATCGAGTCATCATCACAGCCCATAACAGTCCACTGCAGGACTTAGGGCCTCTCCCACGAAAGGGGAGGTTATTGCCATAATCTCTACGCTTGGCAGGCGGGTTGGAGACCGCAGTGTTTAAATATAACAATGGAAAATGCTGCTGCCCATTTTCCAGACTACGGAGACTTTTCATCTTTTCCTCGAAAATATTAGTCGCCTTGTACGACACCCATGAGCGTAAGGGGTTGGTGCTATTCTACTCTGCCGAATACCACACGGCCAAGATCGAGTAATTCGACCTTAACCTCGAAAGGATAGCTCACCTGCAAGTTATGCCTGCCCATCCGCCAGTTGTCTTCTATGGAGCGTATATCCTGTATGATCTTTGGATAGAGTTGTCTGTAGAAGGAGTGCGACGGGTGCTGACAGCCGGGCTTCGGTTTGAACAGGTACTGGATCCTGAAATTACAGAGTTCAATGTTAAATTCAATTTACACCACAGACCACGAAATAAATAACGACAGAATCCTGCGAACGTGGCCCGCTTGCCTGTTTGTCTCCCGTATTATATAAAAAAAACCGTTTTTGAGAAAATCCCTAGATCAGCTACTCCATCATGTCTCTACAAGATCACATAGCTTCAGCCGCTAGAAGATCAGTTTTTTTATACCACTAAGACGGCAAACAAGCTTACAGCCTGCCTGATGGTAAGCAGTCACTGCAGCCTATGGACATTTGCAATACCAGAGACATCACCGCATTGCCGACCCCGTAAAAACCTTAAAAGTTATTAAAAACATCTCACCATCCACGCCTCTCCGCGAGACCGCGCCAAAGTGAGTCGGTGCGGACTTTCCTCTCGACGAGTTTCTTCCAGAGCATCCCCTCGGAGATGACGCGCTGCCACTCGCGGCAGACCAGTTCCGCGGCGCAGAGCGACCCGGCGTCAAGGTAGGACAGTATGTTCTCGGCGACGTGGTCGAGACCTTTTTCTGATGGGGCAATGAGAGATTGGCGGTTAGATGCGTTCAGATCCCTTACGTGTTCTAACTGCCCATGATGAGGCGGTAGACGCCTGGCAGGAGCACTGGGATACCGAGAAGAAGGGTGTGGATCTCAAGCGCTTCATCCCGTGCGTCCGCGGTAGACTGGGGGCCACGTGGGTGGAGGCCGATTATGTTGTTGCCATATACAAATAACACCCAGACCCGTAACAGAAATTAAAATTCATCATTTCAATTTCTGCCCGGCCGGGAATCGAACCCGGGACCTCTTGCGTGGCAGACCGGCATGTTGACCATTGAACCACTCAGGTCGAGGTGTATAAAAGTAGTTTATCGAGTATCTAACACAATCTTTGCTTACTTTGGGGCTAGATGGCGCTATGTGAATTTGTCCAAGTATATTTATTTATTACTTATTGGGTCTATGGCCCAGCACCATTTAATGTAGTTTGGAGTATTCGAGTAATACCCCCATGACATACTGACAACAGAGGGCGAAATGAGGAGTCAGATAACATACTGTTAACATAACGTGTCGAAGATAATAGAGGAAATCTTTTTTGGCTGCAATAGACATTACGATGGAGATATGTGGCTAGAAAATATATCGAATTTTAGACGACCTGAGTGGTTCAATGGTCAACATGCCGGTCTGCCACGCAAGAGGTCCCGGGGTCGATTCCCGGCCGGGCAGAAATTGAAATGATGAATTTTAATTTCTGCTACGGGTCTGGGTGTTATATGTATAATAAGTATGTATTTAAAAAAAAAGTAGTTAAGTAGAATATCAGTTATCTAGCACCCATAGTAAAAGCTTTGCTTAGTTTGGGGCTGGATGGCGCTGTGTGAATTTGTCCACGAATATTTATATTTATTTTATTTAAAGCGCGAGAACCAGGCCCCTGACACGAGCCTCGGCTTACGTGTCGCGACCGCCTAAACATGCTAAACAGCGTCGCCGCTGCCTCACAGATCGCGCCGTGTGCGCACGCGCATAGCTTATCCTTGTCGACGCGTTGTTTACCGGAATATTGGCATTATTTTGCATGTCGTCCTGTTGCGTGGTTAGGTAGGGATTCGAGTTAGAATATGAGAGGGACGTACTCGGGTGCGGCGAATGTCGTCACTTCTGCCGTCAGATAAATAAACGACAAAACGTAGAACCAACGATTAAATAACTATTGTTACCTATTGTTGTATCGTTTGTTGGCGGGTGGGTCGGTGGTCGCCGCGCGCGGGTTTATGTACCTATAAACCTATTGTTATACTAAAGTGAACATACTCGCCAGGCTTGGCACATTACAAATCTTTAGTAGATTTAAGTGCCTGAACTAATTGATTTGTCATATTTGTTGTTGTCTAAATAAAAAAAAAAAAAAAGTAATCATCATCATCGTCCTAGCGCCTATCCCGGCCTCTGCCAGGATCCGCTTTCCCACCCATTCTTCTCCACTTCACCCGGTCTTCGGCATCCTCGCGTCGTAAGCCGTTGGCTCTCGCATCCGACTCAGCGATGTCAATCCATCGCGTCTTGGGTCGCCCACGGCGCCTCTTACCTGATACCGGCAGGTTCAGGCACCTATTTGCCACGTATCCCTGAGGCTTACGCAACACGTGACCAAACGAGCGCAGACGGTGACGTAATGTTATGTTTAAAAGAAAACTGACTTTAATGAGGTTGAAAAACGAAACTGCCTGAAGGATGAGAGGCCGATCGGTTTTATTACTTATAGAGTAAAAGGACATATACTAGGTATAACACACCACATCCACATGCAACGGCTCTGTTCGTTGTCTAGTTGTTGTTACCTCATTTCATATTGTTTGTTATTAATGATTTTGTTTGTGCATTTTTATGTCACTTTTTCTTAAAAACTATTTTTTTATTTTTTGTTTTACGGCTCTGGTGTCGAGCCACTGACCTCAAAAAATACCTATTTGGAGGTCAGTGGTTCAACCCCTTTGAGCCATTTGTTATGTGTTTGTGGTGTTATTGTGTGTAAATAAATGTTTTCTATTTCTATTTCTATTAGGTATCGCTATGAAAGTTGAAGTTTAGGTAACTAAAAAAACTTTTTTGTGTCAGGTTCTGCACGAGCAGACCAACGTTTACTGGGTCTCGCAAACGTCTACTATCATCACAAAGTGGAATTTATCCTGTACTCCATGACGGAAGATAACCTCCGGGGCCCTCGTAGTCGAGGCACGAGCCGCTTTGGTTCAACCTTTATAATGCGAACGGCTAAGGAATGGAACGCGTTGCGAGTGTGTTCCCTGATCACTATAATCTGGACGCCTTCAAGGCTAGAGTGAATAGGCTGTTCCTAGACAGGCATGCTCCATCTTCGACCGCATCGTCACTTACCACCAGGTGAGATGGCGGTCAAATGCCTGGATAGTCTAATATTTAAATAAAAAAGTCTAAGTCCGATGCGTGAGCTAACGGCTTACGACGTTAGGGTGCCGAAGGTCGGGCGAAGTGAAGAAGAAAAAGTAGGAAAGCGGACCCTGGCAGAAGCCGGAATTGATCGCTAGGAAGATGAGGGTCTTCAAAAGTCTGCACTGCGTTTGTACGGCTGGCACAAGAAAAGTCACCTTAGCGTTAATGTCCTGGTTGTTATGATCTCGCGCACGAGAGTCCGAGGTTCGCTTTGACCATGATATTTGGCAGATCAGGTAATTACATTGGAGCGACTGCCATCTGACCTCCGTAACGCAGCTACCAAGGCAACTTGACCAGATTGGATCATGGCTACACGTTCAGTCGCCTGAATGTGCAGCTTTTATCACGATATTTTCCCTAACCGTAAGAGCATCGGTTAGTGTTCAACTAATGTATAAAACTCAGAAAAGAGTCATTGGTACGATTCGTATCCGGTTCGCTTGCGAGTCGGCCACCGCTGCTCCGTTTCATATATTGAAATATTTCCTTATTATCGGGTTGAGTTTTCCTTCTAAATCGTTTACCGTCCGTCCGTTACAGGTAACATTACAGTATGTATTATTTATTTATTTAATCATTTATTATTATATAAGACGGAACTTGCCCGCGACATACCATTTCGATTTGTCCCCCTCCTGACTCCCTCGTCGAGTCGTCTCGTGACCACGGTGGGTGTAACCCTACCGAAACGTCGGGAAAACAAATCGAAAAGGTATGTCGCGTGCAAGCCCCGTCTTATATAATAATATGTGTAAAGAACGCGAGTTTAGTTTGAAACAAATATTTAGCTATTGATTGTACACAAGATTGTTACAAAAGTATATGACATAATATATCAGACACAACAGGCCATCTTATGTACGCTAAGTTATTTTAAACTAGGGCGGTTCTCAACAATAGATAGTGTGATTCAAGACGAATGTTTATAAGCAGAAAAAAAGGATACGCAGCGGTTTAAGTAGGTGTATGTAGGAGTAAGATGCCACGCGAACGAAGTCGCGCCGGGTCTTCTATACTCAATTTTTTTGAACCAATGAGCATGACGTATTCAGCTTCAGTACTTTATAGTTAAAAGAAATAAAGTTTAGTAAATAATATTCAGAAAATTAACAGTCGCACATGGACCTAGGACGCAGACAGCGTCACCTTTATCCATATTATCAGCATAACATCCGATGCCCGCAGATTCCAGAAAAAATCACCAATTACAATACACAACCGGCCTTTACCATTTCAGAAATTAAAATTGGCACTTGAAAGTTTTATCACGACGTTTTTCCTCGCCGTTAAGAGCATCGGTTAGTTTTTTTTTATGTCATACGGTAGGCAAACAGGCAAGCGGGCCACCTGATGTAAAGTGGTCACCACTACCTATAGACATTAGCAACACCAAGTGTATCGCCAATGCGTTGCCCACCTCTAGCACGTTGCTCTGGCAGCAAAACGGGCAAACTACTAGTGTTCAACTTAAATGTACATAACTCAGAAAAGAGTCATTGCTACATAGCGGCACTGGGATGTGAGACCGGTAGCTCGGGGTACGAGTGGGACGCCTTCACCATTAAGCCACCGACGCTCCATACCACTTATAAGGTGACGGAGACTCATCATCACAGCCCATAGCAGTCCACTGCAGGACTTAGGGCCTCTCCCACGAAAGGGAAGGTTATTGCCATAATCTCCACGCTTGGTAGGCGGGTTGGCGACCGCAGAGTTATAAGGAAAACAGAGGAAAACGCTGCTGCCCATTTTCCAGCCTACGGAGACTCTAGATGTTGAGTTGGTGCTATTCTACTCTGCCCGACACCACACGGCCAGGAGAATATATGCGCTATTTAAATTCTTTAAGGCGTTACATTACCGAATCAACGAATTTTTTAGACATACCCTGTTACCCGTGTATGGCACTCTGATTGTACCCGGGTAAAAAATCCATTTAATACCCGGGTATACTCGACCCCGGGTAGAGCTCGTCTAGTCTAAAATAACGCGCCCCACTTCTTAGTTGATTTCGATGTGTGAGTGCAAATATTGATAACGACACTTCATCTGTGGGAGCCAATGAACGACGCGTGCTCCTACGTTTGAATTTCTCCGCCAACTGAATGACCAATTACAACGGCATTTGTATATGTATTGCGTCCATATTTTAAACTTGCTTGTATGCGTTAATGCGATAGTGGGGCGCGTCATTTTAAATTAGACGAGCTCTACCCGTGTATGGCGCTCTGATTGTACCCGGGTACAAAATCCCTTTAAACCCGGGTATACCCGACCCCAGGTACCCGGGTAGAAAACCCTAGCCTGTGCATAACCTGGCACAAAGACCTCCGGGCCCACTAGTCTATAATACATACATAGTATAAAACAAAGTCGCTACCCTCCGTCTGTCCCTAACTCCCTGGGCATGTATTTATGTAAATAAATATGCATGAACAAATTCACACAGCGTCATCTAGCCCCAAAGCAAGCAAAGCTCGTGTTATGGGCGTTAGATAACTGATAAACTTCTCAACGCTATTATATACGCTCATATCTTATTATAGCCGTGTGGTGTCCGGCAGAGTAGAATAGCACCAACCCCTTCCGCTCAGGTGTCGTACAAGGCGACTGATATTTTCGAGGCAAAAGATCAAGAGTCTCCGTAGTCTGGATAATGGGCAGCAGCATTTTCCATTGTTATATTTAAACACTGCGATCTCCAACCCGCCTGCCAAGCGTGGAGATTATGGCAATAACCTCCCCTTTCGTGGGAGAGGCCTTGAGTTCTGCAGTGGACTGTTACGGGTTGTGATGATGATTATATCTTTTTAAGTACGCAACGGATTTTAATCCGGCTTTCAACGATAAGAGTGGTTCAAGAAAGTTTACAACCTAGAAAAATAAAGGGTACGTTGGGTAAAGTAGGTGTAGCGTAGGTGTAGAGTAAGTGTAGGGTAGGATAGGAGTAGGGGTAGGGCAATGTAGGGTAGGGGTGGGGTAGGCTTGCCAACTTTTTTTACAAGAAATAAAGTATATTCAGGTCTGTGAAGAATATTAAACAGTATTTTAGAAAAATGAACAGTATTTTATTTATTTATTGTTTTAAATAGATAGTTTTTAGAACTTCTCGCACAACTTACTAATTTTCAATATTTTTTAAAAACTTCATACGCCTCACCACAATTATAATTGAAATTAAAATAAATGAGCAAATTTTTTTTAAATTACTTAGTAGATGCTCTATTTCTATCTTCCCGCAACTTAGCATTCATTACTGAAAAAACTGATGCTGAAAACAGTATTTTGTATAGGATATTTTTGTTCAACAGTAAAAAGTATAATTTAGTGAACAACAGTATAATACTGTTTAAAACAGTATAGTTGGCAACCCTGGTGGGGTGATGTAGGGTAGGGTAATGTAGGGTAGGGGTCAGGTAATGTACGGTAGGGCTAGGATAATGTAGGATTGTGCTAAGGCGCCACGCGCCACACGACAACGAAGTCGCGCCGGGTCCACGGAATAAAATGGGTGTAGGGTAGTTGTAGGGTTGGTGTATGATAGGCGGTGGAGTGTTAGTGTGTGGTAGGGTAGGAGTAGGCGTAGGGTAATGTAGGGTAGTGAAGAGATACGCTGCCACTAGAACGAAGTCGCGCTGGGCCAACCAGTCATTAATTCTTTTACGTGTTTTTTTAGATCTAAGATTGTACTTCACAAGATTTAATAAAAATAGATATCTAATATATAAAATTCTCGTGTCACAGTTTTCGTTGCCATACTCCTCCGAAACGGCTTGACCGATTTTGATGAAATTTTTTGTGCTTATCCGGTATCTATGAGAATCGGCCAACATCTATTTTTCATCCCCCTAAATGTTAGGGGTAGTCCACCCCTAAATTTTATTTTTTATTTTTTAGACAAAATTTTTAATTTCTATTTTTTTATGATACAACATACAAAAATACATACAATCCTCAATTTTCACCCTTCTACGATCAACCCTTATTTTTTAATAGCCATTTTAGTAATTTAATCATTTTTCCTCTCCGGTCGAAAACTGATCAATCGTCATTTAATTATTTATATGGCAAAACAACGTTTGCCGGGTCAGCTAGTTATTTATAAAATAGCTGGGATAGCGGATTGGGAACAAATGGCGCAGGATAGGCACCAATGGCGAGTTCGTGTGTCGAAGGCCAAGATCCACTTCGGGTCGCTGAGCCAGCGAAGTAAGAAAGTAAGTATTATAAATAGCACTCACTGGGCAGCATGCTGATGAAGTCCCTCTGCAGCATCGGCTTGAGATACGAGTTGATGTGCCCATGCTGGTAGTGGCACATGCGCGCCAGCAGTTGCTCCACGAACTCCACCTGGCGGCGGGGATGGGTACCAATTATTTTTTTTTCTCCCAAAAAAGTTTACAAAGACATTTAAAATATCAAATAGTTTATTGGGTGACAGGAGTCCAAACTGTGTTATGAATCTCCTGCCCCCCCTCTTAGATTAGTGTACAACTTAAAATAACAAAAAAATAACAAAGTAATCATTCTAAAAATAATCCAGGCACCTCTTAGTACTGCGATGTATTTGTGTATGTGTGTGTTAATTAATACACACTGGATGTAAAGAAGTGCGATCCAATAATTCAGTATAATTGACTGGTAGATTTTTTTTTATATCATACGGTAGGCAAACAGGCAACCGGGCTACCTGAAGGAAAGTGGTCACCACTGCCTATAGACATTAGCAACACCAAGAGTATCGCCAATGTTGACCACCTCTATAACACGTTGCTCTGGCAGCGAAAAGGCAAATGCCCCTCCGCTGCCAAAGCTACGGTTCCCCAAATCCCCACCCCATGGAACCCCATGGAGATAAGGCTATTTTAGCTTTAAGTCCGCCACTGTACTTTTTGTGCATAAAGTTTTAATTAATTAATAAAATGTTGCAAATGGTTTTATTAATTTATTCGTATGGCATTTCAAGTCGTATAACAAAAGATTATCGAAACGTCACAAAGTAATTATCTCCCTCAAATTCTGTATCCAGAGGATTGAGTCATTTTTAAGGGTGAACAGGTCTGCCGGGTCACTATATTTTGTAAGAGGACAGTCCCGAGCAATATGCTCAACAACGTACGGCAGCTCCACACTCACACACAGGCGAGTCCCGCCATCCGCACTCCGACATATAGTTGTTACTGCGTCCGCATCCCGTTCGCACTCGGTTATGTTGGCACCAATCCCTTCTAGGCAATGGAAAACCCATGGTTGATGATAACTCCCATAGTTTTAGGCGGACTAGAACTCCACTCCGTCTTCTACACCTCATCCATATCAAAGCCTGCGCCCAGGAGGTCCCGTGCGGTCTGGTTCGATGGGTGTCGCGACTGCCGGAGATGGGGAGGATTTGTGAATTCAGTATGTGCTGGCAGGTTAGGGCTTCCAGCTATTATTAGAGCCTCTCAGAGCACTGTTTGCTGTCTGTAAGGTATAGACAATGAAATCGCGGTTACTAAGCATGCTGTTCACAAGCCTCACAATTTTCTTACACGGGACCGCCATCATAAGCTTGTAGATCATTCTATATCGCCAGACAGTGTCATATGCCGCTGAGAGATCTATGAAGACAACGACCGTCTTAAGTTTTCCTTGAAATTCTTCTATGTGAGTAGTTAGGGACATTACCTGGGCTGTGCAGTTACGGCGTCTGCGGATACCGGCCTGTTCAGCTGGGACCTTGCTGGCGAGGAGGCGAGCAGCCTTTCCAAAGCTTTGTGGACACACCTCAGCAAGGCAATAGCGCGGTAGCGTTTGGGATCCTCCGCAGGTTTCTGGGGTTTCAATACAGCAATGATCTTAGAGCGGTTAAAGGAGGCAATGTGCCGTTCCGCAGGATATCTTTGAGCCATTTTCTACTTCTCGGGAATAGATATTTCTTCAGGAATTCATTGTAGATTCTATCGAAACCGGCGACTTTGACAAGTGGCAGTAATTTTAAGTCTATTTCGTCGTAGGAAAATTCCTGCGTTGACTTTTAACGATTTTTTTATGTTTTGCGCGCTTTTTTGTGGTTTGGGTTTCAGATTTTTGTCCTTTACTCGAGACACTTAGACAATCCTATTTGCAATTAAGTTTGCTAATGGTACTGAGTCGTTGTGTGGTCGTATTCCAGTCTTTCCAGTCAGCCTATTGAGCACTTTCCGGGCTTTTCTGCTAGAGTTCTTGAAGTCCATGGACTCGACTGTTTCAAGCCACTTATTTTTACTTTCTTCGTTAAGCGAGTTCGGAAGGTCCTCGCCTATCTCGTGGTTAGTTTTTTACTTAGACTACCAAATTTACTTAAACTACAGACTCTATTTTATTTTATTTATTTATTTTGCAGTTGTATGTAGTTGTTTAAAGTGTGTATTGTACACATGAAACTTTGAGGAAAAATACAGAGTTATAGATGACACAACAGGCGCTACTTATTTCTTAGGAGAAATCTCTTCCAGCAGGCCTATCAAAGAGATATGTGATAAGTAGTCGCAGATCAGACATGCATATTATCTAACTAAATATACATACACAATACGTATCCAATACGTTTTTTAATTAAACAAAGGTAAGAACCACCTCGATTAAACTAGTTTGGCGCAAGAGGAAACCGCACCCGAATCGGTCCATCCGTTCGGGAGCTACAATACCACAGCCAGATACACAAAGCTACAGATACACACATCAAACTTGTAACATCCCTTTTTTTCCTCAGAAATTGTTTTTTCCTACACCTATCATGTATTCCTGACGACTTGAGTGGTTCAGTGGTCAACATGCTAGTCAGCCACGCAAGAGGTCCCGGGTTCGATTCCCGGCAGAGCAGAAATTTAAATGATGAATTTTAATTTCTGTTACGGGTCTGGGTGTTCTATGTATAATAAGTATGTATTTAAAAAGTATATAAGTAGTATACCAGTTAGCTAGCACTAGAGAATACAATCCCGAGCATGTTTTGCAATCCCGGGATTACGGGATTTTTGAAGCCTTTTCCCGGGATCCCGGGCCTATCCCGGGATTAGACTATGTGGTTTCTAATTGGGCTAAAATAAAAAAAACACGAGTAATTAAAAAAATGTCTTTAATGTCTTTGCACAACACAAATCAGAATAATAATAAGAAAAGAAAAAACATTTATTTGCTTCCTCACTAAAACCTGTGTCGAAACTGGAAATAAGTTGTGCCATTCCAAATCCTATAATAAATGATTTTCAACATCCATTCGTGGATTTTGTAAATAATTTAACACGCCAGTTAAATCATCACTTCGTCGTTGCTTTATACGTTCCACTAAGGATGTTTTAATTTTTTTGGCAAGTACTGAGTTTTTGCTAGACAGTTGTTTTATAAGAAATTTCAAAGCGGCATCAGCTGTGCATAAATTAGCATCTCGCCGACAGATTGCTTCTACTGTCAATTAAATTGGGGTCAGCACATCAACAATTTTATTTACCAATTCAAAATCAACATCTTCTAAACGAATTAGATGATTGAGATCTATAAGAGCTTTTTGAATGCATGCTTTTAAAAGATAAAATCGCTCCAGCATTGTTAAAAGACTATTCCACCTGGTTTTACAGTCCAAAAGAAGTGACAACTCTTTTCCATGTTCAATTTTCACATATTTTTGAAGTACTGTTTCATTTTTCAATAGAGATCTTTTGAAATACACTACAACTTTGCGGATTTTCTTTATTATTTTCTTAATCCCGAAAATCCCGAGATTAGCCAAGTACAGCCCCGGGATTTTCGGGGCCAGAAAACGGTCGGGATCCCGGGATCCCGAATCTCGGGATTGTATTCTCTAGCTAGCACCCATAGCACAAGCTTTGCTTAGTTTGGGGCTAGATGGCGCTGTGTGAATTTGTCCACGATTATTTATTTATTTTATTTATTATTGACGTCATAATTCACGTCCTTTTTTATTTATTTATGTTTTAGTGCTACGGGTCAATGAGGGTTTTCGCGACATTAGATGGCGCTAGTAAAATTTACTTGATAATAATATACCTAAGTTTTACCATTATTCTAAATTTTGTAAAATTTTTTTTGTTTGACATTCATAAGTGCTACGTACAAAATTACTAAAATCAGCCTAAACTGAATAAATTATTTTGACTATTGACTACTTTGGAATCCTGATCCTTATTGGCAACCCGATTGTTCTGGTAAACTCCATACCTGGTCTGTCTCGTTCCACCTCGCGAAGAAGTTGAGGCAGGCGTCCCGCTCGGCCGCGTACGCGGGCCCGCTCGGCGCCGGTCGCACCCCCGTGTCCAGGGATGTTATTGATGTCACCTGCTGGTTGGGAGACGTTCATCATCATCATCATCATCAACAACATCATCATCATCATCATCATCATTGTCGTCGTCATCATTATCATCACAGCCTATAACAGTCCACTTAGACTGTGAGGGCCCAAAAAGAAAAGTGACACCCAAGGCCCAAAAAGAAAAGTGACACCCCGGGGCCCAAAAAGAAAAGTGACACCCAAGGGCCCAAAAAGAAAAGTGACATGTGGCTGAAAAGTGAAACCGCCAAGAAGATGTGAAGCAGACTGGTTTTTCATACAAGAGGATATGTAATTATGAAAAGTCGAAGTTTGGGTAAGATGTTATTTTTTATGTGCCAGCTTTTGCAAGGGGCTGAGAAAAATTTTGTGGGTCTCCTTAACGTCTCCTAGCACACATGGCGCAAAAAAGTCAGCAAAGGTCTTTCGAAGAAACACCTGGATCACAAGCGCCACCTACAGAAGACTTGACCGAATCCCTCTCACTCGTACACTTATAATATTCAGGGATAGTTGTCTGCTGCTGTGGACCTCATACGGAGAAAATATGAAACCCTAGCCCAGAACTTCTTATTTCAGCCATTTGGGGCTGAGACATTAGGACCGTGGGGCCCTGAGGCCTTGAAATTTAATAAAGATTAGAAAAAAGGTAATAAGTGCCACAGGTGACCAGAAAGCTGGCTTGTTCCTCAGACAGATGTATGGTGGTAATGGTAATATTATACAATTTCGGAAAGCTTGTTGAAAAGGGTTACATTGGTTTGAAATGCATAACAGAGACATGAAAAGTTAATGACTGAGATCATTAATTTCTCTTAATAATCATTCATTAACAATAGTTTTATTTCAATTTGGGCCAACCAGTTTATAGACAGTAAACTACTTCTAAATTAAATTTTAATTGACTTTGATCAAATAAGGAAAAGAGAACAACAAATTTAACCACAGTCAGACTGGGGTACAGGTAAATTGTAGTATGTAATTGTATTTTAGCTAGATATTGTAGCTGGAGTATGCTGGAATAGTTATTATTTTCTCTATATAACTGCAACATGTGATACTATAACACACACCATTTGACAAGAATAGGTAATTACAAATCATGTAAGAACTGATGACTAAAGTAGGTTACATTACTTATAATAAGGTAATAAGTAACTATTTATTCCTGAGTGAGACTAGGTACATTATCATCATTATCATCCTAGCCCATAACTGTCCACTGCAGGACTAAGGGCCGTAGCTACATAAGGGGAGGTTATTTCCATAATCTCCACACTTGGCATGCGGGTTGGAAATTGTTGTAAATATAACAATGGATAATGCTGTGGCGCATTTTCCTGCCTACAGAGATTTTTTTGCCTCGAAAATATTAGTTGCCTGTACTACACCCATGAGAGTAAGCCGTTGGCGCTATTCTACTCAGCCGGAGACCACACAATATACAATTAACTGCACACTTATAATTGTATATTTGTATGTTATTGTGTATTTAAGTCCTTTGATAATAAAGGGCAACAACTGCCTTATCACTATCAGGCAAGTTAGGAAATATTCTAACAAGTATAAGGGTGTATTAGCACAGTAGACACTATCCTGAAAAGCTTCATCATCTTGGCGTTAATGTCCCGGATGTGCTATCGCGCACGAGGGCCCGGGGTCTGCCTCGACCATGATCCAGGATTTGGCAGGTCAGGTAATTACACAGTGGAGCGACTGCCATCTGACCTCCATGAACCTGCTACCAGGGGAAAATGACCAGATTGGACCATGGTTACACATCCAGTCGCCTGAATGTGCAGGTTTCATCATGTTTCCCTCACCGTAAGAGCATCAGTTAGTATTTAACTAACTACATAGCTCAGAAAACAGTCATTGGTACATTGCCGGAGCAGGATTTGAACCCGGGACCTCTGGCTTAGGAGTCGCATACTCTGACCGCTCGGCCATCGACGCTCTTGAAAAGATTGATATTGCTAAATAATGTGTGTGGACTAAAAAATAGACCCTAGGTAACATACCTAGGTAGGAATGTTGTGAGACATTGTTTAGAAAAATAACATGCATGGAAATTTCTTTTTTGTAAAGTGTCCTCCTTTTATAATGGGTATGACTTTTTGTTTAAAAAATGCTATACACGCTGAAAAGAGTAATATTTTTTTCATAACACAGGTAACATACTCGAGTAGGTTATTCTGTCAACCACTATTTTATCTACCTACATCCTGAAAAGCTTGATATTGTTAATTATATCTACATTTAGCTGTGAATAAAAAATAGAATAGGAACTGGATTTGAATGACATTCTTCACTAGGGGCCACGAAATAATTACGAAATCGCCTCGTAAGTGGCGCGTGCTGCGCTTACTCGAACTCTTTGGAAAATAAACATTGTGCCCAGTGTAAATGGTCACCTGAACCCTGCAACGACTGCGTTTGGTGATTCACTCGTGTTACATTACAATTTATAACAAATAACTCGTTGGCACGTAACGTAACCATGCAGTTGTTACACAAACACATTTTATGTAAACAAACCGGATTGACTCGTTCGCAATGTATTTGTGCCCAAGAAACGAGGTAGGAAAAATAGTAAGCTAGACTGGTAGCGAACGGAAAACTGCAATTATCAAGAATTTGTTACGTCTGCAATGCAGAAACAAAAAAATAATGCATCTTCTTTTGGGGATTTCGGCAACTTTGAATGAAATATTTTTAAGTTATTTCTTAACAGATACGTGACATTTTTATGAATAATATATATCACATGTGTTTCGAATCCCGTAAATCGTAGTAATTTAGCATAAAATAATCGAAACCTATTCGGGTTTGTACAAATATGGCGGAGGTGGCATGACATTACCGAAATGCCCTAATTTCCATTTTGTATCCGTACCTGAGGTGGTGCTGTATCTTCTATCATTCTTTCAGTTTCCATTTTTACTATTTCACTAAAAACATTAATAAACGTCCACTAGAATCACCTCAATATAACCAAATCACAATCACTAAATACTCATCCTTCGTATGACGTCAAGCAACTATTTTTTTTAATTTCTTGTAACAATTGTTGTCGACGGTTTAGTTTTATACTGCCAATTTATAAAATTAAATGTTAATTATGTTCTACCTATTTAAATTGTCTTCTAAATCAAATATAAAGGATCAAAAGAGCAAAACCAAGTCGTTTCTATACACAATAATAACAAAATCGATCTCAATCTGAAACAATGTTTTATGGGGTTATTTTCTAGTACTGCAGGCAACACCGCCATACGTGACGGTTGTGTTTTTTAAGTTTTGTGGGAGTTCTCTGTAGCATGGAGCTATTTTACGAGAATGTATAAACAAAAATTTTCTCAGGTGTTCAGTGGCAGACTTACGGGGGCGGAGGGGCCTCTGGCTGGGTGCCTTTGGTCCTGGGGGCCTCCAAACGCTTCAATTTAAATTTTTTCTAATTCTTTATTTCGCATTCCATGTGTTACATATGTTGCCTCCAAGTTGCCTTGATGTGATGGATGGAATGGATATAAACACTGGGTACGTTGTATTGGATAATATTGTATTTCTCAATAGTTTTCAACCATTTTAGAGGTTGTAATAATAATGGAACATAGTGCGAACTTCTATAAATATTTCTTTTTACATTTCGTTCAACCTTTAACAGTTATGTTTATATTAATAAATATTTTATTTTTAACTTTAGTATTACCGCATGAAATCACTGCCACCATCATACAGATTAAAAAAAGATTACCAAAATTGTAAACCAACTGACAATACCGACTGGAAATCTCCTCATTTATTTTTTTCGATTTAATCAGCTTTTGGAAAATCTCCTATTCCGTGGATTTTTTTTATAGATTGCGAACAATTTATAATTTAATATATTCCTATACCTTCTAGCTATAGATAAACGTGAAAGACTTTCAGGAAAATTATTTGATTTTTTTTATGTCATACGATAGGCAAACAGGCAAGCGGGCCACCTGATGGAAAATGGTCACCACTGCCTATTAACATTAGCAACACCAAGAGTATCGCCAATGCGTTGCCCACCTCTATAACACGTTGCTCTGGCAGCAAAAAGGCCAATGCCACTCCACTGCCAAGCCACGGTTCCCCAAATCCCCACCCCATGGAGCACTGGAAACCTTACTCACCGGCAGAAACACAATACTATTTAAAATAACATTATTTAGCTGCAATATTCTGTAAGGTGGAGGTACTTCCCCAGTCGGGCGGCTCCAATTCGAACGAGTTACCCCGCTATGCCCTACCTCTCTTACCTCTATGATTTGTAAGAAAAGCATGTAATTAACGAGGCCGCGGAAAGTAATTAAATATTATGAGAGTGTAATGATTAACTTCAGAGGGTAGTGATTTTCTAATGTAGTTAATAAAAAATGACAAGTTAAATGAAGTAAATCCAGTAAATATTTTGTAAGTCGATTTATAATCAAATGTAATTTACTGGAGTTATAAATTATTACAAATCTAAAATAAGTAAACAAGAATGAAGGTAAATATCAGGTTTTATTTATGAAAACCTAAAGAAAGATTAATTTCAATCAGGCTTACCTACTTATTTAATATCAAGATTTAGTAATTTTTGAAAACAAAATTAAGTCTAAATTCGTTTGGCTCCTTAGCTTTCAAACCATGCGACGTGTCCAGCCCCACCCTCAGCCCCGATTCTGACTCACAATCGCCTACAGTTTTATGAGTCAAAAGGCCAAAAATTCTAAGCTCGCTGCGATCGTTCAATTTTTTTATTTAATCAATCACTCCAACTTTTAGAACAGAATTGTCAAAAATTTCGAGCTCGTGTCGCTCGCTAATTTATTGCCTTCACTTTTGTCATACTACTAACCAATATTTCAAAACCTATAATTCCTAGGTACTACGCTTGCTCAAATATTCATTGTAACAATCACCCCAGTTTTTAAGAACCATAATGTTAAAAGTTTCGTGCGCGCTCCGATTGCTCATTCAATAATTTTAATTTGTTTTATTACGATTAGCATCACACATCATTACATAAGCCAAAATGTCAAAAATTTCGAGCTCGCCCCGCTCACTCATTAATTTATTGCTCATCCCAGCTTTTGAGACCCAAAATATCAAAAATATCGAGCTCGCTTCGTTCGCTCATTCATTCATTGAATGAATGTTGATTTAATGAATTCATTCACCTTTTTTGTTGCGGTTAATCATTCATTGATTTCCTTAAATTACTATTGTGAGGATCACCCATTGCTGTTAAGACCAAAAATATCTAAAATAGCGAGCTCGCTCCGCTCGCTCATTCATTTAATAATTATCTCAAGCTTTTATAACCCAAAATATTACAAATATCAAGCTCACACCGCTCACTCTTTCATTCAATTCACTCCAGCTCTTAAGACCTGAAATGTCTAAAATTTTGAGCTCGCTCTGCTCGCTCACACATTGGTTGTTCTCCCCCATGGTTTAAAACCTAAAATTTCCGAGCTTGCTCCGCTCGCTCATTCATTCATTTATTGTTCACCCCACTAAAAAGGGCAATTTTTTTTACTCATTGTTTTTAGAATACCTATCATTTTGACTTTTGCCCCCCCTTCAACCTAATCCTGGATCCGCGCCTGCGTGTACATTCCTCCAAATATAGATCGTGGGATCGTAATTTTATGGTAGTGGTTCAAGATAGCGACGTTTAATTGGAGTTAGGCGGTACCACCCCTGCACGGCGGAGAATGAGCAGTTTTCCAATAGGTATCTAAAGCATTCCTAACCACTCACTAGATGGCGCCCCGGCAATTTTGGTAATTGATAATCGCTTGAAGTAGGTTCTTAGCAAACAGGATATAAACACTGGGTACGTTGGATTGGATAATATTGTATTTGTCAATAGTTTTCAACCATTTTAGAGGTTGTAATAATAACGGAACATAGTGCCAACTTCTATAAATATTTATTTTTACACTTCGTTCAACCTTTAACAGTTATGTTTATATTAATAAACATTTTATTTTTAAGTTTAGTATTAGTTGGCTGCATGAAATCACTGCCACCATCATACAGATTATAAAAAGATTACCAAAATTGTAGGAGCGCCATCTATTGATGCTTTTTGAAACCAACTATCAAAACCTACTGGAAAACTCCTTATAAGGTCCTCTTTGCGTAAATAAAATGTTGAGGACATTTTCGGGTAACCCCAGGGGTACCGCCGATCTTTGTTAGTATGCCGCAATCGATGGACGCGTCTTTTAGGTGTGGCAACACCTTAAGTGTGTTTTTGAGCCACGTAAAGGAATCCAAGTACCATTCCAACCTTTTCAATTTATGGTCAATGGTTACGCCTGCACGGTTTGTTTTGTGTAACTGTTCTTTCCTCTTTGATTTTGAGTTTGACAGATTTTGATTTGTTTGATTTGAGGTTATGTTCCGATAAAATAATTAATTTTCTCGATGAAAGTACAACGTTTTAATTAATAAATAAAGTTAGTAGTATTTCCAATAATTGTCCTACAATGGCAGAGTACGAAGAGCCTTCTAAAATCACCAAATATCAAGTAAATTACATTGACAGCCAGCTTGCACCCAATTTTCTTGTATTTGTAATTTAAAATCAATAGTATAAATGTCTCATGAATGCCTGAAATTAATAAAAGTCCACAGTATTACTTTTTGTGACTAGTGTATAGATAACTGTGGTTTATGTTGCATGCTGCACACCACATAAATAATAAATTTCGACTACGAATCCCCTCGTAAGAAAAAGGAAATTCTAACAAAATGGTGTTTGTTGATACCAGGCGTCCTATATTTGAACCGCCCGCATCGAATCGAACGGTTTTCAATTTTTATTTTCAGCATGAATTTAATATTTTATACATGATGCATGACCCATTTCCCCAATTTATGAAATATTAAGTTTTTCATACCGAAAATCAAAGGATCCGAACCCCAATTAGATGTTATAATTTTGTAGTACTAATTCCGTTAGTGTTTGCAAAAAGCAGAGTCAAGCTGCATGAAAAAACCTTGTGTGAATTTCAATTCTCTGTTCTTGCTTGTAATTTATTAAACTGACAGTCGTCTTTTTCAGATGGAATCTCAATACCTAGAAGGTGAAGTTATGGAGGAAGGACAGGAGGAATGGCTCAGTGAAGGCATATTGACCGATGATGACTATAACGCCCCTGTAAGTTATAATAATTATTATTTAAATAATATATTTAAATATATAGAATGTAGGTATTTTTTATTTATTACCGCACCGCATAGAAAAGTGTCCCATACAAACGGTGTTCCTGGAGGTGCCCTCTATCACATCCTACCATCAAAAGTATATGTTATAATAGGATCGCAACTTATTGAAATTTTTCTAAGTCCCTGTGCAAACCTCAATTTCCGAAAACACCAAAATTTTTATAAGTCCAAAAAAAAAATTATTTTATTTTGCCCCCTTTCCTACACCCCAACGCTAAAACCACTTTCTGGTGCCATTTCTCGACATTTCAAAGTCTTTTTGAGTTGCACCCTTTGGTATCCTCTAACCTTTATTTATTAATCAAAATAGGTAATGTACAGCTATTTTGTGATAAATATCCAAATTCCTCTACGCTGTGCCAGTTGGCACATGAACGTTTCAGGTATGAATAATTAAAAATTACATAAATTCAATTAATTAAAATTACAGTTAAACCGAGTCCAACAATAAAACAATACAAGAAAAAATTAAAAATAATTAAAATGTCATGCAATAGAAATGTCCAATCACTACATAGTATAAAACAAAGTCGCTTTCTCTGTCCCTATGTCCCTTTGTATGCTTAAATCTTTGAAACTACGCAACGGATTTTGATGCGGTTTTTTTTAATAGATAGAGTGATTCAAGAGGAAGGTTTATAAGCAAGAAAAATGGGTAGAGGGTGGGTAGGTGTACGTGAACGAAGTCGCGCCGGGTCCACTAGTTATAAATAATTATAAATTTCTACTGCAGTGGACTGTTATGGGCTGTGATGATGAACACAAGACAGTCGTGGGAACCATTCACCCTGAATTTTCTGCTGATACTGCTAGTGCCAATGAAAAATTTGAGTAAATTAAAAAGACTTTTTTCCATCCCATATTACACAGAATAGCTTACAAACCCTAGTACAACTAGTGTCAATTAAGAAGAGACTTGGCGGGTCACATAGTTCAACTTGCTTAGTAGGCGATCACCTGCGTGAAATCTCCCCTACTGCCATTTGACAAGTCTCTTCTTTCATGATGCGGATCATAACAGACAACCGGTATTGGCTGGAGCCGACTAACCGACAGTTGCAGTTGATACTAATCCATACTCATTATAAAATAAAGTCACTTTTGTTTGCGGGGAACGTGGTTGGACGTCCGACCAAGGTCGGCTCTCCCGAGCATCCGAATGAGCAGTATTCCAATAGGTATCTAAAGCATTCCTAACCACTCACTAGATGGCGCCCCGACAATTTTGGTAAATGATAATCACTTTAAATAGGTTCTTAGCAAACAGGATATAAACACTGGGTACGTTGTATTTAATAATATTGTATTTGTCAATAGTTTTCAACCATTTTAGAGGTATTACAACAATAATGGAACAAAGTGCCAACTATAAATATTTATTTTTACACTTAGACATAGACCCATCTCTTCCCGTGGGTGTCGTAAGAGGCGACTAAGGGAATAACCCGGAAGATGGGCAGCAGCATCTTTCGGGTACATTTACATCTACTGCACTGCGATCGCCAACCCGCCTGCCAAGCGTGGCGATTATGGCAACCCCCCCCCCCCCCCCCCCCCCCCCGATGACAAGCACACACAGGCCACGGCCCCCAGTACCCGGCAGGGGGTGCGAAGAATCACCGGATGCGACCAGGCTACCACAAAGCACGACCACTGGCCCTGGCTACATACAATGTCCAGACACTGCGGACCGACGAAAAGCTCGTGGAACTGGAGGAAGTGGTAAGCAGATTAAATTGGGATATTATAGGGTTATCTGAAGTCCGAAGAAAGGGGGAGGACTCGATAACCCTAAAGTCCGGAAATCTGCTCAAATCTGCGTCAAAATCGAGAGTGTGTCGTCTAGGGTAGCGTACCTTATACTCAGAATTACCAAGCGGTATTCGTTGAAGGTCATACAGGTCTACGCACCGACTTCGACTCACTCCGACGATGAAGTGGAGGCTATGTATGAGGATATTTCTACAGCCATGCATACCTCCAAGACACATTATACCGTTGTCATGGGGGATTTCAACGCGAAACTGGGCAAACGAGGCGGAGACGAGTTGAGAGTGGGGCAATTTGGAATTGGAAGTCGGAACGCCCGTGGCCAGATGCTGGCCGGCTTTATGGAGAAGGAGGGACTCTTTATGATGAACTCATTTTTCAGGAAGCCGGATCATCGCAGATGGACGTGGGTTAGTCCCGATGGTGTCACAAAAAATGAGATTGACTTCATCCTATCTACGAAACGGCATATATTCAATGATGTCTCGGTGATCAATAGCGTTAAAATTGGCAGTGATCACCGCTTGGTAAGAGGAACATTGAATATTAATCCCCAGCTGGAAAGATCGAGATTGATGAGGTCCACGCTCCGGCCTGTACCCATCCAAATCCAAAACCCCGAGAGCTTTCAACTCGAATTACAAAATCGCTTCGAGTGCCTAGGAGAGTGCGTCGATGTGGACGACTATAATAACAGGTTCGTGGAAACTGTCTATACGGTTGGGTCAAAGTTTTATAAGGCCTGCCGTACAAACAGAACAAACAAAATCTCTGACGATACCCTCAAACTCATCGAAGAAAGACGCGGATTGACTCTGCAATCCCCTGATGATGTCTCTCAATTTAGGCGACTTAATCGACAGATCTCCAAGTCTCTGACTCGCGACATACGCCGCTTCAATACTACCAATATTGAGGCGGTGATCGAGCGGAACAAAGGCTCTAAAGTCTTTGCGAGAGATCTGTCGATTGGACAGAGCCAGTTGACGAGACTGAAAACGGATGACGGCAGAGTTGTTTCGACCAAGTCCGAGGTTTTGAGGGAAGTCGAGAGGTTCTATGGACAGTTATACACGACAACACGGGCACCTGTTACCAGTATGGCAAAAGACCCCAGAGCCAAGTTGACCCGACACTACACCGAAGATATCCCGGACATCAGCCTGTACGAGATTAATATGGCTCTCAAACAGCTTAAGAACAACAAGGCGCCGGGTGATGATGGAATTACGGCTGAGCTTCTGAAAGCTGGTGGCGAACCTGTGCTTAAGATCCTTCAGAAGCTGTTCAATTCCGTCATCCTCGAGGGCAAAACGCCGGAAGCATGGCACAGAAGCATAGTGATATTGTTCTTCAAGAAAGGTGATAAGGCTCTCTTGAAGAACTTCAGACCAATATCGCTACTGACCCATGTCTATAAGCTGTTTTCGAGAGTCATTACGAATCGTCTCGCACGCAGGTTTGATGACTTCCAGCCTCCCGAACAAGCCGGATTCCGAAAAGCTTTTAGTACCATAGACCACATACATACGCTGCGGCAGGTTGTACAGAAGACCGAAGAGTATAACCGGCCATTATGCTTGGCGTTTGTGGACTATGAGAAAGCCTTCGATTCGATCGAAACTTGGGCGGTGCTCCAGTCTCTACAGCGGTGCCAAATTGACTATCGATATATCGAAGCATTGAAGTGTTTGTACAAAAACGCCACTATGTCAGTTCGTCTCCAGGACAAGACCACAGAACCTATTAAGCTGCAGCGAGGTGTTAGACAAGGTGATGTCATATCTCCGAAGTTGTTTACCGCTGCACTGGAGGATATCTTTAGGCTTCTGGACTGGGACGGACTTGGCATCAATATTAACGGCGAGTACCTCACGCACCTCAGATTTGCTGACGATATCGTAGTCATGGCTGAAACCCTGGAAGACTTGGGCAAAATGCTCGATGACCTCTGTAGTGCCTCTCAACAAGTAGGTCTTAAAATGAACATGGACAAGACGAAAATTATGTCGAATGTCCATGTTGTGCCTACTCCAGTGACAGTTGGAGGCACTCCACTTGAAGTTGTTGACGACTATACACACCTAGGACAAATAGTCCGACTAGGTAGGTCCAATTTCGAGAAAGAGGTCAATCGACGAATCCAACTCGGTTGGGCAGCGTTCGGGAAGCTACGCCACATATTTTCGTCCCAATTACCGCAGTGTCTCAAGACGAAGGTCTTTGACCAATGTGTGTTGCCAGTGATGACTTACGGAGCTGAAACGTGGCCACTCACTATGGGCCTTATAAGAAAGCTCACTGTTACCCAAAGGGCAATGGAAAGAGCTATGCTCGGAGTTTCTTTCCGCGATCGAGTCAGAAATGAGGAGATCCGCAAGCGAACCAAGGTCACCGACATAGCTCTAAGGATTGCCAGACTGAAGTGGCAGTGGGCAGGGCACATAGCTCGAAGAACAGATGGCCGATGGGGCAGTAAAGTTCTCGAGTGGCGACCACGTACCGGTAGACGCAGCGTGGGTAGGCCTCTTACAAGGTGGGCCGACGACCTGGTAAGGATCGCAGGTACCAGCTGGATGCGGAAAGCACAGGACCGGTCTTTGTGGAGATCTCTGGGGGAGGCCTATGCCCAGCAGTGGGCGTCTTCTGGCTGATGATGATGATGATAGACATTTTAGACATTTTATTTTTAAGTTTAGTATTAGTTGGCTGCATGAAATCACTGCAACCATCATACAGATTTAAAAAGGATTACCAAAATTGTAGGAGCGCCATCTATTGATGCTTTTTGAAACCAACTATCAATACCTACTAGAAAACTCCTCATTAATCCAAAAGCGACTTTATTTTGTACATTGTAAGGACTAATATCGACTGCAACTGACGGTTGGTCGGCTCCAGCCAAAACGAAACGTCTGTTACTAGTTTTAGCGCAACAAACTTACATGCAATACCATACATATTTCAAAATTAGCTTGTTTTGGATTGGGGTCATAAACGGGAACTGCCCTTTACAAACCAATTTGTTTGATAAAGATATAATTCATATCGTCAGACATTAAAAGTGTTTTCATTGCCTGTAAGCAGTTAACGCAGTTCGGCACTGCGAATCACGTGATTCAATGTAGCGTGCAATCGATGCAACGTGATTCGCAGTGGTGATCTTTCGACCTCGCGTGATACGATATAGCGTGCATTTGATGCAACGTGATTCGCAGTGGTGAACTTTCGATCAAGCGTGATTCAATGTAGCGTGCATTCGATGTAACGTGATTCGCAGTGGTGATCTTTCGATCAAGTGTGATTCAATGTAGCGTGCATTCGACGCAACGTGATTCGCAGTGGTGATATTTCGGCGACGCGTGTTTCGATGTAGCGTGCATTCAAAGTCATCATCGCCAGCCTATACTAGTCCACTGCTGGACATAGGCGTCTCCCCCAATGAGCACCAATGCACTCTGTCCTCAGGTTGCCCCGTCCAGCATCCACCCGCATCCAATCGTCATTCCATCTCGCCGGAGGGCATTCAATGTAACGAATTCGACGTCTCGTATCACACACGGTGATGCCCTATTGATGATGATGACTCGTCCAATTTCCAGGGCGATCACGACATCAGCGGCAACACCAGCCAAGACGAGACGTTCGCCAGTGCGGCCAGCGCTAATAACTCCATGGACAAGTTGGAGCACGCCATGGACAGCACCGTCGGCCAGGAGGACCACAATCCTAGCCAGTCCATGAACGTGACTGATGAGGACACAGCCAGACAAGATATCAACATAGAAGAGGCGTTGGACAGCTTGGAGAACTCTCGGAATAATAATCAGGTTAGAATATTCTTTTATATATTAATAGTAGTTACATGTTGTAAAGTATGTTTTTATAGAGGCTAGAATTTAACATTTAAAATGAAACAAAGAAAAAAGTATTTAGTACCTATCAGTGAAACTAGATATATTAGATACTAAAATTATATAAATTCAGTTCATGAAAATTGCAGTTAAACCAGTCCAATAATCAAATAAACAAAAAATAAAAAGTTATCAAAATGTCGTGCACAAGAAATGTCAAATTATATAAATAATAAAAAATTGTAGAGGTTGTTTTGTAGAGGCTTTGAATTTGTAATAAAACAAAGGAAAAAGTATTTAGTATCAGTGAAACTAGCTGTATTTATGTTTTATAAAAGAGAGAAAAATTAGTCCAGATACATTTATACACACTATTTGTATATATACTCCACCGATAAGCTATAGACGATCGAACACAACATTCTAATAGTTATTTTCGAAATACTGCGGCATTTTTTGTGTATGAAAATAAGACATCATGAGATTATATAGTACATCCTCATATGTATATATGGGGTTAAATTCTTTATAGTTAATTGCTTTTACTCTTAATTGCCTTCACCGCTCATCAAAGGTCTTCTCGGCTTATCAAAGGTTAGCTGGAAGAAATCCCGTTGTATTATAAACTGTATTTTTATTTCCTGTAATGTTATAAATTGATGCAATAAAGAGATTACATACATACATACATACATCCAGATTGGGCCATCTACGCGCCAGTCACGGCCGCCACATTGCCGAAATTATCAAACGTAAATGCCATAACATGATCTTTACAACAAAGCTAGTTTCATTGATACTCAATATCTTTTTCTTTGTTTTATTTCAATTTCTCCGCCTGTAAAAAGACAGCCTTTTTTGCTACGTTCTAGAAACATGTCGCACTGTATTGCGGAGACGCTCGAAGTCTAAACAAAAGGTTGGGATGCTGTCTTCTGTACTTTTCCACCTAACCTACTTAATAAGTTTTTCTATGCCTTTTTTCTTCTCTATGTTTCAAATTTTTGTGGTGTTTTCGTCGTGTGAATTAATGCTTGCCATTCCATTCTAATTTCATTCGCTTCACTAAACTACATGTTAATATGATCATTCATTCATTCATGACATTTCTATTTCGAATAGGTCAATAGTACCGAGTCCCTGCTCCATATGGTAAGTAGTTCATGCCATGTGTCAAGTGCATGGCTATCTATGTTAGAATACTTAAGTGTAATTTTGAACTCTATTGCATTCGGAGCGCTTTTCGTCAACGTTGTACGAATAAGGCTCGAAAACGACAAGTTCCAATATTACAGGCATGAGGCATTTCATCTTAGTACTCACAGTGACGCACCTGCGGTTTTGCGTTTTTGTTAGAGCTCGTCTAATCTAAAATGCCGCGCCCCACTATCGCATTAACGCACACAAGCAAGTTTAAAATATGGACGCAATACATATACAAATGCCGTTGTAATTGGTCATTCAGTTGCCGGTGAAATTCAAACGTAGGAGCACGCGTCGTTCATTGGCTCCCACACAGATGAAGTGTCGTTATCAATATTTGCACTCACGCATTGAAATCAACTAACTAAGTAGTGGGGCGCGTCATTTTAGACTAGACGAGCTCTACCTGCAACCTAAATGTAAGAATCGTAGATGTTATATGCGACAGTTACCTCTTACCATCAGGTGGGCTGTCTGCTCGCTCGTCGCTGAGTAGCATAAAAAAAGTTCCGATTGTAACAGAGCTGCATAATTGCCCCACTGTTTGGATTGTTATGTCATGTCATGGTGGTGGGCTATGTCTAGGGGCTTAAGGTGACACTTCGACTAATGCGCTTATGATATTTACTAACTACTGACACAATTACTATTTATCACTCTTTTTTACTGCAGAATTTATTCAGTAGCCTAAATTGAGAAGCAAGAAGCGTGAGAGCAAATCAAAGTGGAATGTATTCCTCATAAAGTAAGGTCCATATTTGGGGCGATAAGTGATACAAAAAAAGACCTTACTCACTGAGCAATACATTCCACTTTTATTTGCAATCACACTTTTTATTTTAGGCTACTGAATTAAATCAAATGTTATAAGCGCATTAGTCAATCAAGCACAACATTTATTCCATATACATGCGTACAACTTAAATAATAACAAAAACCTCAGAGGCCATACACTGAAATTGTCAAGATCGCAGGGAACCAGTAACCCCAGACACAACTTTTTGCCAAATAGGGTTGTCAGTGCATGGAATGAATTGCCGGAATCAGTGATCAGTGTTCCATCGGTGAACTGTTTTAGAAATAGACTGGATAGACATTCCAAGAACTAAATATTGTGATATACACGCATGAGCTTGCAGCTGCTAGTGTATAATAAATAATAATAATAATAATAACTTCGGCTACCAAATTCAATACTTGCGAATCCTGTCCAAGCAGCGCCATCTAGGAAGCCACACCGAACTACACTTTTTAAAGTAGCTGTCCGAAAATACTCCATTCCCAGCAGAGCTCGAGTGTTACCGTCAACGTCCTGCAGATGGGTAAAAAGCTTTGCATTAAAAATTATACACTTCCTAGACTGCCAAATTTTGGAGCAAGGCGGAGCTCCGGCGCCCGAGAGCACAACCGGGACATAAACTCCAAGATGATGTTGAGTTTGGGTCCCCCGGACGTCGACAGGCGTCGGTCTAGCTCTGCGATCTGACCCCTGTATTTTCATGTTTCTAAGCAAGTTTGCGGCCTGCGTGTTACTGTAATGCATGGTGTGAATGCTTTTCATATCATATTTAATAGGTATTGTTGGACACTTAGCAGAAGAGATTAGACCTTTAGAGCTAACAATTTTATATTAGTACTAGCTGCGAAACCCGGCGTTGCACGGGTTAAAATATACACCGAACTTAATGGAACGTTCCAGAATGATAATAACCGATATTATTAATTTCAGTACTTTCTAGATCATTCTAGAAATTTTCATAACTTTCCCGAAGTTCTAATGAGTTAGAAAAGGACAGATTATTAATTTCAGTACTTTCTAGATCATTCTAGAAATTTTCAGAACTTTCCCGAAGTTCTAATGAGTTAGAAAAGGACAGATTATTAATTTCAGTACTTTCTAGATCATTCTAGAAATTTTCAGAACTTTCCCGAAGTTCTAATGAATTAGAAAAGGACAGATTATTAATTTCAGTACTTTCTAGATTAAGAAATTAAGAACTAAGATTTAAAGCAATAAATATTAAAATATATATCTAATCTACTGCTATAGTCTAACACTAACTCGGTGTGTTTGTCCCTGCCTGTATAGCATGACGGGTCTTGTCTTTTTTATATTAAAACTAACGAATAACGAATTACTATGCATGCCTGTCGTAAATTTCTGTTTTATTCTAATTCTTACTTTCTGCTCCATACGGCTGATCGATCCTTGGATGCGTACAACATATCTTGCCCGTTGAAGGCCGGTGGTTAGGATCGTTGCCTTCACTATCCCCCGCGGTTCGGGTGGGGCTTCCAGGCTTCCGGGAATGTTACAATGCAATATCAGCCAATGATAGCCACTGGTGTAGCAGGGGCGTCGCCGGAGCCTCGTAGAACCGTGGTTCTGCGGCTACCTGGGGTCTCTTCTGGAGGTGGGAGCCGCAGGACACAGTCGCTCAGCACCCATTGCACCATAGCAAACATGAGACTCATCATCATCATCCGAGCGGTGAATCCCGGCTACTGCCAGGGTCCGCTTTCCTGCTTTGCTTTCTCCACTTTGCCCTATCTTCGGCATCCTCACGTCGTAAGCCGTTGGCTCTCGCGTCCGACTCGGCGATGTCAATCCATCGCTTCTTGGGCCTTCCGCAGGATCTCTTTCCTGATACCGGCAGATTCAGGCACCATAGCAAACATGAGACTACCTTCATGTTTTCTATGCATTGCACGCAGCGCATAACGCTAGCTCCTCGTGAATCCGTCGACCTGTGAGGACTGGGGTCATCCCGCGGGGTCGGAAATGCGGCAGCTGGGGGTCAGTCCAGTGGGGTGGCCGCCGGTGGCGAAGCACATGGACCGGCAGCGTGGTGCCTACTGTTCACTGAATACACTGGACTCGGTTTTGCGAGTCACATCAGAGCCTTTCATAACCTGGACCAGGATTAGAACATCTGCATACTTTTAAGTCTACAAGGAGTCGCTGTCCTTGGATACGATGAGGAGGACTACTACTACACTGGACTCACAAGAGACTGGAGTGACGGCCTGTTGTGCGTGAGACCGTATGCTGGTAGGACCGCAAGTGTATTTGTGGTTCGACGTGGTATAGATTGGTGATACACATGTGGCTCAACCTCCTAACTCACTTTGAAGTCATGAGAGGTTTTAAATTTTTCATCATATTAGCCGAAAGACGCACTGCTGGGCATAGGCCTCCCCCAGAGATCTCCACAAAGGCCGGTCCTGTGTCTTCCACATCCAACTGGTACTTGCGATCTTTACCAGGTCCAGGATCAGGACCTTTTCAATTTTACAGTTGAAGAAAAAAAATGTTTTATTTTCAAAATTGATGGCGACTCAGTCATTATCCCTCTTCTCTTGGATATCAATAGCATGCGAGTTAAATAAAGTTAGAAAACGGACACGGTTGCTTGTGAAATGTCCATAGGTGGCGGTGACCACGCACCATCAGGCTTGCCTATTTTCCTGCCGACTCCAATAACCTCTATCCCTGTCCGTTGTACAGATATCTGACGACCTGCCTGACGAGCTGAACGCCTTCCTGATAAGGAAGACCGACGGGAAGGTGCTGACTCCGACCATTAAGGAAGACAAGGAGGAGAAGAAGTCTGATGATGGGAATGATACCGATGATCTGCTTGTGAGTCTTACTTCTACTAATATGGTAAAGAGAAAAGATTTGATTGTTTGTTTGTAATGGAAAAACTCAAAAACAACTTCCGATTTTTCAAAAATCTACCATCTATAGGAAGCTACATTGTCAGGGGATAACATCAAAGTCGCGCGCAAAAAAAGCTGGTCATATAATAATCATGTTGCCGTCAATAACCCGGTTGTACCGCTCGCCTTGACCATGATCCATGATTTGGCGGATCAGGTAATTACAGTGGAGCGACTGCCGTCTGACCTCCGTGACACTGTTGACAGGGGAACCGGATCAGATTGGATCATGGTTACACATTCAGTCGCCTGAATGTGCAGGTTTCATCACGATGTTTTCCTTCTCCGTAAGAGTAAGGTTTTGATTTGATGCCCACAGCACAAATCTGATATCGCACTACCCGGCTGGGTGCCGATCCACGCTACGTTGACCCTACGTAGTTTTTTCTGGATTATGTAAAGGATTTTCATCCTTAGATCTCTCGAGCGGCGGCAAATATACAATATACCGTTCTTTCTTCTGTCTCTCCTTAGGTCTGTCTGACTTTGCTTACAGTTTTTTGTGTTTGTCCACAGCGGATGCTGGGCGACGACGACACCAAGAAGAAGAAGATAAAGCTGAAGGAGCGTCAGAAGAAGAAAGTGGAAGAATTCTCCAGCGATGACGACGAATACATATTTAAGGTGAGGCCTTTGCTAAACTTTTGGATTCCCTTTGGACTATGACATGGTATCGTTTAAGAGGTGTATTAGAGGTATCTTTAGAGGTGGGCAACGCAATGGTAGCGCCCCTGGTGTTGCTGATGTCCATAGGCGGCGGTGACTACTTTCCATCAGGCATGCCTGCTTGTCTGCTGTATTACATAAAAAAATATTATTAAGAGACAAAGTTTGAGAAAGAGCGTAAGGGGTCCGATTCAAACCCCGAGGTACGGGTTTAACCTCAATGCCGCCATGTACCAATGACTCTCTTCTGAGTTATGTACATTAGTTGAACACTAACCAATACTCTTACGGTCCATTTATCATTGGCCGTGTGGTGTCCGGCAGTGTAGAATAGCACCAACCCCTTACACTCGTGGGTGTCGTAAAAGGCGACTAATATTTTCGAGGCAAAAGATCTAGTCTCCGTAGACTGGAAAATGGGCAGCAGCATTTTCCTTTCTTTTATTTATAAAACTGCGATCTCCAACCCGCCTGCCAAGCGTGGAGAGGCCCTAAGTCCTGTAATGGACTGTTATGGACTGTGATGATGATGAATCTCGGAAAATCTCCCACTGAGTGTTTATTTTCTACAAATAAGCAAACAAGCTTACGGCGTGTCTGATGGTAAGCAGTCACCGCAGCCTATCGACGTTTGCAATACCAAGGGCATCACCCACGCATTGCTGACCCCGTAAAAACCTTTTCACTCCTTTTTTGAAGAACTTCATGTTGTACTCTCCAGGGAAAACCTGTCCAGGTAGTTCATTCTACAAGCTTAGTGTGCGCAGGAAAAATTCCTTTGGAACCGCACAGTTCGCGATCAATTTGGCTCTAAATGCTTATCATGCGGTTGTATTGTTTCAGGGTGCGACCAAATTGCAGCGGCTGAAAGTAGCCACAAACGCGCTGATAAAGACTTACCCACCGGCCAAGGCGGAGCCCGAGGACGATGACGTCACCGATTGCGTGAGTTCACACCTTGCATTTTACACGGTTTTTGCCCGATTGGCTTATAAGGTCCTCCTGTTAATGGTCTTAAGATGCGGTAATATCTTCCCTCAGCTGTTGTTCAAAAAATAGTGCATTATACAGGCCGAAACCACGGACGTAGCCAGGTTTTGGTTTGGTTCAAGATCAAAACATATAAATATCGATCCGTAAACTCCCGGTCTGCCTGATAGGGAGCGCGAGTGTTCTGAGGAACTATTTGATCTGGTGCCCACAGCACAATTGTCAATTCCGCCATCGCACCACCCGCCATGGGCTGGGTACTCATCCCCACTACGTAGAGCCTCTGTTGGTCACCACGCGAAGGTTCCAACGTTTCTCGTTCGTACGATTCGGATGTGGAATGAGCTCCCAGCCACAGTGTTTCCTTTGGACTATGACATGGGATCGTTCAAGAGGTATATTGGAGGTCTCTTCAGAGGCGGGCAACGCATTGGTAGCGCCCCTGTAGCTGTATTCACAATGATTCGAAACCGTTTCCGAACGATTCGACACGAAATTCGTGAGCGGCGAATCCGTGTCGATCGATTCGAAAACTGTTATTCAGAATCCCGATAGATTCCACGGAAACTCTACTCTCTATAACATATGAAAATTTCATCAAAATTAACTGAAACCACATTTTCCTAAGAACTTTTGCGGGGTCCTTAGTCGATTCCGAATCCGAATCCGATTTCCGAGCCATTGTGAATACGGCTACTGGTGTTGCTGATGTCCATAGGCGGCGGTGACCATCCACCATCAGATGGCCCACTTGCCTGTTTGTTTGCCGTATTACATAAAAAAATACAAGCTATCTAAACTATTCTAGCACTAAGATACTAAATAGAGTATGACATGATATTCTTATATAAACTAAACAAGAGTATGGTTTATATTAACTCAACTAGCAGTTACATCAGCCTAGGGGCATTTGCTCATCTTACTATCATCTTGGCGTTAATGTCCCGGTTGTGCTCTCGCGCACGAGGGCCCGGGGTCCGCCTTGACCATGATCCAGGATTCGGCAAGGCAGGTAATAAGAAATGTTAAAATTTGCTCATCTTACTGTTTTCTTTTATATTTTCATTTAAAACTTTTATATTTTTTTGAGATTTTTGTACGGTTTCTTTTTTCCTAAAACGCTTACGGTAGGTCAAATAAATATTTTTGTATTACACAATAGAAGATAAAAATTAACTAGCCATATCTGAATTTTGAGTTACATCTGTCTGTCTAAAATAGAATATGGTGGAAATATGAAATGCTTTTGTTTTAGTTTTCTAATGTTTTCCCGAATAATAATAAATATTATTACTTCAAACGAAGCAATTCTTGATATAACTCTTCGCACGGGTATTATGCATCGTGAATAACTTTGTCTATTGGTGAATACCGCATGAAAAGTGGTTTTTGAGTTTATCGCGAATAGACAGACATATGATCTGTTTATTCTGACTTGTCTTATTTGGTGAACGAACAATGCCCAAAATCACGACTTGCCGTATCAATCACGCTACGTATATTGTGTATAAATGTCGAGAATTATACAATAAACACATAGAATGTGAATTTCAACGAATACTGCTGCACATTATCCATTTAAATACATGATTTGCTGAACCAAATAGGACAAGTCAGTTTGGACAGATTATACATACAATGGTATATTATTCGATAGAACCACCGGCGTGTCGCGGATTTAAAGTTCTTTTTAAAGTTAAGTCCATTCTTCATAATTTGGTTTACAGTACCACAAACTTGTCTGTCCGGCGGCCAGAACGGGAACTAATTGTCGCCATCTTGAAATGCCATGTTATTTCTACAACAGCGACGCCGTTACCGAGTCAGATGAGTTTGTGTCACTATACAAATTGTAGAAGGTGAACTTCAAACGTCAGAAATACATCACTAATGCGCTTATTACATTTGACTAAATTCAGTGGCTTGAATTCAGAAGCACAAAGCGTGAGTGTAAGTCAAAGTGTAGTATTGCCCATAAAATAATATTTTTTTTATTCCACTAAGGTATAAAAAATATTACAACAATACAATAATACAATAAATATTCGCTAATTGGCTCACATTTTATACCATTAACAGATCGTTGAACATAGGAATACGGCGTATAAATAACTATAATAAAATATCTATTAATTATCAGTAACTGGGGCCAGTTAAGTCTATTATTACTACTTACTAGTAATTTTGATTAAGTTGCATACTTTTTTTTTGTTTTTATTACTACTAAGGTGGCAAACAAGCTTGCGGCCTGCCTGATGGTTAGCAGTCACCGCAGCCTATGGCCGTTTGCAATACCAGGGGCATCACCCACGCGTTGCCGACCCCGTAAAAACCAACCCCTTTCTTGAAGAACTCCATGTTGTACTCTCCAGGGAAAGCCTCTCCAGGTAGTTCATTCCACAACCTTAGTGTGCGTGGGAGAAAGTTCCTTCGGAACCGCACAGTTCGCGACCAATTTGGCTCCAAGGTGTGAGGATGAACTCCCTGTCGATGGCGAGCCTGTAATACGGCATTTGAAAAGCGAAGCGACGTATAACATAATATAAGTGATACGAAAATCGGCCTTATTCTTTGAGCAATACATTACACTTTGATTTGCTCTTAATCTTTCTGAAAACCAGCGCCATAGCTCCAGCCATGGCATACGCTGAGTGTGACCCCTTTGCCATGTCTTCCCATGGCACGGGTAGCGATGCATTATGGTTATAATGTTACTGTTTCTTTTTTTTTTACTATTTGAATGTACCTACCCTGTTATTGGTTGATGTGTAATAAGCGTCATTTATTTATTTATTTATTATTTTTGTTTCTGAATTTAGTCAAATGTGAGTGATAAGTAATTTAGTTAAAATGTGTATATTAGAAATTCGTCTAATATGTTCTGAATTCCTGTAATTCACGAAAAAAGGTAAAATAGACGTATGCCTATAAAACAAATACATCTCTTATTCGTAGATTTTTATTACCTTAAGTCGTAAGTTCCTTTTTTATCAAGTACACACAATATTAAACTTAATGACAGTAAACATATAGCTGAATCTGGCATGGCGTGGCATGCAGAAGTGAGCCATTTTCCAGGCCAAATTCCAAAAAGATCCTCTCAATGCTTCTCAAAAATAGCTCTTAACATTGTTACGATCTTTTGACTATATGTTGTATGGCGTCATGGTTAAAACGGCTTATTAAAATAAAATTAAGGTGAGTAAGGTTTCCCGTGCTCCATGGGGTGGGGATTTGGGGAACTGAGGCTTTGGCAGTGGAGGGGCATTTGTCTTTATGCTGCCAGAGCAACGTGTTATAGAGGTGGGCAACGCATTGGCGATACTGTTGGTGTTGCTAATGTCTATAGGCAGTGGTGACTACTTTCCAGCAGGTGGCCTGCTAGCCTTTTTGCCTACTGTATGACATAAAAAAAAGCAATTAATAAAAATAAATGATATTCTTGGCGTTAATGACCTGGTTATGCTCTCGCGCCCGAGGGCCCGGGGTCCGCCTTGGCTATGAACCAGGATTTGACAGATCAGGTAATTACAGTGGAGTGACTGCCGTCTGACCTCCGTGACCCTGCTACCAGGGGAACCTGACCAGATTGGATCTCGGTTGCACATTCAGTCGCCTGAATGTGCAGGTTTCATTACGATGTTTTCCCTCATCGTAAGAGCATCAGTTAGTATTCAACTAATGTACACAGCTCAGAAAATAATCATTGGTACATGGCCGCAGCTTGATTCGAACCCGGGACCTCTCGCTTACGAGTCTGATGCCCTGACTGCTCGGGCCACCGACGCCCGTTACTGCTTTTTTTTTATTAAGTATACACGATATTAAACTTAATGACAGCACCCATATAGCTGAATCTGGCATGATGCATCAAGCAGAAGTGAGCCATTTTCCAGTGGCCCTAACACAAGCGTGTCTGCGACAAAGCTCGCGCCTCGAGAGAGCGTTTGTCTCTTTCTCTCAATACTAAGACGAAAGAGATAGCAATACATATGTCGCGCTTTTTCTCGCTTATTGCGCGCGAGAGTAACTTATGCTAGGCCTACAGGCGAGCTTTAAAACAATCCCCTCTCAATCCTCCTCAAAAAAGCTCTGAACATTATTATAATCTTTTATGTGGCTATTGTTGTTGTATGGTAAACTTTAGGTGTCATGTTTGAAACGTCTTTTTAAATCGGCATTTGCCGATCGCGTAATTAATTAATTAAATGATATTATTTTTAAATTGAGAGGCGCCGGTAGCCGAGTGGTTAAGGTATTCGACTCGTAAGCGAGAGGTACCGGGTTCGAATCCCACTGCGGCCATGTACCAATGACTCTTTTCTGAGTTATGTACTTTAGTTGAATGCTCACCGACGCTCTTACGGCGAGGGAAAATGTCGTGATGAAACCTGCACATTTAGGCGACTCAGTGTGTTATCATGATCTTATCTGGTCTGGTTTCCCTGGTAGCAGGGTCACGGAGGTCAGATGACGGTCGCTCCACTGTACCTGATCTGCCAAATCCTGGATCATTGTCAAGGCGGAACCCAGGCCCTTGTGCGCGTGAGCACCACCGCGACATTAACGCATGTTTTTTTATCAACACCACACAGCCAAGAGATTGTGATAATGTCGTCAGTTGTTAGAGTGCGCCATCTATGGGAATTTCACGTCATGGTTAAAACGGATCATTTAAACCGCTAAATAATTAAATGGTACAATTTTTAAATATTAAAAACTTCCGATCAACATCTAACACTGGACCTGTTCATATTCCCAGTCCTCAGACGAAATAGAAACTGTGAAGAGCATCTTCAGGAGCAAACCCCAAGCCCAACCCCAACCCAAACTCGTCGCCAAGCCGTTGCCCCGTGTGGGCGGCAACAGCGGCCCAGCGCGGCGGGTGACAACTGTCGCCACTGTCACCCGGATACCAGTCACTTCGCAAGGCAGGACTGTGGTGCAGATGGCCAAGTTTAATGCCGGTGAGTTTATGTTGATTGTTTATAGGAGTAATTACTAATTCAATTAGATTAGATCATTTATTTATCAATGTTTACTATTTACAATATACGTTAATATTAGCAAGTCACAAATATATCGTTAAAGAGACATAAATAGGGTCGTATAAAAAAATGGGCCGTGTGGTGTCCGGCAGAGTAGAATAGCACCAACCCCTTACACTCATGGGTGTCGTACAAGGCGACTAATGTTTTCGAGGCAAAATATCAAGAGTCTCCGTAGTCTGGAAAATGGGCAGCAGCATTTTCCATTGTTATATTTAAACACTGCGATCTCCAACCCGCCTGCCAAGCGTGGCGATTAAGGCAATAACCTCCCCTTTCGTGGGAGAGGCCCTAAGTCCTGCAGTGGACTGTTACGGGCGGGTGTATAAAAAAAACAATTCCCATATAAAAAAAATATGAATTTCTCTGTAAATACTTATTGACTTTAGTTCAGCATAAAAATTTGTAATTTGAATGTAAAATGTCAGTAGTTTAGTCATAATATTGAAAAAACATTACAAAAGAAAGGTGCAACTTTTGGATATTTTTTATAGAGTAAGTTCATTAGATTTTGTAACTGCATAAGATTTTGACTAGACTAGATCCTTAACTAATCATCATCATCATAATATCAGCCGAGAGACGCCCACTCTGGGTATAGGCTTCCCTCAGAGAAAGGCCGATCCTGTGCCTTCCGCTGCGATCTTTACCAGGTCGGCGGTCCACCTTGTGGGCCTACCCACGCTGCGTCCTTCCTTGGTCCTTAACATAAGTTAACATACATTTTATTTGAGACTATAAAACTCTATTTCCTTCGTCTCAGATTGTTTTAAAAATCTCAAATTCTGGGCAAACAGACCTCAATAATTTAATTTCATTCCCCCTAGCGCCAACGCCACCGAAGAGACCGATGGTCCTGAAAACCTACCAGAGCCAAAGGCAGAAGGCGTTGGCGAACAGTCCCAAGTCGCTGCTGCTGAGTCAGCCCCAGAAGACTCAGTTGAGTCAGCCACAGCCCAAGCCGAAGATACTTAATGAAGAGTTCTTGAGAGATGGAGAAAGAGGTGTCAAGGTACGTGTAGATAGATAGATAGATAATAACTTTATTGCTCATAAAACATAACAGTAACAATCACTTTGTTCCCACACACAACACACACTCACAGTACAGTGACAGTTTTGTCACAGTGTTTCCTTTGGACTATGACATGGGATCGTTCTAGAGGTATATTAGAGGTCTCTTCAGAGGCGGGCAACGCATTGGTGTTGCTGATGTCCATAGGCGGCGGTGACCACGCACCATCAGGTGGCCCGTTTGCCTGTTTGTCTGCTGAGTAACATAAAAAAAAAAACTTATGGTCTCTCCAGACTGACTTGTCTTATTTGGTGAACAAACAATGTCCAAAATCACGACTTGTCGTATCAATCACGCTACGTACATTGTGTATAGATGTCTTAGATTACATAAGAAACACACAGAATGTGAAGTTCAAGTAATACTGTTGCAAATTTTCCATTAAAATACATTATTTCCGTAACCAAATAAGACATAAATTCAAAAGAGCTTTGAATAACTGGTTGATGAAGAATGTGTTTTATACAGTTAAATAATTTTTTGAACATAAGAGGCAATTTAGAGTTTATTTTATAAGTATACCTACATTTATTTTATATACTTAACATACAATATATTTGCATGTCGCTTCCTATATGACTAAATATGTGATTCAATGTTATTTATACTCTCGCCCGAATGTACCCTGTCAACTCGCACTGCACAGAACAACACACACATTCACATGCATATTTGCTCTATAACACGTTGCTCTGGCAGCAAATAGGCAAATGCCACTTCACTGCCAAAGCCACGAAGAACTAATACCTACTATTTAGTCAGTATCTATCTACCATGTAATGTATGTACCATATTTAACACAAATAAATAATTGAATTGAATTGAAAATTGGACAGATTTTACAGTAACATCCTTGTCATCCAACACATATGTGCAAAGGTTGCCATATCGCTACAAGCGATACAGCGATCACTATAGTGCATTTTAAACAACTTACAGGCATGAGGCATTCCATCTTAGTCCTCACAGTGACAACGCACCTGCGGTTCGGCATTTTTGTTACCTGCAACCTAAATGTATGAATTGTAGATGTTATGGGCGACAGTTAACGCTTACTATCAGGTGGGCTGCTGCTCGTTTGTCACTGAGTATAATAATAATAAACTTACATACATAAATCATAGATAAAGCTCACGCCTGTGTCCCACAGGTGGGGTAGGCAGAGACTATGGACCGCCACTTCGCTCCGTCCTGACACAATTCCCTAGCCTCGCATATTTTCACAACTCTTTTCATACATCTTCTTTTATTCTTACCACTTCGGACCCCAGCTTTTTTGAGAACATTACTGATCTGATCAGTGAATGTTTTTCTGGGTCGTCCTCTAAAGAGCCGGTTTTCCAGATCCACACTATATACCTCTTTCGTCAATCTTCTTTCATCCATTCGCTCTACATGCCCGAACCATCTCAACATCCCTCTTTCTATTTTTGTCACTACAACATCTTTCATGCCACACCTTTCACGGATAAAAAACTTAGAAATGTTTAATCGATTTCTGGGTGCGACACATCACGAAATCCGCTTGGAAATACCTTACCGTACAGTTTAAAAAGCTCCTTAAAGCCTGACCTTCGTGAACCTGTTGACAGGGGATCCTGACCTAATTTGATCATGGTTTGATGTGACTGTCGTATGGCTTTACGTAATAAAAAAATGTTCAGAATATTGTTGTCGAAATAGCTGACATCATTTTGTTGGCAGGCACTTTTAAAAGTTATGTACTTTTTGTAAGGACCGTCATTTAACAACTTAAGTCCATCGTCGAACTCCTCTGGATCTTCAATTTGAGCAATAAATTATTTATATAGTATATACTATTTAGTATATACTGTTGATATTTCTAGTACTAATACACTCATAGGCTCGCTGGAAGAAATCTCTCAGAGAGATAAGTGCGCCTTTGTTAACAAGTGTTTGTTTTAGGAATTCTCTGTAATGCATTTTGTGTTCAATAAAGATTTTATTGAATAAAATAACCAAGCCTCCCCCATTTCAGAGTCTGCCAATCCCGAAGGCGGCCGAGAGGAAACCCGAACCCAAGCCCGAAGTCAAACCCGACCCGAAGCCCGAGCCGAGGGTCGAACAGAAGATAATGAAGCCCGAACAAATGGATGAGGAGATGCCCTCGTATAGCGAGTCTGATGATGAAGATAGTCTCTATGATGTGAGTGGTATTTTTTGACGGCGTGTTTTGACACGCCGTCAACGCGTAGCTATTAAACCAGCGTTATATTATACTCTATTTTTTTAACTATAAAGTACTGAGGCTGAATACAACATGCTCATTGGTTCATTCAAATTAGGTACACTAAGGCGGCGTGGATTGATCGGTGGTTGGGATTGGTGATTAATATAATTAAAAAAAATTTAATAAGGAAGCCGAACGTTATCCCAGTACTTTATAGTTAAAAAAATAGAGTATAGTAGAGCTCGTCTAATCTAAAATGACGCGCCCCACTATCGCATTAACGCGCACAAGCAAGTTTAAAATATGAACGCAATACATATACAAATGCCGTTGTAATTGGTCATTCAATTGCCGGTGAGATTCAAACGTAGGAGCACGCGTCGTTCGATTGGAGCAGTCGACGCTCCCACACGGATGAAGTGTGGTTATTAATATTTGCGCTCACACATCGAAATCTACTAATTAAGTAGTGGGGCGCGTCATTTCAGCTTAGACAAGCTCTAGCAGACGTTCCGTTTTGGCTGGAGCTGACCAACCGTCAGTTGCAGTCGATACTGATCCTTACGTTGTACATAATAAAGTCGCTGTTTTTTTTATTTAACGTTTTTTTTTTTTTTGAAGGAACTACCGTCGTCTGACTCGGAGAGCGTGGAGGACTGGTTCACGATAGACCTTCGCTCGGAGACGGCTGGAGACTATATCCCGCTGATGGGTAAGATCTCTTTTACCCAATTTTTTACTTTGTTTCCTATGCACGCACGGCCGGTACGTGCCGTGTGGTGTCCGGCAGAGTAGAATAGCACCAACCCCTTACACTCGTGGGTGTCGTACAAGGCGACTAACATTTGCTAAGCAAAAATCTAGAGTCTATAGACTGGAAATTGGGCAGCAGCGTTTTCCATTGTTACATTTACAACACTGCGATCTTCCAACCCGCCTGCCAAGCGTGGAGATTACGGCAATAACATCCCCTTTCGTGGGAGAGGCCCTAATTCCTGCAGTGGACTGTTACGGGCTGTGATGATGATGAGTGGTCTTCCGGCTGATATGACAACTTGAAATGACCATGATTTGACATCTCCCTTCCTTCCTACAGGTGACCAAGCCCTCCAGCTTCTAACTATGGAGAAACGTCGCGTCGTAGCCAAGGTCAACGCCCTCAAGAAGAACCTATCATCTGTCACCACCAGTGGGAAGTTACAGGCGGAAAAACTTAGAAGAGCGACCTTGACTTTAGCAGAACTGGATGCCGCTTTGGGAGTAGCTTAGGGTCGGAAAAAGCTATAAGAAATTAAAGATATACCGTCATTGGTTTTATAATTTGTAACGTGACGATATTAGCGTGGACGTCCATGATATAAAGGGAGGTTGCTTTCCAATTCCACGCCGTCAATGGGAAATGGGTACCACGACTTCAGGTTGCGGACAAATGAGCATATTACATTTATTTAACTGGCAACAATAAATTATATAGGGGAAATGTAACTCGACGCTATCGAGTAGTCTATAACCGACCGTTGACGACCTGAGTGGTTCAGTGGTCTGCCGGTCTGCCACGCAAGAGGTCCCGGGTTCGATTCCCGGCCGGGCAGAAATTGAAATGATGAATTTTAACTTCTGTTACGGGTCTGGGTGTTCTATGTATAATAAGTATGTATTTAAGTATATAAGTAGTCTAGCACCCATAACACAAGCTTTGCTTACTTTGGGGCTAGTTGGCGTTGTGTGAATTTGTCCACGATTATTTATTTATTACCTTAATAAGTCGCCTTAATTTTTTACACCATTTAAAATTAGTCGGTTCATACTGTCGTTAATTTGGTGCCGATGTCTACTACGTCAAATGTTGACATATTTGACATGAATCATAATTCAATAAAAGAGGGCGCTAGGTATTTTTCCGAAACGTCATTATGCTAATTTCACAATCGGGACACGTTAGTTTCTTTTTCCGTCACGTTCCTTCTTATCCATGTCCCATTGTTAACTTAAGAGAAATAGCGGGGTATCTCGTTCGAATTGGAGCCGCCCGACTGGGGAAGTACCTCCCCTCCACCTTACAGAATATCGCAGCTAAATAATACTCTTTTAAATAGTATTGTGTTTCTGCCGGTGAGTAAGGTCTCCAGTGCTCCATGGGGTGGGTATTTGGGGAACCGTGGCTTTGGCAGTGGAGTGGCATTTGCCTTTTTGCTGCCAGAGCAACGTGTTATAGAGGTGAGCAACGCATTAGCAATACTCTTGGTGTTGCAAATGTCTATGAGCAGTGGTGACCACTTTCCATCAGGTGGCCCGCTTGCATGTTTGCCTATGCGTATGACATAAAAAAAAAACATTGTTGTCGGCATTCGAATTCTGTCACAGTCTACATCCTTCCGGTTTTGCTGCATAAATCGCAGAACTAGCGCCACCATTGACAGGTCACCTCTGTCGCGGTCAAGCTATACCGTCATTGGTTTAATAATCATTTGTAGATTTCCATGATATAGGGCGGAGGTTGCTTTTCAATCCCTTGCCGTCAATGGGAAATACAGAGAATGGGCTGGGCTGACCATTTTTTTTTTATGTCATACTGTAGGCAAACAGGCAAGCGGGCCACCTGATGGAAAGTGGTCACCACTGCCTATAGACATTAGCAACACCGAGACTATCGCTAATGCGTTGCCCACCACTATAACACGTTGCTCTGGCAGCAAAAGGCAAATGCCACTCCACTGCCAAAGCCACGGTTCCCCAAATCCCCACCCGGAGGAGATATGTTTGCAGGAGATATGTTCAGGCTCAATTGATTTGGGACATTTTGAACTCTTAGGCGCTGTCCTAATTGGCAAACGGTCGTGCGATCACGGTCGGCGTACGATGGACGTCGCCCGAACAATAGGAGAGCTCAAAACCGTCCGTCGCACAACGGTTGCCAATGACGACAGCGCTTTAGTATGCTTTCGTTCCACTAGGATTCACCGACGAGCTCCACCGGTGGATCTTGCATGGTAAAATGATCTCGACGAAGTCATTGATGGCAGCTGTCAAAACTTTGACAGGTCATATCTATATATAGTATTACTAGCAGCCGCCCCGGCTTCGCACGGTTACCACTACGGGTACACGGGTATATAGCCTATGTCACCCGGGGATAGTGTAGCTTCCCAACGGTGAAAGAATTTTTGAAATCGGTCCAGTAGTTTCGAAGCCTATTCAATACAAACAAACAAACAAACAAACAAAAAATCAAACCATTCGTCTTTATAATATTAGTATAGAAAGAAAGTCGCTTCCCGCCTTCTGTCCCTGTACCTATGTACTCTTAGAACTTCTTAACTACCCAACGGATTTTAATGCGTACCTTTTTATCTAAGGCGTGCTTTGTGCTTATCACAAGCTTGTATTTAACTCGCACTGTTCGTATGTAAGTTGTCCGTCAAAATTTGCAAACAATTTTTCGACCATTCGTTGGTATCCGATGATTGAGCTGTTTGGTATACCTATGTATACAGGGTGTTACATAATATATGTATAAAGCCGTGAACTGGATGGAGTGTTAAACATAATAAAACGATAGGTACAATTATTTCTGTCGTACGTGAATTTTTTTTATATAACATATGTATGAAGCCGTGAACCGTATAGAGTGCTAAATGTATGAAAACGATAGGTACAAAAATTCCACGTACAACAGAAATAATTGTACCTATCGTTTTATTATGTTTAACACTCTAACCAGTTCACGGCTTTATACATATATTATGTAACACCCTGTATAACAACAATGCATTAATATGGTACCATGGAGCTGGTCTGATGATGTCGGAAGGTGGTCATAGGAACTAATGAACGCAATAAGATAACCCCATCGTGTTTGGGCTCTTTGGAATGGTCTTGACGAGTAGGTACAGCTAGTGTCAAATAAGAAGAGCCTTGGCAGGTCACGTGGTTCGACTTGCGCTGCATACGATTGCCTGCGCGAAATCCCCTCCACTGCCATTTGACAAGTCTCTTCTTTCGTGACGCGGGTTGTACTGTACCGCGTGATAAAAGCTTGTTATGAAAAAGTATTTTTCATTTGAGAACTTACGTTATATGATTAGGTAAAATATGGACTATAGATTAAGAAACGCAGTCAATAAAACGATTATAATTTCGTACTTGTTTCATTTTTGGAGACCACGATTTGGTGTGTGTGAAATACTGTGAAACTTCACCAGTTGCTCTCGCGCGCGATAAGCGAGAAAAAGCGCGACATAGGTGTTGCTATCTCTTTCGTCTTAGTACGGAGAGAGAGAGACAAACGCTCTCTCGCGGCGCGAGCGTTGTCGCGGACACACTTGTGCTAGGGCCACAGCTTTGCCAAATCTCTACGCGCATTATTGAGTATACAGAAGGCAGTACAACAAACTACCCACGTACAGTATAACTAACCTAGCTGACAGAAAAAGTCGCTTATTCATCATCATCATCATCATCTTGGCGTTAATGTCCCGGTTGTGCTCTCGCACACGAGGGCCCGGGGTCCGCCTTGACCATGATCCAGGATTTGGCAGGTCAGGTAATTATAGTGGAGCGACTGCCATCTGACCTCCATGACCCTGCTACCAGGGGAACCTGACCAGATTGGATCATGGTCACACATCCAGCCGCCTGAATGTGCACGTTTCATCACGATGTTTCCCCTCACCGTAAGGGCATCGGTTAGTATTCAACTAATGCGCATAACTCGGAAAACAGTCATTGGTACATGGCCGGAGCGGGATTCGAACCCGGGACCTCTGGCTTACGAGTCAGATACTCTAACCGCTCGGCCACTGACGCTCTATCTCTAGATTATGCGCCTACAACACATGCCTAAATTCAGAAGCAAAAAGCGTAAGACCATATCAAAATGGAATGTATTGCTCATTAAATAAGGTCCATTTTTGTATCACGGCTTTGGTCAAGCGGAGCGACACGTAACATAATATAAGTGATGCAAAAGTGGACCTTATTCTTTGAGCTGTACATTTCACTTTGATTTGCTATCCCGCTTTTTGCTTCTGAATCAAGGCATGGGTTATAAGCACATAAGCTCTGACCAAGTTTAAAAAATAGGGGTGTTATACATTTGAACTGTGTGTCTGTATCTATGGCAGTGTGTGTATGTCTGAGGCATCGTAGCTACCGAACGGATTGACCGTGTGGCGACATCTATCGCTCTACTGCTCCAATAGGGAAGACTCAACGCTACTCACATTACGAGTACACGAACACAAGGTTGGCAAGCATCCGCACATAGATGGCGCTAACAATCCTACATCGCGCTAGAGAAATGTGCCAACTTCCACGGGATATATACAACTTCCGACGATCAACTGTCGGGCCCTTGGTCCCCTTTTCAACCTTCTCCCCATCTTCGCTTGCCAACATTAACGGCTACCATTATCCTGCCACCGCCAAAACCGATTTCGATACGGTTTTCTTTATTTGGAAGCCAGTAATCGTGATCATCAAATCAGGCGGAAGGCGCCCAGTGTTGGGCATAGGCTTCCCCCAGAGATCTCCACAAAAGCCTGTCTTGTGCCTTCCGCATCCAGCTGTTTTCCTTACCTTTTATTTTCTTATGCTACTCGGTGACAAGCGAGCAGGCAGCCCACCTGCTGGTAAGTGGTAACTGTCGCCCACAACATCTACGATTCGTACATTTAGGTTGCAGGTATCAAAAATGCAAAACCGCAGGTGCGTTGTCACCGTGAGGACTAAGAAAAAATGCCTAATGTCTGTAATTTCGCTGGCTACCTTATCCTTCAAACTGGAATACAACAACGCAAGCATTGTTGCTTGGCATCAGTAGCCGTATTCACAATGATTCGAAACCGTTTCCGAACGATTCGACACGAAATTCGTGAGCGGCGATCGATTCGAAAACTGTTATTCAGAATCCCGATAGATTCCACGGAAACTCTACTCTCTATAACATATGAAAATTACATCAAAATTAACTGAAACCACATTTTCCTAAGAACTTTTGCGGGGTCCTTTGTCGATTCCGTATCCGAATCCGATTTCCGAGTCATTGTGAATACGGCTACTGCTCTGCGTTCTGCGAGCTATGTGCACTGCATACTGCCACTTAAGCTTGGCAATCATTCGGACTATGTCGGTGACCTTGGTTCGACTCTTCTTATTCTCATATTTTTATTAGGTACGCAATAAATAAAAACACCACAATTTTAATAAATATTTTAATTCATGTTGCTTGCTTCCTAACTTGAAATTGCTGCTTGACCAATACAAAACAATATATTTACAACAACAAGAAGCAGGAAAGAAGTGTATAAAGTTATATATAATAATAATAATTAAGATTATTGATAGTTGTAGAAACGAGTTATCACAGACAAGCGAAAGAAACTTTTGAAGTTTTTAGGAATGCGTACAGAAGCCTGCAAAACTAATTACCCAAAACCAGTATGAAATAAGCTATTTACTTAGGTAAGGTACACCTGCAGAACACATATTGTTACATTATAAACAGTTTACAATAGTTTTTTAAATAGGTTGTTCTAATATGAGTCCCATATTTCACGTGACACGACATTCGCGTTCAGTGTGTCATTTAAAACAACTAAGAGAAAAGGAATTAGTGTAAACTAAATATTATAGCTAGTGTCAAATAAGAAGAGACTTGGCGGGTCACGTGGCTCGACTTGCGCTGCATACGATTACCCGCGCGAAATCCCCTCCACTGCCATTTGACAAGTCTCTTCTTTCGTGACGCGGGTTATAAGCAATGCAACTTAAACTACAAAAATTCGTGAATAAACTTTATGTGACTGCCAAAAGAATTGGAAAAGAAGTCAATTTGTTACGATTTTTGTTGGAATCCATTGTAGGATTGGCATATGCGGGAGGCAGAAGAGTGGGATCCAATATTCGTCCTAGCTATTGAACAACTTGTTAAGATTCGAGGCATCGAGGTTGTTGGTGTGCTGCCTTCTACTGAGCAACTTAATCAAAATTACAAAACTAGAAGACGCAATAATAGACTTAACTGGCCCCAGTTATTATAATTAATAGATATTCTACCATTGTTACTGGTACGCCGTATTCCTATGTTCAACGTTTTGCGACCCGCTATTTTGGAACCGCTCGCATCCACCCAAGCTCTCGCATCATGAGCGAGAGCTTTAAGTTGACAGTTGGATTTCAGCCAATAGTGGCGCTAAAACGATAGCCCTCGTTTGTTCGTTTTATGTCAGTTAATGAATCACAGCCATGGACTTAATACCCAAAGGGACTGCGCACTGCTTTGACTAAAACCGGGCAGAGCGAGAGTCACCATCGATAGTCCTTTGTCCCTTTCTAACAGTGTACACACAATGTTATTGGCATAATCACCGTCATTCTAAATTGACAAGTGTCATGTTTGGTGTTGCCATTATTGGAGAAATATATTTACCGTGAATTTGGTATTATTATGAGGTAATCCGTACAATCCGAAAAGTAGTTGTACCTACGACTTTTTGTTCCACAAAATAGATAAAAGGGTTCGGTAACGATTTATCCTACAACACTAGTTTCTAAAGAGAAGTGATAGTACTCGTCGATATCTACATTTCGGATGACAGCTGCTAAACTTAAATGTGTTATAACTCGGAACCCATTGGTCCTAAAACACTAGTTTCTGTAGAGAAATGATAGTACTTGTCGAGATCTACATTTTGTATGACAGCTGTCAAACTTAGAACTGTCATCCGAAATGTAGATCTCGATGAGTACTTTCGTATTGCTCTAGGAACAAGTGTTCTAAAACCAATCGTTTCCGAGTTACAACAGTTCTAAGTTTGACAGGTGTCAGGCGAAATGTAGATCTCGACGAACACTATCATTTTTCTTTAGGAACGAGTGTTATAGCACCAATAGTTTAGGAGTTATTTCAGTTCAAAGTTTGACAGCTGTCATTCGAATTGTAGATCTCAACAAGTACTATCATTTCTCTCTAGAAACTAATGTTTTAGGACCAATGGGTACCGAGTTATAAAATATTTAACTTTGACAGCTGTCATTCGAATTGTAGATCTCAACAAGTACAATCATTTCTCTCTAGAAACTAATGTTTTAGGACCAATGGGTACCGAGTTATAAAATATTTAACTTTGACAGTTGTCATACGAAATGATGATCTCGAGGAGTGCTATCATTTCACTCTAGGAACTAGTGTTCTAGGGCCAATAGTTTCCGAGTAGCAGGGTAAGCTTGGGCTGGACCCTGGTGAAAACATGACCTTCAGATTGCACCCGGTCCAGCTCTGCCTGGCCCTGAGGTCGGTGTCCGCGCCAAATAATAAAAGTAATTCGGAATTTGCATCAACAATGGTGGCAACACTAGAAAGGGACACAGGACTATCGATGGTGACTCTCGCTCTGCCCGGTATTAGTCAAAGCAGTGCGCAGTCCCTTTGGGTAGTAAGTCCATGATCACAGCTTAGCGGGCCTAGCCAAGATGCCAATCGCTTTATAGCAATTGACTATCAGAATTTGTCGGCTACACGTACGTACGACCCATGGACTTATCATATTTAACAAGACTGATCGCTCTTCGGGTAAAAGCGAGCCGAGCAAAAGGTGTAGAATAGATGCTGTTTGTCTCTTTCTAATATATATATATTCGAGTAAAGCTGTCACGCCACCATGGTGATTTCAAAGAGTTACCAGTAGAATTAAAAATAATGGTTCATGGTTTTAGAAAAGATTTGTTTTTAAATCTGGTAAGTAAATTGTTCATTGCATAATAAATAAATACAGGAATGACAAAAGTACAATTTTACAAAACAAAAGTGTAGGCAGGGCAAGACTTTATGGAGTTATTAGAGCACAAACTTTCAACTTTCAAACTGGCAAGATAAAAGAGCGAGACACGCCGCCTCTGTTCTCGCTGTCCCTCTCGGCTCGGATTAGCCTCTGTGTACCCATGACTAAAGCAAAATATACAATAGTATATGAACATAAGGTTGCTTTTCGCAATTGTAATTTTGGAGTTTTCTGTCCTGTTAAATATGATAAGTCCATGGTTCGACCTTATTCTATGAGCAATACATTTCATTTTACCTTACTCTGACGCTTTTTGTTTCTGAATTTAGACAAATATAATAAGGGATCAGTAATAAGTCAGCCCGCCTACAGTATCTGGCCGAAGATAGCCGACAAGTTACAATGTCTAAAGTCGCAATAGAATCATAATAGAATCGCTAGGAGGCGCTTGGCATCTTGGCTAGTAAACCGTTAGTATTTAACTATTTACCGATGACACTTTGTTGAATATTGAATCCGGGCAGTGGTAAGTAGCTGGTAGTGGTAGTGGCTAGTAACTTATAAAATTGCTAACAATATCTGGCGAGTAAAATATAAACATACTTAAGTATCTCAGTACCCTGCAGCTGCGGTTTCTGAATAAATTATCAAATTGGAAATGAACGTGCAAGACCCTTCTGCCCGTGGATTTCGGTTGTTCTGTCAACCGGACTGCGAAAAATTATACCTATTTTTCGTGATACCAGCAAGGAAAAAATTGTAGATCAGTGTGCACACTACATACCGCAAGGGCCAACGTACTGAGATTGCTAGACTGCTAGATAATACCGAACAATTATTGTCAAATTAGTTTGATATTGATTCACAGAGTGAGGAGTGATAGTGCATTGTCAGGAACGCCATAGCCCTTTTTTACATAATGCCGTAATACTTAATTTACTCAATGAGAGTTCATTTACTCTAACTTCATGGGAATGGATTTTATATGTCATTCTACTTATTACTTGTTCTGTGTGTCATTGTCACGCCAGTGGATTTTGAAATTGCAAAAACCCTCATCAGATTTCCAGGTGTTACAGTTGTTCCGCCCTGCATAGCTATCACAAGTGTGCCCGCGACACAGCTCGCGCCGCGAGAGAGCGTTTGTTTCCATCTCTTTATATTAAGATAAAAGAGATAGATTGTGCTAGCCGTACAGAACATTCGGTTACGTTTCTCTGGATCCTGGAGTCTCTTCATTACCCACTCTTGTTATTTAACCTTATATATATTACATTTATATAAGTGATTGTAAGTAGAAAACTAACTTGTAATAGCAAAAAAAGATTATGAAAATAAATACATTATAAAAGTTAGGTACAGTTGTACTTATAACTTAGGCTCTTAGAGAAATATTTGTAAAGCTATAGAAGATATAAGTTTATAATTTTGCATATTTAAATCAAATACTTAATTCTAATCTATGATTATGTTTGTTCTTATTTTGACGAGTTAACAGAGAAAGTGATGGCAATAGACTCATTTTAATTTTAAAACTACCAATAAAGGTTTTAAGCTCCGTATGTTTTACGAAAATTATGTACTTTTGGTAAATAAACCAAACAAGCCGATGTGCATTATCCACCGCTGACATATTATGCATGAATCGTCGATTTTATGGGCGACAGTTACCGCTTACCATCAGGTGGGCTGTCTGCTCGTTTGTCACTTAGTAGCAAATATAAAAAAGTAAATAAACAGCCCTGGCGCCATATTTATGAACCGTTCTAATTAGATTCGTTTGCGAATTAGCTACCTATCTTTTTCACATTCATCGTAAGTTGCAAAAAATATAGGTAACTACTTCCCATACGAATCCAATTAAAACGATCCAAAAACACAGTCCCTGGAGCCAGAAAACTCATTTTGGAGGGTAGTTTTTTGGCGCCCAACATGGGACTCTGGTTTTGATATGCGAAAGGGTCAATTCAAGTCATTTCAAGCTACATATTCGCGTTTCTTTTTAACTTCAAATAAATATGAGCATTACAACGTTGAAATAATAGTGAATATTCTATATTAACTTTTAGATAATTCTCATCAATACGCTTTGAAAGCTTGAAGTAGAGGCCGAATGCGGCAAACTGAGGACAGTACGTTAGGCCTACTTCCAGCTGAGAACTAGTATGGGCTGATGATGTTCATTATTTTGTAAATCACTGCTGGGTATAGGCCTCACCCAGAGATCTCCACAAAGGTCAGTTGTGCCTTCCGCATCCAGCTAATAGTTGCGATCTTTACGACGTCGTCGGTTCAGTGGGCCTACCCACATAAAACCTTACTAAATATTTCCTTCGACATTATACGTTTCCTTAGCAGAACCTTACGTCACCCTCAGTAGATATTGAGTGAGATATGTGATTGATATGTGAAATATCACAATATACCCAATCTCTTTCTTTGTCAACTTGTCAATAGCCTAATACTAATATGCGACTAGGATTCAATAGTAATTGTGTTCGTAGTATACGGTACAAACGAATATTTCACTTAAGTATTAATATTTTAATTATATTAGTGGACATAATTATGCTTTTCTACACCGTTCTCGTCTGCGTCGCCTTTGAGAAATCGTTGAAGGTAGGTAGATGAATACGGTTGAACCATAAACTGCAACTGTTCTTTGCTGTGTTGTTAATTTTCTAGGAAGGGGGTTCAATAGCAGTTCCTCCTGATGCATTTTGATGCAACATTTACTGGCAAAAAATCGTTTAACGGTTTCTTGCCACACGCCAATGTAAATTCTTCACATTTCTCAATGAAGACACACACTGAGAGCGGACTTTGTGTGCCCTCAAAATGCTTGGGTTTGGATAATAATACTTGGGTACATACCAAATAAAAAATAGGTTTAAACTCTCGTTTCTAAAACCGTGGTTATGGTCAAATATTTTCTAATAATATTCATCGAGATTTTTTTATCGCGAACCTGCTTTTATTACAGAGTAGCCTGACAGTTCTAAGCAAATATTCCCCAAAACTTTATTAGGTATAAAAAATTACTAAACGATATCTTTAAAAAACGCTTTAAAGTTTTATTTAGTCGCTTATTTTTATCAGTAGGAAAGTGTCAAAAACTAACTCTCAAAATAGTACCCTCATAATACAAAACTAACCCTGTTAATAATATACCTTCATAAATAAATTCATTATCCAAACCCAAAAAACCAGCGAATTCTTTACAGCCTATCGGTGTTAGCTCTCAAGTACTAGGAGTGCATAGCAAGCGAAGATAATCGCTGCAAATGACGTGCGTAAGGTAGGCGCTGAGTTGCAGGCATCAGCGTCGTTGCAACTCTGAAGACAGCCGTGAACGTATCTGGAAGAAAAATGACAATGATTTGTCACCTGGAAAATATAGTTTCAAGACTTTTGTGTTTTTTTTTGTAGTACCTATAGCGACGCGTATCGCTCCAATAGGGAAGCTCAAAAATACTTACATTACGAGTACACAAACACAAGTTTGTCAAGCATCCGCACATAGATGGCGCTGACCATTCCTACATCGCGGTAGTGATGTGAGCCAACTTTCCCGGCATAAATACTACTTCTGACGATCAACTTGATTGGACCCTTGGTCCCCTGGACACAACACTCGACCAGATGGGTAATTACCCTTCTCCATCATTGCCTATCAACATTGCCGGCTACCTTATTCTCTTCATCGCCAAATACCTATATCAAGCAGCGCCCTCTGTTACCTGTCGTTGTAGTAGAAGCGGCCGCAGTGCGACATGCGGATGATCTCCGTGTCGGTGGTGGCAGTTCCCGAGTCCAAGCCGCAGCCGCGCACCGTTATGCGTTCGCCGGTGTCGTCTGCCGAAATACAAATAAGTATAATATAATTAAAAAAAAAATGAAGTTTTAAGTTATAAGATGATGATGATAATGATGATGATGATGACTAGACGACCTTAGTGGTTCAGTGGTCAACATCTCCGGTTACCACGCAGAGGTCCCGGGCTCAATTCCGGGCTGGGCAGAAATTAAAAGGATGAATTTTAATTTCTGTTACGGATCTGGGTGTTCTACGTATAATAAGTATGTATTTAAAACTATATAAGTAATTTATCAGTTTCCTGGCACCCATAACACAAGCTTTGCTTACTTTAGGGCTAGATGGCGCTATGTGAATTGTCCTAGCATATTTATTTATTTGTAATGTCGTTAGTGGGAAACATACCATATGTGCATATAAAATTTAGCTAAATTAAGTCGTAAATTTAGAAGCAAAAAGCGTAAAAGCAAATCAAAACGGAGTGTAGTATTTCTAAAATATGGTCAAAGCTCTTGAAAAGCGGAGCGACGCGAATCATAATATAAGTGATACAAAAATGGACCTTATTCAATGAGCAGTACATTCCACTTTGACTTGCTCTCACGCATTTTGCTTCTGAATTTAGTCGACTGAATTTAGCCAGATGTAGTAAGCGCAATTATAATTACGTAAAAATTAACCGCTTTGCGTTAGGAAAGCTCTCTCTATTCAAAGAGACTCACACATAATCATCATCATCACATCACATCCATATCAGTCTACTGCAGAACTAAAGGGCCTCTCCCACGAAAGGGGAGGTTATTGCCATAATCTCCACGATCGGCAGGCAGGTTGGAGATCGGTGTTATAAATATAACAATAGAAAACGCTGCTGCCCATTTTCCAGTCTATAGAGACTCTAGATCGTTAGTCTTGAAAACATTAGTCGCCTTGTACGACACCCACAAGCGTAAGGAGTTGGTGCAATTCTACTCTGCCGGACACCACATGGCCAATGTGGTGATTTAGTACTTTATAATTTCGCTAATTTAGTCGACTAAATCAGCGAAATAATAATGGCGCTAAAATTAACCGCTTTGCGTTAAAAAAGCTTAATTTCTTTTTATTCAAGGAGACTAACACAAAATGGGATGGAAAGCATTATTATGTGGGTAGTTACATTGGCGCCCACCATGGGATACCACATTTTTTTTTTATTTCAGGCAAGGGCTTATAGATATATCATTAGTATAGTGCTTTCGAAAGCTCGCGGCAATTAATATCATTGCACCCTCTCCTGTACTACGAATCGAATCGAACCCGCTAACCAAGGACATGAGCGTTCTCAAAGACTAGAGTGGAGTATTTGCTATAATTTTCCCAATAGGTAGACCCTTTTCAGTGTATGTAGCATCGATCCTTAGCTGTTTTCGATTTCGATCTTAATGCAACACGTGCTAGAAGATAGAGTGGTTATTTTTGTAGGCAAACAGGCAAGCGGGCCACCGGCTGAAAAGTGGTAACCGCTGCCTATAGACATTAGCAACACCCGGGGTATCGCCAAAACGTTGCCCACCTCTATAACACGTTGCTCTGGCAGCAGAAAGGCAAATTACCCTCCACTGCCAAAGCCACTATTACCCAAATCCCCACCCCAATGCAGCACTGGAGACCTTACTCACCGGCAGAAACACAATATTATTTTAAATACTATTTTAATAAGATCACACGATGGAAGGTCAAAGCAGCACAGGACATCTACAAGTGTCTTATTTACTTTGTTGTACTCCAAGTTGTTTTACTTACATTGTTTTAAATTACATTGAATGCGATTGTTGTGTCATTAATATGGGATTCATATTAGAACAACCTATTTTATGTAAACTGTTTATAATGTAACAATATGTGTTCTGCAGGTGTACCTTACCTAAATAAAGTGTCGCTGTGTAACTGACTCCGTAGGGATTGACGATCGGCAGGCTGATTACGGAAATCTGTTGCTAACCTAAATGATTGAAATAAATACTTTTGCGATTATAGGTAGGTAGGTAGAGCTCGTCTAATCTAAAATGACGCGCCCCACTATCGCATTAACGCACACAAGCAAGTTTAAAATATCGACGCAATACATATACAAATTTCGTTGTAATTGGTCATTCAGTTGCCGGTGAGATTCAAACGTCGGAGCACGCGTCGGTTATTGGCTCCCACACAGATGAAGTGTCGTTATCAATATTTGCACTCACACATCGAAATCAACTAACGAAGTAGTGGGGCGCGTCATTTTAGACTAGACGAGCTCTACATGATCGAATTCACAGTTTTCATTTTATTGCAATGGAAATTTCATGAAATTGATGACACGTTATCTCAAAAGTAACAATTTCAAACATTTTATTAGCAACAGCGAGATAATTTTAGCAACAGAGTTACCTGAGCAACTTGTTGGCTACATATTCGCCCTTTCGGCCAGCTACGCAGCGTCCATACCTGCGACCTACGAGCACTGGCCGAACATAGACGACAAGTTCCGATCGTCAGTCGCAATAGAATCGCTGCGAAGTGAAAGCGAATGACATCTTAGCTGTTATGGGACGACACGGCAAAGGAGATAAAGTTCAACTTACCAAAAAAGCCAGCGATCTTGATGCAAGACGTAGCCGGGAACAGCCCGTCGCGGCCCTTCCTGCCGCCCATGCAGGGTGACTCCAGCATCGCCAGCGAATGGTTGTTGTGGAACGGGTCGTCGCAAGGCGGGAAACCCCCGTTCATTGAGACGCATTTGAAGCAGTCTATGCACTGGCCTGGAGAGGAAATGGCCTTTTTTATTTCTTTTGTTGATACAGTGACAAAAGAGCACACAGCCCACCTGAAGGTAAGCGGTAACTCTCGCCAATAATATGCACGATTTCCGCATTTAAGTTGCAGATAGGGCGATACAGAGAAAAATAAATAAAATAATCGTCTTGGCGTCCCGGTTATGCTCTAGCTCACGAGGGCCCAGGGTCTGTCTTGCTTGACAATGGATTGGATAACTGACAAGGATTGACAAGGACAGATTATGTAATCAATATTGTCATATCCACACTTTATAATTTTTACCACTGTCAGTTAATACCGACTTATCGTGGTTATTCTAACAATCACCCCAGCTTAGAAGAACCATAATGTTGAAAGTTTCGTGCGCGCTGCGATTCACCACCATTCACACATCACCACAGCACCTAAGCCAACATGTCGAAATTTCGAGCTCGCACCGCTTGCTCATTAATTAATTGCTCACCCAGCCTTTAAGACCCAAAATAATAAAAATATCGAATGGATTTGGCAGATCAGGTATATACAGTGGAGCGATTGCCATTTGACCTCCGTGAGTTTGCTACCAGGGGAACCTGACCAGATTGGATCATGATTACACATTCAGTCGCCTGAACGTACAGGTTTCATTACGATGTTTTCTCATCACTGTAAGAGTATCGGTTAGTATTCAATGTACCTACATAACTCAGAAAAGAGTCATTCGTACATGGCTGCATTGGGATATGAACCCGGTACCTCTCGCTTACGAGTCGGAAACCGTAACCAGTCGGCTACCGACACTTAGCGCGACACAGATACGAAACTATATTTGCAAAGTGGCCACCTGTAAAGTCATACCCGCAGAGTCTCACTGCCCAACACCAGGTACTTGTGATGGACCTGGGCAAGCCCTGAGGCAAATACCAGGAGCAATGATGACGCCAAACCCGGTGGTGGCTGCTTGAAAGAACCAATTCCCATGAGTTCGCCGCTGCTGTCAGCGACCTTTGTGTGAAACCGTCCAGCAACTATGGGACAGAACTTATCCAGCTATCGCACGGGTGGCGAGGACGGTGCTGAGGTTGTCTAGCGGTGTCGCAGGCTTGACAAGGAGACCTGGTCGTAGAACAAATCAGTCCAGAGGAAGACCAGGCTGAAGAAAGCCCTCTTTGAAAAGTGGCAAGCGTCCAGATCACCTGAAGACCACGCTTTGGACAGGGATGCCTAACGTACCACCAAACGAGCGGTACCCAGAGACAGACGAGACAACTTACGTCCTTTGTACAATAAGTTGGAATCGTCTGAGGGGCAGAAACTCAATTACAAGTTGGCATGTAACCGGATAAGTGCCCAGAAGATTGGCCGCATAACCCTGCTGGATACAAGCGTGGACCCAGCGTTGTGGGCACGAGAGGGCCAAAACTAACGTTGTATAGAAAAGTTAAAGTAAGAAAACCTGTAGCAGTATCCGCGAAAGTATAGAAAGACCCCAAACACTTTGCTGTAAAATCCTACCCGCACTTGGTCGATTTTCAGATGATCGTGCCCACAACGTTTTTAGGGGCTAGATCCGCGCCTAGCTGGATAGCGAGGCTAATTCTCTGGCCAAAGTAGAGGTCAGCCAGGTCATGAGATGTATCGACCAGGCGCTTGGCTATTTCCTTAAATGGGGTATGTGCACCAGTTCCCCACGGCCCAAAGGTTCTCCAAAGGCCAAACAAAGGTCTTCTTGGCCCAAGTTTCCACGCCTTACGGCGCAAATATGTAATCCCTGCGCAGACAAATATATTTGTGGTGCTTTGTGTTTTCAGCTGAAGCGGCGCCGGTCCCAAATTGACTGGAAGTGGCAGGCAGATTAAGATAGATTCAGTCGTTAAATTTAGTTTGCTGTGAGCTGGGGTCTGAAGTGGTAAGAATAAAAGGAGATGTATAAAAAGAGTTGTGGATATATGCGAGGCTAGGAAGTTGTGTCAGGACAGAGCAAAGTCGCGGTCCATAGTCTCTGCCTACCCCACCTGTGGGACACAGGCGTGAGCTTTATGTATGTATGTGATGTACGCAGTTTGCTGTGGACTTACCTAATGAGATCGACGACAGGAAGACGAAGGCGCAAATCGTGAATGCGTTACCTCGCTCCACGCATTTCTCCATTTCTGCAACAATTATAGTTAATTTTTAAACCCCAACGAAAAATGAGGAGTGTTATTAATTTAACGTGTATGGCTTTGTGTATGTCTATGGCATCATAGCTTGATTTTGAATGAGGTTTTCTCTATTTGAAAGCCAGTTTAATCGTACCTAGTTTAGTTTACAAAAGTTCTTATTAAGTTTAACATTATTTGTCGCATACTTTGCCAGAATCTGGCATGCAATAATATATAGACGCTCAGTAATATTATAGTCATCTTTGTGTTAACTGAGACATCAGTTGTGCTCTCGCGGACGAGGGCCCGGGGTCCGCCTTCACCATGATTCAGAATTTGACAGATCAGGTAATTACAGTGGAGCGACTGTCATCTAAAATCAGTGACCATGTTAGGTGTTAGGGGAACCTGACGATCATGGTTATATATCGAAGTCGCCTGAATGTGCTGGTTTCATCAAAATGTTTTTCCTCACCGTAAGTTAGTGTTCAACTAATGTACCTTTATAACTCAGAAAAGAGTCATTAAATATTCACGGACAATAAATAAATATTCATGGACAATTTCACACAGAGCCATCTAGCCCCAAACTAAGCAAAGCTTGTGCTATGGGTGCTAGATAACTGATACTGATAACTACTTAAATACATACTTATAATACATAGAACACCCAGACCCGTAACAGAAATTAAAATTCATCATTTCAATTTCTGCCCGGCCGGGAATCGAACCCGGGACCTCTTGCGTGGCAGGCCGACATGTTGACCACTGAACCACTCAGGTCGTGAAATTCATCAGTCATTGATATATGGCGGTACATTGGGGTACGAGTCAGTCCCTTTAAGTCCTTTCTCATAGTGTCGTAAATGGTATCTAGATAAGCACCTATATAGTAATGGAACTCTTAACCCACTTTACGATCAATTAGGTAACTCACTGGGCGAACCAAATAAATAAAGGTGTGGTGTTTACCGCGACGAAACACAGTTTGTGGCCTTGATCAACCATTAAAAGCTTTATTACCTAAAATTATAGGTACCCAGGAAATGCTATGTCAAACGTTTGGGGTCAAGACGTTGGGACCGTGAAGTCCTGAGGCTTTGAAATTTTATAAAGATTTGGCAAAAAAGCTAATGCCGCAGATGACCGGAGAGCTGGCTCGTTCCTCGAACAGATACACCATTGCTATCCAACGAGGCAACGTAGCCATCTTTCAGGGCACCATTTCGGGGGGCAGTGATGTAGTGTGTCTTTTTGTTTTAGTATTGTTTTGTAAATATTTTACTTGTACCCCTACATCAAATACATTATACCTATAATTACGTACCTAGTTGATGCATTTACCCAATTAGTTCTGAAATTGGGGCTTATCTTTATTTTTGTATGATTTAGATTAGTTTTATTTAATGTTAATTAGTTAAGATTTGTTTTCTGTATTGTTTTGTTTACGGGAAAAAATATCTAGACATACCTATTAAAAAAAATTGTGATGTTTGTAATGATGAAAAATATTTTTAAAATTTTTGTAAAAAAGACTTACTAGAAAATATGCTATATTTCTAGTAAGCCGATGGCCTATTGATCAATGGGTCTGTCTTATAGGTACCCCGAGATCGGGTTTGATCCCAGGTGCCACCATGACTGACTCTTTTCTGAGTTATGTACGAGTTATGTACAACACTAACCGATGCTCTAACGGTGAGAGAAAACATCGTGACGACACCTGCACATTCACGCAACTGAATGTGTAACCATGATCCAATCTGTTTAGGCTCCTCTGGTAGCAGGGTCACGGAGGTCAGATGGCAGTCGCTCCACTGTAATTATCATGGTAAAGGCGGACCCCGGGCGCTCGCGCACGAGAACACTTCCGGGACAACGCTGGGATGACCATGACCATTTTCTAGTAAGTATCAATCAATATTCTGTAAACAGGACCACGGAGGCCAATGGCAGTCGCTCTACCGTAATTACCTTTCCTTCCGCCATCGGGAAAAGCGATCCGTGCGAACAATTCATCCTTATGTCGTGGATCTTCCAGCTATCCGCACGAACCGCTTTACTTCACCTTTATAATGCGTACGGCTAAGGAATGGAGCACGTTGCCTGCGAGTGCGTTCTGATCATTATATGATCTGGACGCCTTCAAGGCTAAATAGAAGCCTAGGCACGCATGCTTCATCTTCTTCTTTGCTTAGGGAGGCGGACGGACGGTCCATCCGATGGAAAGAGGCGACCGTCGTCCAGGACATCTGCAACCTAAGTGGCGCGGATGCGATGCCGGTCTTTGAGGTACCAGTAGACATGTCTTTTGAAGTACCGCTTATTATAGACGTATAAAGGAAAAGCTTCCTCAGGGAGGTTATTTCACATCTCGCACGTGCGCGGAAAAAGGCTCGCGATTCCCTTACGCTAGTTGGATGCCAGACTTTGTGTTAATGAAATCTATCCCAGACTCGAAGGGTGTGGTGCCAAAAAGTTACGGCGGCACCATGTTAAACAGTTCTTCGGAACATACCCTGCTGTACAGACACACAGAGGACCAATGTCTCTCCGGAGGCTTGAGTGGTCTAGACCATCTGGGATCATCGACAATATAAATAACAACCAAAAGATTACAAGAGTGCCGCCTTCGATGGTATGTTTGGCCTCATCTTGCGCAGGCCGGCAAATTGCGTGGGGAACAAGTGTCTGGCCATGCCACCCCCGCCAGGCACGGGAAGGAGATGCCGGCCCAGGAAGCGATGGCTTGACGTTGTCAAGAATGACATGCGTGCCAATAAGCTACCACCAGGAATGCCGAAGTGGGCCAGGAGTAGCAGGAAAGCGGACACTGGGCTCTTGCGAGCCGCGCGGGGACGCAACCGGAATATGACGATGATGATTATAAATACTTGCCTGCCTTCCTATAGGTACTGCAACTGAAAAAAGGTTGCAAGAATACCCACCGTCTACTTTCGATAGCGATATATAATACTAGATTTGCGTATTTTAGCTAACAGTGCCTGGTGTAACTCGTTGGATAATTTCAAACAAATTATGATGGATACATTAGCGGCTGAGTTTACTTTGGCGGGAACGTTGTTTACGATAGCGGCCATGTTGGTTGAGAGATGTAGATTATATAAGTTTAATTTAGAATCACAAATAAATAAATCACGGGGCCCAAAAGTGTTTAACCAGTATCCGGATCCTAGCGGCTAGGTCAATCTCGCCTCACCAACTTAGGAGATTTTTAATTAATATTTCTTTGGCTTAAAACCGTTGTATTTATTAAAAAAAGGGCAACATACAAAAATAATAAACTAAATAAATAAACTTAATTATCTAACTAAAGTTAAATTCTATATGTACAAATATCCCCTAGATCGCTGCCACTGTTGGGAATGGTGCTCATAAGGCTGGTTGCATTCCCCCGCTGGCAGGCTATCGCTATACGTTGGCCGAGGAAGATACATTAGGAGATACATTTAAAAATAATATAAATTACTATGTGATCGTTAAAAAATATCAACAAATAAAAAAAAATTGTTTCCGATCTTGGCTACGAAGCGGAAGTATACACATTACTTACAGCAGACATCCGGGAGCAGATGCGGTATTTTATGATTGAAATATTCGTTTTTTATTATAACTGCAAGCAGCACTAAATGAATTTACTGAAAAACTACAGACAACGGAAGCTTTTACGGATGATGTCTGCTCCACGCTTCAGTATGTATCAATTACTACCCATATACCTGTTCTATCATAATGGGTTGGATGGAACCTTATCGAAGTATGTAAATCGAAAAGTCAGTTCTCGGGGAAGCGTTAGTAAAGAAGTTAACACTGTACTGAACTATAATTTCTATTTACTTCGACATTATTCCATATTATTCTAATCGCGAGCAGTAGGAACTATCATCACAGCCCATAACAGTCCACTGCAGGACTTAGAGCCTCTCCCACAAAAGGGGATGTTAGTGCCATAATATCCACGCTTGGCAGACGGGTTGGAGATCGCAGTGTTATAATATAACAATGGAAAACGCTGCTGCCTATTTTCCAGTCGACGGACACGCTTAGAGCTTTTGTCTCGAAAACATCAGTCGCCTTATACAACACCCATGAGTGTAAGAGGTTGGTGCTATTCTACTCTGCCGGACACCACACGGCCAGTCGGAACTATACCTACCTATATTTATTATTGTGGAGTAAATATGTAGATAAGCAAATACTTGGATTTTATTTGCCAAGCTCTTTAATTTCAACTAAGGTCAGCTTTTTCTATCGCACCCTTTAAAGAAAGGAAAGGCTTCACCTTTTCATCAATATAATCTGCTGGCTGACCCTCCACATTGTACCTACAAAACTGACGTGACTGTTTCGGACTTTTGATATCGTATTATGAACGACGCAAAAATATGGTTCAGAGACGTGGACATTGTTTGTAAGATACTTATACTACAAACAAAATGGATCTCTGTTGTCTGAATAAAATAAATTGAAATTGAATTGCACGAAATTGAGAGGAGGAAAGCAGATGCTTTTGAGATGTGATACTGGAGGAGGATGCTTGGAGTATCTTGGACTGAGTTTCGAATAAATGCTTCCATTTTTTGTATTATTATTTGACTAGCCAAGCATTTGACCGCCACCTCACCTGGTGGTAAGTGACGATGCGGCCGATGATGGAGCATGCCTGTCTAGGAACAGCCTATTCACTCTGGCCTTGAAGGCGTCTAGATTATAATGATACATACTCCAAGACCTCGGTATTAAGCAGCGTCAGTCCACACTCATACAAGCCTGCATTCTCAAGATCGTCGGACACGTTTCGAGGCGAAACCATGACTCCATCGAGCGTGTTGTCGTGCAGGGCAGAGTGGAGGGTACCCATGGAAGATCACCCATGCGATGGACCGACCAGATCAAATCTGCTTTGGGCGGTTCCTTACATGAGTAAGACAGGAAGACAGCCAATAGATACAGTGACAGATGCACACATAACAACAACGACCGCTCTGTCAATAGCGTATCGCCCAAGAAAATGAAGAAAATAAATATAATCATAAATAAATCTTTATTTGTTTATAACAAGTGCCTTATAAGTGGCAGGAACCTCCTTTTAAGCATTTAATGCCTGTATTAGAAGACTCCGCTCTTTCATAATTAGCTATACAGAATAATTATTGAATGGTTACTATATGGTTTAATAGAATTTAAGCTTTAATTATATTAAAACATGCAATATTATGTGTGTATGTATGTGTGTGTGTAAAAATAGTTGACAATACTATTATTTCGTGGAAATGAACCAGCTGCTAACCGAGAGCAACCTCTTTTCTTTTTATCGCGATCGTATCGCTTTTCCCCATTAAAGTAACGGATGTAGGTAAGTAGGTTATGTAGGTACCTACCGCAAAACAGTTGTAAATGCATGACCTTGGTACGTAAATACACTCACATTTATCGTTAAATTACTGCCAAGTTAAGTCAATTATAAAAACAAAAACTTACCAGACTCCTTTTTAATTGACCGCTTTCAGTACAAAATCGATATTTCGAACGGAATCGAATACCGAAAGAATTTATGCCGTGTGATAATAAACATTCACGACAGTGTAACAGTCTTCAGTTTTCACGAAAATGAAGGTATACTGATGAAAAAGGACAACTAAGATTTTGAATAAACACTAAAACAATTTAATTGTCGAAAATCGCGTAAAAATATTCAGTATAAAAATTGTTTTTACACGCTACACTACGCTTCGCTCTACGGAAAATGTAGTGGAGCTTTTGGTCAAAGTATCGACTGACTGAAAGGCGAAAGCTCCGTAGCTGCCGGAACCTTCGCCTGAAAGATTCACATCAGTGTTGCTAGCTTCGATAATAATTCGCTCCATGGGAATATTTTGGTACTAAACTACCTAGGTTTAATTAATATGAGATTAAAGAGAAATGTATTTACATCCATACATAGTATAGAAATAAAAGTAGTTAATGGCTATTAAAACTTCTTCTTCTAATCGAGTCGATGGACTAAACTCTGACTTACCTACCTACACTTTATTCGGCCAGTATTCGGTGATGCATACAGCGTTTGGACTGGCCTATAAAACTGAAAAGTTAAGAATAAGTCGAATGTGGCAGTAATGTAAGTAATTTTTATATATTTTCCGCTTTTTGATTGGCACCAATTGTTCGACGTAATAAGACTTTTTGTAAAAACTGTACTTTTGGTGCCAATTATCCTTGCAAACTATTTTCAAGTAAATAAGTTAGGTATATATATTTTTGAAATCAACTCTAAGATTCAGTGTGGGTCAAGTGTGGTATCATTTTCGTAAAAAATAATAACGTAGAATTCATTTCTGGTATAAACAAATGCAATCTCTTGAGTCGTTTTTTTTAAATTACGTAGTATTCAAAACAATCGTCACACTTTTTTAAATTTAAGTCGCCGTAAATATAAAACTGGTGTTTCTATTTACAAACAAAAACTATAGTAACAAAGCCCATTTAATGCAGATTTGAAAAAATATATCCTTGAGGTACCTCTTACTAACAATAAATCGCGAAAAAAAATTTTTTACGTCGCGCGCCGGCAACGAATAGCGCGTTCTGGCGACGCACTGACAGTGCTATCACTATGGTTGTCGATCATAAACATGAAGAACACATGTCTATATATATTTTAGTCTTGTCATGTGTATATTTGCAAGTAAGTGTATATTTATACTTTGTATTAGGTGTAAGTTCGCTAGTATAAGTCCATATTATTGACTTGCCTGCGTATTAAGCGGTTCTATAGACAAAGGTTACCTGGTAGATATCGCTTGCAGCGATAAAGCCGCCTTTGCCCACAACTAGTTACGGTTTCTGTCTGAACTTTTTATGTAATTAATCTTGTGTGAGCAATAAAGGATAAATCGTATCTATCTATTTATGTTACTTTCTAAAATATTTTTAATTAGAATCCATAATTTAAAATGCCAAATTATGCACTGTAAATGCGCCCTGGGACATTAGAATCGATGATTAACACCGTTTTCAATTTTAATTTTCGGTGTGAAAAATTCAATGTTTTGAACATACTCAAGGCTATCGGAAATATATTTTTGCTAACTACACAATCATATTCATCCGAGCGGTCAGTCCCGGCTTCTGTCAGGGTCCGCTTTCCAACTCATTCTCCTCCATTTCGCCCGGTCTTGGGCATCCTCGTGTCGTAAGCCATTGGCTCTCGCATCCGACTCGATGTCAATCCATCGCTTCTTGGGCCTTCTGCAGGGCCTCGTTTCTGATACTGGAAGGTTCAGGCACCTATTTCCCACGTATTCCTAGGGCTTACTCAACACGTGACTAAACCAGCGAAGGCGAGCATCTTCCACGATATCTCTCACGCCAATGCTGCAACTTGAAACTTGGACAAACTTGGTATGAACTTCACAATATGGCGCGCAAAACCCGCCATTTTTAATTTTATTTAGAACATCTATGTGAGGACACTTGGGTTTTTGAGACGAATCTAACAATACCTAAAATGTCGAAATCCATCCAAGCATACAAGATACGGGTGAAAAACATAACCCTTTCATGACAGTCGGGTAAAAACAAAGTCGCTTCGCGCCGTCTGTCTCTCTGTTACTGCTCTGTATGATCTATTTAAACTGACTTGTCCTATTTGGTAAACAAACAATGCCTAAAATCACGACTTGCCGTATCAATCACGCTACGCATATTGTGTATAGATGTCGAGAATTATACAAGAAACACATATAATGTAAATTTCAACGAATACTGTTGCATATTATCCATTTAAATACATAATTTCCTTAAACAAATAAGACAAGTTAGTCTGGACAGATTATACTTATGTATAGACGCTTGGATCTTTTAAACTACGCAACAGATTTTAATGTGGTTGGAAACACGCGAACGACGTCGCGGCGGGCCAGCTAGTATTAAAATCATCTTGGCGTTAATGACCAGCTTATCTCGCGCGCGAGGGCCCGAGGTCCGCCTTAAGCATTTTTCCAGATTTTGGCAGATCATGTCACCGACATAGCTCTAAGGATTGCCACACTGAAGTGGCAGTGGGCAGGGCATGTGCTATGTAGCTCGAAGAACAGATGGCCAATGGGGCAGTAAAGTTCTCGAGTGGCGACCACGTACCGGTAGACGCAGCGTGGGTAGGCCTCCTACAAGGTGGACCGACGACCTGGTAAGGATCGCAGGTACCAGCTGGATGCGGAAAGCACAGGACCGGTCTTTGTGGAGATCTCTGGGGGAGGCCTATGCCCAGCAGTGGGCGTCTTCTGGCTGATATGATGATGGCAGATCATGTAATTACAGTGAGCTCTACTGCCATCTGACCTCCGAGACCCTGCTATCAGGGGAACCTGACCAGATTTGATCATGGTTACGCATTTAGTCGCTCTAAAATGGAGGTTTCATCACGCTGTGTTCACTCACCGTATAGTGTCGCTTATTTCATTTCGCTTACAACATTCAATTGGTCCATGGCGGCAGTGGGATTCGAACTCGATACCTCTGGCTTACGAGTCGGATACTTTAACCACTAGGCCACCGGCGCCAGCAAGCTAGTATTATTGTAAGTATTTTCATTGGCGTATCTAGGGCTATTTTCCAGGGCCTGGCCCCTGAAGTGGCCGATGAAGCCGAGTCAATCGCCAATTTACAGCCAGTAAGCACCCCAGTATTGCACATCCTGGGGTGGGCACGGCCTCCCCCCCCCCCCCCCCCCTTCCTACGCCTATGGATGGTTGCAGCGCGGATCTTGAATGAGACCATCTACATGTAGAAAACAAAGCTGTCATTTGCACATAATTGTACAGACAGAATAAAACATAAATAAATATAAGTGAACAATTCACACATCATTATCTAGCCCCAAAGTAAGGAAAGCTTGTGTTACGGGTGCTAGACAACTGATTAACTACTTATAAACTTTTTTAAATACATTTTTATTATACATAAACCCAATTATTATTATTTTTAATTATGTTACCCAGACTGGTAACAGAAAATAAAATTAATCGTTTCAATTTCTGCTCGGCCTGGAATCGAACCTAGGACCTTTGCGTAACAGACCAATGTTAACCACTGAACCACTCAGGTTTTATTCTATCATTTATCCCGAAAGTTATTAATTTATACTTCATTCACAAACAGTATAATACATACATACAAAAGCTCAACAGTACCGTCCTAGTAAACAGTACAACGGCAGACTTAAAGCTTAAATAGCATTATCTACCAGTCTACCAGGAGAGATAACAATCGAAAAAGGTATGCGGTGCAGGAAGATTACAATGTGGTTCCTGTGAAAATGGGCCTGGAATGTTACAACCAAAGTTAACGCTGACCCAAAAGCTAGTACAATTTCTATCATTATAAATTTCTTTGGACACTCTGAGTTAATTAGTCTCTATAAATAAATAATTTTACAAAAATAAAACATTGAAGATTTTTAAACATTGATTATTTTAATAATTAGGGGTAAAATAATTATACATATATTACATTACAGGTTAAAATCAATACATTCAAACTTACAAACATTAACAATAAGCTTACAATCTTCATTAAAATCAACAATATTATAAGGATCATAAAGCTTTAAAATCATATTTTCTCTAAAATTATTAGTGGTAACATAAATATTATTGATAATAATCAAAAACTCTTGATCATCAGTGTTAACAGCTTGAATTTGGTGGCAGCCATATTTATAATTTAGTTTTTGGATTCGGAGTGCCATGTTTTCTCCTTTAGGAATGACAAAATTTGAATTATCGGCCAGGAACCTTTCATGTTGCCAAAGAGAAACACTTGCGTTTTGTTTCTTCAAAAGAGCATTCAAACGATATGCTAATCCATTCTTTTTGTAACGAGTCTTTTTGGTTTTTGTAATATTAATTTCTGCACTTTCAGAACTGGCAGACGAGATATTCTTTGATTTACCTTCATCATCATTCGTAACAATTTTTGTACCATTAATTTGTGTTAGACATGTCAAAATATCATAATCATCACTGACTTTAGTACTATCTTTTGGGGTGGAAGCATCACTAATTGATATTACGGACTGCTGAGAATTAGAGAAATGACTGTCAAAATAGGATTTAATCTTTTTAGCTAATTCCCCAGAACATTTTGGTTTTTCAAAACTGTCATCGACATTTCCTTCCAAATTTTCATTTGATTGGGTTGATGTAACAACTTCTTTGCTGCTACTGGTGTCGTTTACATCTCTTCTGGGATATAAAGTTGATTTCGAAGTAGATTCTTCTGCTTCTGGTATATTTTCTTGTTTGATATCTTTTCTTCTGTCAAAATATTTAGAAACTTCTGCTTTAATTTGTATTGAAGGAACACTTTGACTTACATTGTTATCACAAGTTTCCACATTTGTAATATTCACTTTAGTTCTGTCTGGTTTTACAGTGCTGAATAATGTTTTTCTAACTTTTGGTGATGCTATTGGGGACACATACTTAGAACCTAGGATTGGACTTTTGTTGACCCTGGCTTGTGTTGATGTCTTACAAGCTAAGACAGGAGAGGATACCACTTTACTAGTACTCTTGTAGGGCGGGAAGTATGTTGTAGGTGTAGCCGCCAAAACTGGCGAACTTTCCCTGCTTCTTTTTATGAATTTTACACTGTTTTCGGATTCATTACTAATATTTAACACGTCTTTGTTGTCTTTAGATGAGTCTATAATTGTGATATTTAAGTTAGTGACATTTTTAGGCACTTTTCTCTTCCGTTTACGTTTCCTTGTCCCGATTTTGTTGGTTTTGTTGCAAAACTTGTCAGTGATTGAGATATTTTCATAGTCACTAGATTCGCTGGACGACCAATGAATGTTCTCATTGTTTTCTTGTGAATTAAGCATCCGGAACTTCTCAGAAAATTTATTTTCTCTTTGTTGTTTCTGCATTGTTTTGAGTTTTTCCAAACAAAACATAGGTACATAACCTCAAAAAGAGAAACTGGGAAAGAAATGTCAAATGTTAGCTAATGGATATTTCCCTATCATGCTAATGACTCAAGTTGAGTTTACCCAGCTCATTATAAATTCATTGAAACGGTATATTAAAAAAGCGGAACATTATAAATTATTATTTACAATGACCAGTCTAGTTCTAGACTATTTACATGACAACTAAGTTACTTTATAAATAAACAATAATATATTCCGAACTTTTTAGCGTAGTTAGGAAATGACTAACTTGGTTTGTAATGTTGTCATCACTGGTACATTTAAGCGCTACTCACACCAGCTACACACAACACAACACGGCAATAACATCACATTGTAATGTTATGTAATCGTCAAACAAAACGAAGTGAACAGTAGGCTAATTACTTAACTCTCTTGCCAACAATTCTCTGATTTCAATTATTGAAATTGTTAGTTTTCCAATTTCATATGATCGATTTAGAGTTTCAGTTAATTGCAATAGATCTTTGTTAGCAACTGAACCCATTAAATCGATGATACGGAATCGCGAAAATAACAATTTCAATTATTGAAATCAGTGAATAGTTAGCTATAAATTAACTAACATACTCTGATTCAATTCATCATACCAGGGGAGGGCTAGAAATAGAAATCGAGATGCCACAGGGAGCTTTTTCGGTGAGTTGCGATCCTCCTACAACGTGTGATTTTGATCATGGGATGTGATAGGATGGCTTTTTTGGTGCAGTGAAACAGATAGGTTACAGATAGGAGCAAATTGTCAAGGAATTTATATCGATACGATAAGTAGTTTTTGAAATTCATCCTTAGGCATTGCATGAAACAGGGAAGTAAATGTTTTTTATCTTTCATCTCAATTTGAATATTGACAGCAGTTACCAGAAAGTTGCCTACGGACATTTTAAAGCTTAAGATTTTACCTGGACTTCTGTGTGAATAATAGTTCTCGAGATACAGTTTATCGCGTGGGAGTATACCGCATGGATCATACACTCTCCCACTGTTCCTGAAGAAATTATCTTTTAGAACTTATAGCGGGAACTTTTTTTAAACAGTGTTTTGTGAAACGGTCACAGGAGAGACGATCCGTGCGAGAACTTCTCCACAATGTAAACTGTAGCATGAAAACCATTGTACACACGCCTATGCAGATAGATGTCGTTTTGTAGGAAATTCATAAGCTATGAAATGCCTGTAATATTTTTTTCGTAACTGCTAATACTGTCCTTTAAATTGTGAAGAAGAAGAACTAAAAGAAGGAAAAAATATTGGGAATTAACTTTTTATTCAATACCCAAGGCTGAATTTCGAAAACGATTTATCGTATGGTGTTAAATTTGACATTGATGTTTAGGTAATTTAATGTAGGTTCCCTTGTTTTTCTGTAAAATGAAAAAGATCACGGCGAGGGTCTCTTCGGAGGAAAAAATGTGTAAGGGTGGGAAGGGGGAGGGTAAGGGTTAGCAACCGTCATTTTTGATTCAGCAATTATCAAAAACATCAGTTATCAAAACGTAGTATGATTTGCTATTAATTTCTAGAACTTCGCTTTTTAATTTTTTTGTCATGTGTATAAATCGAACTGAAATTCAAATCTTGTTGATTGAAACAGGATTTATTACTATTACCAAACGTCAAATTACTACGGGAATACAAAGGGATCCTATCGAGACAAACTGACGAGAACATTATGAAATAAGTGGTGAAGGCCTTTTCATATATATAAAAGTACTCTGTGGGCCTGCCAGAGTGTTTCACGATCAATATGAATATAGGCATAAACGATTGGTACACGTCACAGGAATACGTAGCACGTGGAATCACCACGTCACGACACGTCACTTGCCCCTTTACTTATAAGAAATGAAACTTTTCCTAGATGTCGCTTTATCAATACTATATGCTCAGAACTTTAGGTAATGATTTGACATTTAGTAATTGGAATTTAGTAAACATTTAAATTATTATTTAGAAATAGACTCATTACACAAAATCGGTGTCTACACTAAAACAAAAATTAGGTACTTGAAGCTTTCAACATTACATAATTTGGTCCACACTCCACATGTGTACGCACCTTGGTAACACAACGCTATTGATAAGCTTGAACGGTTGGCAGCATTGCTTGTTATTTTAGCAACTTCACGTCGCTGCGCTCTCAAAACAAATACGTACGCTTCGTGTCCCATTGTTTATCTCATTCGATTACAGTGATTCTTTTCAATTTTCTATTGGGAATCCTGGTGGATTCTCATTAGACCTGTAAAAAACTAGTGCTAGCTTATTTTCGCGTGTCTGCCGACCCGTTTCGAGCAGTTCCCTTTCGTCACAATGGAAGTCGAACACATTGCTTCCGAGGGGAACGTGGCGGACGAAACTGAGAAGCCGGTCGTGGATCTCGGCGCCGGGGACGCCGCGGCGTCGCATACGGATCGCTTGCGCCGCAAGGGCAAGAAATACCTCCGTACAAACAGCAAGGAAGGGAAAGAAGGTGTTAGCACGCCTACACCTCTACCCAAGTATCGTAGTTGGAAAAATAGTCGCAGGCCCCGAAATGGCCACGGCCGGGGTCTACCGAAAAAAGGTGAGCTTTTATTATCGTTGGTTCCACATCCTACATCGTATTTCTCGCTAAATCCCTGGAGAAGTGGAAGAAAGCTCTGGATTGCAGCTTCGGTATGAATTGAGGCGCATTTCCTACATTTTTTGTTTTTCTACGCAACCGGCATGATGGCGGGGGGACCGTGCCGTAATGTAATATTATGGCGTTTGTTGTTATGGTTAGGTGGCATGCGTACATACCGTATTTCGAGCGTTGATAATTCAAGGTCACGCAGCCGCACTGGCTTTTTGCGCAGTTAGCGTTTAAAAACAACGAGGGCCGGCACGGCGGCAACTATTTATCGCCGCTACATTGAGGTTTCTATGCAAAGCAATCGCGGTTTGCAGGTTGAATGACTTGTTACGTAACCATACGAAGTAAACAACTTTCGATGCCCAAGGCTATTTGAAGACCGTTCTTCTGTTCTATTTATGAATGTTGCGGATTGGGGACAACATTTCTGATGGTATTATTATCACTGTTACGGAGGATAACGTAATAGGTATTTACCTACATGGGTGTGTTGTTTTGTAGGTTATTGCGCATTCTGTCGTCCTTCAAAACAAACATGGCCTTGACCTTGTTATTGTTCTAACAAGTTTGTTTTGGTCTGGGAAAATATAAGTACCTAATAATAAATAAATAATGTTATACTTAACCTATTCATTATTGAAACAATAAGAAAAACAAGTTTGTTAAAATTAGTAAGGTTACGTTGTAATAATTTGTAAAATTGTAAGAATACGCTTTCCACTGTTTGTTGCAAAAATATCTGCTTATCAGAACAAATGTCATTTCATAAATCATTAAGATATTTTCCATTTAGGTCTTCCAAACTTCTACTTATCCATTTTTACAAGCGCAAACCCACGTTTTGGTATCTTATCATTATCCATTTGTTTTTGTAATATTTTAATCAGGTAACCTTGTAGTGATATAATGCCGTATCAGTTATACTTTTTTTGATATACAAAAACATGTTTTGCTTGACTCATGAGGTTATTGTAGATGTTTATTACAAATTTATACAGACGATTTGATAAAAATTTAATTGCATAATTTTAGCATCATAATCTTCAACTTGCTAATTTTTGTTTGGAAATGTCATATTAAAACTAATTTGAAATACATATTCTAATAGGAACATCAAATGTCCATGAAAGAATAATTTATTTAGTGCTTGATGTAGGTTGTACGTAATGCATACCTTACGCTCAAAATTTTGGCCCATAGAGAGGATGGACAGGGTCCTTTTTCTCATTAAAATTCTAAATTAGTTTAACCAAAAGCATCACTAAATTGAATGTGATGCCTCAGTTTAGTTCATTGGGCAAAGAAAGTGTGTGCTACATCTACGGGGGTAGATGTAGCGTGTGTGCTCATGCAGGCCTTAGGTAAGGACGGGTTCTAGGACAGGTAGGTGTCGGAGGCCATATGTTTGGACGGGCTCTAAGTTAGGTAGGCGTTCGAGTTGGCCTGCTGCTCCTGTAGGGTAACCGGGACGGTAATATCTCATATTTTTTCTAATAGGATTGCCTCTCAAGAACACCACTGTGCGGTCAATTATTACATTATCACTTACCAACATTCCACTGTCAGACTTAGCCTCACCATAATCATTCACAATTCTGGGAATTGTTAAAAGTGCCAACTCTCTTCTATATATGATTAGAAAAGCCTTCGGAAACATTGATATGACCTTATTCCTCCGACTATACAAAACCTATGTGCGGCCTCTTCTGGAGTATGGTTTTCAGATGTGGAATCCTTATTTCAAAAAGGACATACAGTGTTTGGAAAAAGTGCAGAGAAGAGCTACGCGTATGGTGACATCTCTGCGTGGCAAATCATATGAAGAACGCTTGAAGGTGCTGGGATTGACGACGCTGGAGGAGCGTAGACAGCGAGGAGACCTTATAGAAACCTACAAGATCTTGCATGGCCATTATGATGTTCAGCTTGAGCACATATATACTATGAAGCCTAATACAAACCGTTCAATAAGAGGACACTCTTTGCAACTGCTGCGATCGCCAAGTGTCTCCAACCCCAGACACAACTTTCTGCCGAATCGTGTGGTATGCGCGTGGAACAAGTTACCAGAACATGTGATAAGTGCGCCGTCTGTCAATGCCTTCAAGAACAGACTGGACAGCCTAAAAAAGTGACTGACACAAGTGCTAGTGAAGTGCACGCATCAGCTTCATGCTGCTAGTGCATCAACAACTAATAATAATAATAATAATTGGCAGGCGGCAGATTGATCAGTATTATCTTATTATTGAAAATATGCAATGAAAAATGCTGCTGCTCATTTTTTTGTTTACTTAGGAGCTCATCACTCATAAATCAATGTTACTGTCAGTTACTTATCAAAACAAACTTGCTCAGGTTGCAGGTATTATTTTCTGTATTACAATGTTATATTATTTTGAATTTTCATAAAAAAATGAGGAATTTGATTATTGAAATATGCAGAAGATTTTTTCCCATATTTTAGTAGTTTTTAAAACAAAAACATGTTTAAGTAAACCGTAATCATTTTTTTATATATATTATATCAGACAGAGGAAGGGCTTATTGTCTTATTAAGACAGATTGCCATGGCAGCAGAAACAAAATAATAAAAAAGAATTTTTATGTGAATTGAATACATTGAAATCCAGCAGCTTGTACGACTTGTAGAGGAACTGCATAGGTTCTACTAGAAATCACAAAATGAATCATATTTCTGACATTTCACCCAAAGTGGCCTTTTAAGACCTCCTGTTTGGGTAATTGTGTATGAATTTGGCTGTCCTTTTGACCCTCTCAGCTGGCTGACAGGTCATTGACTCTGCCGTATTTTTATACTTACCTACAGTATTTTTTTACTTAGCTGATAAATTGCTGATGCTGCTGATAAATTATTTTTAGATTAATTCTTTGTAATTACACTATTTTTAGGTATCAGACGGTGATATAATGGGCATTAGCCCTTCATTGATTCTCTCATCCATCACCCTCCACAACCAACAATCCGCATCATAGGTTTAGGTTTGGGGCTCCCATTTTCCGTACTTGGACTCAAATGGTCATTTATACGTGACTGAGAGCCGGCTATTGTAGGCAGCCCATCTCCTTCCAGAAGTCCATTAGTCTCTTGGGGTCCTCTCAAAGGGACCCTGTTCCTATTGAGGCTTTATTTCTGTAGTCCTTTAGTTCATATATTTTTCGCCCACCCAGGCGGCGCTGGTGGCAAGGGCGTGTGGGGAGCACTCGGCTCGGAACTACTGGAAGAGCTGGAGGAGGACGCCAACGACCCCAACTACGACTCCGAGGCGGTCAGCAATGGCGACATCGAGTTCAAGCAGGTGATCGTCGAAGTGGAGCCCGATGAGATTGTGGTGAGTAGATTGGAATATTATCTGTCTAGACTGAATTGTCTTATTTGGTGAACAAACAATACACAAAATCACGACTTGCCGTATCACTCACGCTACGTACGCTATGTCTTAAATTATACCAGAAACATATAGAATGTGAATTTCAACGAATACTGCTCGAAATTATCCAGTTAAATACATAATTTCTATAGCCAAGTCAGTCTGGACAGATTTTAGAAAGACATGCACGCACTAGGAATCCTCGATTGGCAGGAGATGGCGCAAGATAGGAAGAGGAGGCGATCTCTGGTGTCGGAGGCCAAGAACCACTAAGCCCAGTAAGTAAGATTGAGTAGTGCGTAACGCAGACGAGAGATGGCGCTGCTGGGTGGTTAGAACGCGGTAATGAAGGTGTGGACCGGGAACATGTAGGTGCTGCATATTGCGGATTTTTTTATGGACCTCATTTTTCGCACTATCAATTAGTGTCAATAGCGACAGTTGCCCCCTCTTGACATTAGAGACGAGACATTAGGTATTCATAAATAAATAATAATAATAAATAATCGGGGACAAATTCACACAGCGCCATCTAGCCCCAAACTAAGCAACGCTTGTACTATGGGTGCTGGCTAACTGATATACTACTTATATACTTTTAAATACATACTTAGTATACATAGAACACCCAGACCCGTAACAGAAACTAAAATTAATCATTAAAATTTCTGCCCGGCCGGGAATCGAACCCGGGACCTTTTGCGTGGCGACTGGTGACCACTGAACCAATCAGGTCGTAAAAAGGCTAAAAGCCCATTGGCGTTTCATATTATGATTTATATTAATTTGTCACTTATCTACAGCGTCGCTGTTGTTGACATTGACATGACAATTCAAAATGGCGTTACTTAATTCCAGTATTGGCCACCGGATCATAAAAACGCTAACGACCGTTTTAGACCCCCAGCTGCTCCCTCTTGACATTAAAGATGAAACATCAGGTTTTCCTGTTCAGGCTTCATATGGGCAGGATGGCATAGGCCTTCCCCAGAGATCTCCACAAATGCCGGTCCTGTGCCTTCCGCATCCAGCTGGTAACTGCGATCTTCACCAGTAGCCGTATCCACAATGATTCGAAACCGTTTCCGAACGATTCGACACGAAATTCGTGAGCGGCGAATCCGTGTCGATCGATTCGAAAACTGTTATTCAGAATCCCGATAGATTCCACGGAAACTCTACTCTCTATAACATATGAAAATTTCATTAATATTAACTGAAACCACATTTTCCTAAGAACTTTTGCGGGGTCCTTTGTCGATTCCGTATCCGAATCCGATTTCCGAGCCATTGTGAATACGGCTACAGGTCGTCGGTCCACTTGGTAGGATGCCTGCCCACGCTGCGTCTTCCGGTACGTGGTCGCCACTGGAGAACTTTACTGCCCCATCGGCCATCTGTTTTGCGAGTTATGTGCCTGTCGACTGCCAGTTAAGCTTGGCAATCCTTCGGGCTATGTCGGTGACCTTAGTTCGCTTGCGGATCTCCTCATACCTGATTCGAACGAGCAATGGGTTACGACATTTAAAACAATAAGTAGCCTCCCATGCCACTGTCAGTGACGCGGCCAGCATAAATGGTACCCACTCAGCATGTGTATTCTGTGGGCCCATTTCTTAGGTACAGCACGGGCGTTGTGCTACCTAAATATATATTGATAATGTACCTAATAATGAATACGATATCATCATCACAGCCCGTAACAGTCCACTGCAGGACTTAGGGCCTCTCCCACGAAAGGGAAGGTTATTGCCATAATCTCCACGCTTGGCAGGGGGGTTGGAGACCGCAGTGTTTAAATATAACAATGGAAAATGCTGCTGCCCATTTCCAAGATTACGGAGACTCTTGATCTTTTGCCTCGAAAACATTAGTCGCCTCGTACGACACCCATGAGTGTAAGGGGTTGGTGCTATTCTACTCTGCCGGACACCACACGGCCGAATACGAAATACGTGTAGGCATATAAATGGATAGTATTATACTACTTTGCCGGCCAATGCAGTGTTTAAACTGGATTATGTATATTTATTCACATACCAATATCCGTATATAAATCCATGCTTACACAGCTACGTGTCAAAAACCACGAACAGTCGATAAATACGGATTCAAAAACATTATAACCAGTGACACACTGAGCGGACCACACACATTTTCGGGTGGTACATCCGTCTCGCCGTAAACTTTGTACCGTTTAGATGTTTCGCGAACGGCATTGTTAAGTTTGCGAGCGAAATGTTGTTTTTCTCAGCGGCCTTCAGTTCTGTTTTAAATACCTACGAGTTTTTAAAAGCTGAATAAATACGTGATACATGCTATCGAGTCTTATTTTTTTGTTTTAGCGTTTATTTAAGTGTCTGGGGCGGAGAACTTTGACTGTATAATCTTTATAATAATCATCTTGGCGTTAATGTCCCGGTTGTGCTCTCGCGCACGAGGGCACGGGGCCGCCTTTACCATGATCCAGGATTTGGAGCGACTGCCATCTGGCCTCCGTGACTCTGATACCAGGGGTACCTGACCGGCTTGGATCATGGTCACACATTCAGTCGCCTGAATGTGAAGGTATCATCACGATGTTTTCCCACACCGTGAGAGCATCGGTTAACGTATATAACTCAGAAAAGAGTCATTGGTACATGGCCGCATTTGCCCTGGATTTTTTTATGTTACACGGCAGACAAAAACAAGCAAGCGGGCCACCCGATGGAAAGATCCCATGTCATAGTTCAAAGGAAACACTGTGGCTGAGAGCTCATTCCACGTTCTTCGAGAAACGTTCTTTCGAACCATCGCATTAAAATCCGTTGCGTAGTTTTAAATATCTAAGCGTACATAGATACAGAGGGAGAGACGGCGGGAAGCGACTTTGTTTAATACACTATGCATTAACTGTATAGACTAGCTTTCCCCCGCGTGTTGTCCTACCCTATAAACATTCCTCTTGAATCACTCTTATCTATTGTTGAGAACCGCATTAAAATCCGTGCTGCAAACATGCGAGGGTGTGACATCATACAGACTTGAGCATCTCGGACAACCTCGAAACCTTCCGGAGACGTTTGTGAAACTGAAAGGATTGCTGCATTTCCTGGAGGAGTTAGGATGGCAGGATGCAATAGGGTATCCAGGAGTACATAAGTAAAGTAAAAGTAAAGTAAAACACATTTATTACACAGCACAAAACTCTTAAAATTAAATTTAATAAATATAATTAAACAGAGACATAAACAAAACCAGAATAAGAAAAAAAATACTCTAATCTCGTTACTTGTGCCATGTGAAGAGTGCAATGGGGCCACACTCAGCATATGCCACGACAGTTGCCGTGACGCTGACATCACGTCCACGCAGAATTGGCGAGTTCGTCTCACTGCGAAAACTTTCGGGATACATCTATCTATGTATCCGTTGTGTAGTTTGAAATATCTAAGCGTACACACAGAGGGACGGAAGGAAGCGAGTTTGTTGTATACGATGTATAGTAGTAATATCTATACGCAAAATCAACCCCTAACTGATTGCGTTGCACCCCTCATAACCGGGGCTCCTGATGCCTACGTGACGTCTTGCACTGCACAAAAATCATCTTGGCGTTAATGTCCCGGTTATGTACTCACGCACGAGGACCCAGGGTCCTTGACCATGATCCAGGATTTGACCGATCACGTAATTACAGTGAAGCGACTGCCATCTGACCTCCGTGACCCTGATAACAGGGGAACCTGACTAGATTGGATCATGATTACACATTTCATCACGATGTTTTCCCTCACCGTAAGAGCATCGGTTAGTATTCAACTAATGTAAATAACTCAGAAAAGCGTAATTGGTACATGGCCGCAACGGGATTCGAACCCGGTACCTCTCGCTTGCGAGTCGGATACACTAACCGCTCGGCCACTGACGCAACAACCATACTATTCTATAATTTTATTATACATGGCTGATAAAAAAAACACAATTCAATAATGGATACTGCAGGCGTGACGAACCTTTTGAAAAACTAAGTCTGAATCCCGCAATAATAGACAAGACAAAAACTTAAAATAAAATCTCAAATGTCTTTTTTTTTCATAACAATCTTTTATGGCGCGGTACCTACCCACCAAGGTACAAGGCGACTAATGAAAATCGTACAAGGCGACTAATGTTTTCGAGACAAAAGATCAAGAGTCTCCGTAGTCTGGAAAATGGGCAGCAGCATTTTCCATTGTTATATTTAAACACTGCGATCTCCAACCCGCCTGCCAAGCGTGAAGATTATGGCAATAACCTCCCCTTTCGTGGGAGAGGCCCGAAGTCCTGCAGTGGACTGTTACGGGTTGTGATGATGATGATGACCTATCCACCAAGACCATTCCAAAGAGCCCACAATGGGGTTATATTATTGCCCTGTTATTAGTTCTGGCAACAGTGCAAGTCAAATAAAAACTTGTAAAAAAGGCTTGCGTTATGAGTTCGCGTCCTGTATATTTTTCCATTTTAAATTGTAAAGTCTTATTGGCTTTCTCTTTTCTGTTTTTATCGGTGGAAACCTGTAATTGGATCTGTATATTTATCATTACTTTGTAATCACTGCTGTTGGTTTTCCTTAAGCAAATAAAATAGGAATCAACATATCCAGCATAGGATCCCCAGAGATCTCCACAAAGGCCAACACCGAACACCACTAAAGAATGGAATGAGCTCCCAGCTACAGTGTTTCCTTTGGACTATGACATGGGATCGTTCAAGAGTTATATTAGAGGTCTCTTCAGAGGCGGGCAACGCATTGGTGACTCCCCTGGTGTTGCTGATGTCCATAGGCGGCGGTGACCACTTTCCATCGGGTGGCCCGCTTGCCTGTTTGTCTGCCGTATAATATAAAAAAAAAACTTTAGCCTGGCAATCCTTAAAGCTATGTCGATGACCTTGGTTCGCTTATGGAACTCCTCATTTCTGATTCGATCGAGCAGCGAGACTCCGAGCATAGCCCTTTCCATTGCCCTTTGAGTAACAGTGAGCTTTCTCATAAGGCCAATAGTGAGCGGAGAAATAAAATGATTAAATAATGAAGTTACGTTTTTATTATCACATATACATGCACGGCAAGTTCATTATGAGCTTGTAGAAAGACGCTAGTCCTTTTTTCGCCCCCTACCTGGATGAGCTCGCTTAACTTCCCTTTGCTTTCCGTTACATTTTTGACTTTTGAAAAGAGATTAATTAACGTAATCCTAATTCAATAAATACTTTTTCATTTCATTTCTTTTTCATTTTCATTTCATTTCATTTCGAAATCCCACGATTTCAGTGTTTCGACGTTGCATGCATTCGATGTAACGTGATTCGCAGTGGTAAACTTTCGATGATTCGATGTGATTCGATGAAACTTATATACCTATATATAAATTATATTATATATAGATCAATTCGACATCCCCGAAATATTTGACTTAATTTATTATTCTATAAGTTTGACATGGGTATTCAATTGATTTTCTTTGACATACTATAATTGTATTTGAATAATTTATTTTTGTTATTGTTTGTGACGCTATCTTTTCATTTTGCATGTCAATTGACTTGGCTTTATGTGTGATACTAAATACTCTGTAATATCATGTTGTACCTACATACTTACCACATTTACTGCAATAAATAATTGAATTGAATTGATGTAGCGAATTCGACATCACGTATACACTCACCACCGACGCCTCCCGAGTGCTCGTTTGTCTACAGATTGACCTAAACCCGCGGCTTCACTTAAAAATGTGTAACTACAACCTGCAAAGGACTTTAACCATAAATACCTTCGTGTCTCACATCTTAAAGGTGTGTTCCGGGTTTCCTACCGCGTACCTTTGATTAAACACCGCCTCCAGTCGTCTCGCAGCTCTCCAATCCTCCCGTGACCATGATGCATGCAACAGCGTCGAAATATCGAGCTACATGAAGGTACGCGGTAGGAAACCCGGAACGTACCTTTAAAATGTGTGATAATAACCGCGATAGTTTAAATCATTAACGTACGATCCCCAATATAACTTTCCAAGACAAGATAAGACACTATCTACGTAAGTCTGCTCCACCATGATTATGAATCAGTCGCCATTAAGTGTGATAACTGCGTAGGTAGATTGTAGGTCTTCATTTACCTTTATACGGGTTGAGCGCCTCGGTGGCCGAGCGGTTAGGGTATCCGACTCGTAAGCCAGAGGTACCGGGTTTGAATCCCGCTGCGGCCATGTATCATTGACTCTTTTCTGAGTTGCGTACATTAGTTGAACACTAACCGATGCTCTTTGAAGGAAAACGTTGTGGCAATGTATGGAGGAGCTCCGGACACTCGGGGCATTATCGTTTTAAAGTTCATTAATTTGTCACAATGAAATAATTGCTTACATAACTAAAATTAGACAACAAATACAAAAAGGTTCGCTTTCCCTGGCCAATTACAACAATAACAGCTCATTAATAACACACAATTCCCCATGACATAAACACACTCCGTAATCGAGCGTACAACGGAACGAGGCTGTGTCAAATCCAGAATGGAATCGAGGCATACAAAAATAGGTTTTCACGTGTGGGCCGTTCCCAACTGCGCCGGCCGGGTCGGGCTACGATAACAAAAAAAACGATGTTACTAAAAAAAAAATCTCTTACATAAAATTGATGACGTCATTACTGGTGGAAATATTTTTAAGAACTACCGCTCAAACTGATTGTTTTAACCTAAAGTACCCGTGTACCAAACGGCTATCCTGTACATCGATTTGCGTTTTCCTATCAATATTAGCTTTGTCCACCAGGGTAGATCTTTGTCAGTGGTAGGACTCTGTCAAGCCTGAAGAGTCCGTCTGGGTGAATACCACCGCCGTATCTATTTCTGCCGCCAACCAACAATACTTGTATTGTTGCGTCCCTGTTTTGAGGCATTTCATGTTGGTCCTCACAATGACAACTTGTCTGTGGTTCTGCATTTACAAATCTGTTCTGCGAATAGTTACACGTTCATCAATTTCACGTGTTTTTTTATCGGTCTAGCCAGACATTGGACCGCCATCTCACCTGGTGGTAAGTGACAATGCAGCCTGAGATAGCACATGCCTGTCTAGAAACAGCCGCTCTGCACTCCAGCCTTGACGCTGAACAGATTACAATGATCAGGGAACACGCTCGCAGGCAACGTGTTCCATTCCTTAGCCGTACGCATTATAAATGATGAACAAAAGCGGCTCGTGCTGTCAAAACACCCTCTACCACCCTTGCCACTCCCAGCCGACAATCGAGCGGGAATAGTCCTACTAGCCTACCTCGGTGTCTTGATACTTGTAACTAGTAGCATTCCTTAGCCGTACGCATTATAAAGGTTGAATCATAGTGGCTAGTGCGGATAGCTGTCAAAATACCCTCTACCATCAAAATTCAAAATTTCTTTATTGATTAGGACATTAAATATCTCTTTCAATCGTCAAAAAGGAAAGTAGGAAGGAAACACACAGTGACAAGCTGACCGCCCTATGGCCGTAGATAAACCCATCCCACGCCAACCACGACCGAACCGTGCTCGACAATGCCTAGCAGAGCCGGAACGCGTTCGATATCTTGTATAGGTATGTCTAGTATAATTAAGAAAAACCACCTAACACTACAGCAAGAGTAAGCCAGTCCACCGAGGCAGCACCCGTTCACGAGTATAATACATCCTCACCCTACCCTTACCACTGACGATCGAACGGGAACTAGTCTGCGTCGGTGTCTTGATACTTGTAGCTACTAGGTTAGTATGCGACGCGAATGCTGACAGCAGCTGTCAAAATACCCACTACCATACTCACTACCCTTGCCACTGAGGACCGAGCGGAAATAGCCCTACTAGTCTGCGTCGGTGTCTTGATACTGGTAGCGTTCCTTAGCCGTGTACGCATTATAAAGATTGAATCAAAGCGGCTCGTGCGGATAGCTAGGCGCCTAGGCGACCATGTGCACAGCGTACACGATCGGACGGGAATAGCCCTACTAGTCTACATTGGTATCTTGATACTTGTAGCTAGTGGGTTAGTATGCGAGGCGGGTGCCGACAGCCGACGCGGCGCGGGCGCGCGGTCGTCGACCCTGCGCCGGCGCAGTGTCGAGCGTGGCGGGCGGCGCGGCCTGCTGTCTGGGCTATGAGGGTGCTAATTTACAAATAGCGCTTATTACATTTGACTAATTTAATAAATAATAAATAAATATGCTTGGACAATACACACAGCGCCATCTAGCCCCAAAGTAAGCAAAGCTTGTGTTATGGGTGTCAGACAACATACACACAACACCCAGACCCCTAACAGAAACTAAAATCATCATTTCGATTTCTGCACCGCCGGGAATTAGATATACTCCGTAAAGTGATGCAGCCTAATATAAGGAATAGATTCCTTACAGATAACTGTGTTTAACAGAGATGCGTTTTGGTGCGTTTTTTTTTAGTTTTTACGTATTCGGCCGAATAGTTAGGAGAAATATTTATAACTAGCGACCCGTCCGGGCTTCGCACGGGTAGTAAGTAACCTTAACAAATTATACACCTAAATCTTCCTTCCTTAATCACTTTTTATTTGTGAAAATCGCGTGAAACACCATTCTGTTATTGAGTTTATCGCTACACAGAGAGATAGGCGCGGCGTGGGACTTTGTTTTATCTATACATAGTTTAAAACAAAGTCGCTTCCCGCCGTCTGTCCCTATGTGTAACAGGACCACGATATGTCCGTATTGACTGACAGTAGTAAACATTATAAAATGTGGATATGGCAATAATCTGGGGATAATCTGTCCTTGTCAGTCCTTCTTGTAAACATTCAGTTATTTGGCTTGAACTTGTACTTTAAGTTTGACTAACTTATTAATCTTGCTGAAAATTATCTTTTTAATTGTTTTGCCCATTATTTAATAATATTTTTCATAATTCACGAAAATAAATAATCCTACAGAAATCAAATTGTTTGTTATGACTTGTATGAATGACGTTCTATTACTTTTAAAGAACTTGTCATAAGTTGCCGTACAGAGATTTTTTTTAAATAAGCGATTCGGTGTTAGAGCTCGTCTAGTCTAAAATGACGCGCCCCACTACTTAGTTAGTTGATTTCGATGTGTGAGTGCAAATATTAATAACGACACTTCATCTGTGTGGGAGCCAATGAACGACGCGTGCTCCTACGTTTGAATCTCACCGGCAACTGAATGACCAATTACAACGGCATTTGTATATATGTATATTGCGTCCATATTTTAAACTTGCTTGTGTGCGTTAATGCGATAGTGGGGCGCGTCGTTTTAGATTAGACGAGCTCTACCGTGGTCTTATTATATCTGTGTACGCTTAACTTTTAAACTACGCAACGGATTTTAATGCGGTTTCCATTAAATACACAATGGGTTGAGTGATTCAAGAGGAAGGTTAAGGTAGGTAAGGGTAAAATAGGTGTACACGAACGAAGGCGCGCCGGATCCAGTAGTATCCACTAATATTATAAAGAGGAAAGGTTTGATTTTTTGTTTGTTTGTTTGTATTGAATAGGCTTCGAAACTACTGGACCGATTTCAAAAATTCTTTCACCGTTTGGAAGCTACACTATCTCCGGGTGACATAGGCTATATACCCGTGTACCCGTAGTGGTACCCGTGCGAAGCCGGGGCGGCTGCTAGTACTATATATATGTATAGTGAAGTTGCCAAATATACCGAATACCTCATCTAATGGTTAAATTTTGGTTGTTCACAAATCATTTTTATGTATGTCGTGTCAATTGTTTTCGTATTTGGCCGAATAATTGGGAGAAATAGATTGGGAGATTAAGATTTATTTTATTACTCTTACACAAGATAATACATTTAAGATATATTTAAATACATTTTTGTGAAAAGAGATCGTCAAATATAATGGATTTATACAAATTAACAAAAGGAATATACTTAATTAATAAAATGATTACATAATGTAAAACATGTCCATGAAAAATTCATGTCAATACAAGATTAAACATGTCAATAAAATAAATTTAAATAACCTAATTAAATGTCAAAAGTTAATACATTCAATAATGTACAAATTGTGTCAGTTTACAGAATAAAATGTCAAAGTAAAACCATCCATAATAACAATGTCAAACCTTAAAAATAAATAAATCAAAACATAATTACAATTTTAATACTAAATGTCAATAAGATAATGCAATTTTTTATTATGAATAGTTTTCGTTGAAATTATGACTTAAAAATTCTTTAACAGAATAAAATACATTGTTCAATAAAATGAAATATGAAAAGAGTTGCCGAATATGCGTACCGAATATCTGTAGTATAGTGGTGTTCCTCTCCCGCAGCGCAAGGCGGAGCCCGTGATCCTGGAGTACTTCGAGCACGGCGACACCAACGCCGCCGCCGAGGAGTTCCTCGAGTTCGTCACCGCCAAGTGGTGCCATCTAGTGAGTGGACTTATACTTTTTTCCCTAAGGTGTCAAATGGCTGCCTGATGGTAAGCAGTCGCCGCGGCCTACGGCCATTTGCAATACCAGGGGCTTCACCCACGCGTTGCCGACTCTGTAAAAACCTTTTCACCCCTTTCTGGAAGAATATCGTGTTGTACTATCCAGGGAAAACCTCTCCAGGTAGTTCATTCCACAACGTTAGTGTGCGTGGGAGAAAGAGAGAAAGCTTGCTTCCCTTCTCCCGTGGCGTAAGGCTTCTTATGCGCTGCCGCACTGCCGAAAATTGTTAACACCGAGGAGATTTTGACCTTTTGACTTATTGACAAGCTGTCTTTGTAGCATCTGGACATTTTGAAAATTGGACATTCCAACTTTTGGACATTAGTCCAAAAGGTATGGTAAGGTAAGGGGGTATTACCCCCGGCCCTTTTTACAATAAATAACTTTTGGACAATAATATATTTGGGCCCGGGGTCCGCCTTCACCATGATCCAGGATTTGACAGATCATATAATTACAGTGGAACGACTGCCGTCTGACCTCCGTGACTCTGTTAACAGGAGAACCTGACCAGATTGGTATCATGGTTACGCAATCATTCGCCTGAATGTGCAGGTTGTATCACGATGTTTTTCACCGTAAGAGCATCGGTTAGTTTTCAACGAATGTACCTACATAACTCAGTCAAGAGTCATTGGTACATGGCGGCACTGGGGCTCGAATCCGGTACCTCTCGCTTATAAGTCGGACTCCTTAACCATCGTCATCGGCTATGGCGATTGTGGATAGTGTGTTTATAAAAGTATTATACCACTAACGATATTTCAACTGGATGCGGAAGGCACAAGACTGGCCTTTGTGGAGATCTTTAGGGGAGTGTCTTTCGGCTGTTACGATGATATTTCAATACTACAACTACCGACGTGATTTGCAGATATGCGAGACGATAGTGGAGATCGCTCTCGACCACAAGCCGTCCCACTGCGAGATGGCGTCAGTACTGATCTCAGATTTGTACGGCAGGGTGTTCTCTGCCAAGGATATTGGATATGGTGAGTGTACTTCCTTTTTTTTGTCCAGGGCGGCCAGGACATCCAGGACATCTTCTGCAACCTAAGGGGAGCAGATGTTGGTACCTGTAGACTTGTCCCTTTGAAGAGTCTTCACTTTTCTCTTTTGTGGTTATAATGTAATTCAAATGCGAAACTGCCAAGATGTGAGGCATCCCGGCTTTTTTACTTATAGAACCTACACAAGAGGATATGTCAGTATTATTGCTACAAAAAGTCAAAGCTAGGGTCACTTTTTTTGTGGCAGGCTCTGCACAGGCTAACCAACGTTTTAGGGGTCTCCTAAACGTCTACTATATGTTAACCTACGGCACCCTCACAATCTATTACTTACTTGATGCTTTGCCTCTTATAGGCTATGCCTAAATAAGCAATGAAGAATCCTGCGAACAACGTACTGACGCACGCAAAACTACGCCATGCTGTGTACGTACACGGTCGCACGAATACATTGACAAACAAACTAGGGGGTCTAATTCTCGTGCTGTGTCATCTCGAATTCACATTTAATAATATCATTGAAATGTCCATTAAAGCAAAAAATATTTTCTCAACTATCTTCGACAGTCGTATATTGTCAAAGATCAATTTCAGTTATGTTTTAATACAGTTTTTTGGTTAAGAGAAAATGCCGAATTCGAGATGACACCGCTCGGGAATCACCTTCCTAGGCCTATTGACAACCAAACTACGTCAGGTCATACACTGGCCTTATGTAACTGTTGACAGCGCGCCATTTCTTAATTGAACTGAGCTTATAGGATTCTTGGCTTCATGAGATCTTTTATCTATCCCACCCCCACCAGCCTTCGAACGCCTCCTGGCCAAGCTCCCGGACCTGGTGCTGGACACGCCCGACGCGCCCACGCTGCTGTCCAACTTCATCGGGCGCTGCGTGGCCGACGACGCGCTGCCGCCGCGGTTCGTGCAGGCCAGGGCCGCCGACAAGGAGCTCAATGCGCCAGCCCGGTGAGAAAACATAGTGGGTCACCGATGTATAGTGGTAGGTCACATGTGGATCAAGGTGGGTCAAAGTAGGTCACATGTGGGTCAAGGTGGGTCACTTGTGTGAGCTGGTGGGTCACTATTGGGAGTCGCTAGGGATCAAGATAGGAGTGGGAGAGGCATTGTTGGGTGGGTCCCAGGCTATAGCCTCCTGGCCAAGCTCCCGGTCCTGGTGCTGAACACGCCCGAGGCGCCCACGCTGCTGTCCAACTTCATCGGACGCTGCGTGGCCGATGACGCGCTGCCGCCGCGGTTCGTGCAGGCCAGGGCCGCTGACAAGGAGCCCAATGGGCCCGCCAGGTGAAAAAATTTTGGTGGGCCAAAGTGGGTCACCGATGTATTGTGGTAGTAGGTCAAGGTGGGTCACTACGGAGATATGGTGGGTCACTTGTGGGTCGAAATGGGTCATGCTGAGTCACTAGTGTGAGCTTGTGGGTCACTATTATAATCACTAGGGATCTAGATGGGAGGGAGAGGCATTGGTGGGTAGGTCTCTAGAGGGATCCAGGTGGGACACTACTGGGGCCAGCCAGATGAGAAGCTTGGTGGGTTAATGTGGGTCATTGATAGACCACGGCAGATGGCCGTGTGGTGTCCGGCAGAGTAGAATAGCACCAACCCCTTTCATTCGTGGGTGTTGTACAAGGCGACTAATGTTTTCGAGGCAAAAGATCTAGAGTCTCCGTAGTCTGGAAAATGGGCAGCAGCATTTTCCATTGTTATATTTAAACACTGCGCTCTCCAACCCGCCTGCCAAGCGTGGAGATTATGGCAATAACCTCCCCTTTCGTGAGAGAGGCCCTAAGTCCTGTAGTGGATTGTTATGGGTCACCAACGAATCATGGTGGGTCACTTACAAGGGTAATTGTGTATCGATAAAGGGGGCATGGTGGGTCATTTGTGAGTCGTCGTGGGTCAATTTTATTACGGAAAAATAATAGGTTTCCACGGGAATTGGGATTGTTACAGAGATCCGAACTTCGCTCGGGTAAAAGCCGCTGAGCACGGCTAGCTAAATATAATAAAATAGAGAAAAAGAATAACGTATCCCTCTCCTTCCCAGGCAAGCTATCCACCGAGCGGAGACTCTGCTGTCGATGAAGCAAGGCATGGTGAGGCTCGACAACATCTGGGGCACCGGCGGCGGGGTCAGGCCTGTCAAGTCGCTCATCAGGTGAGCATACATCCACTGCTACATACAGACAGACAGACACATTTACACACAGGACAGACTACAGTACTTTAGAGAGCAAATACAGAAGGTTAGAGAAGAAGAACCAGATTGGGTGAGTCATGGTGGGTCACAAGAGAACACAATGGGTGATTCTAGGGACACAATGGATTACTCCAGGGACACAATGGGTTACTCCAGGGACACAATGGGTTACTCCAGGGACACAATGGGCTACTCCAGGGACACAATGGGCTACTCCAGGGACACAATGGGCTACTCCAGGGACACGGTGGGTCACCAGGGAACTGCCACAATAGTAGGTCACTAGAGGGACAATGGGGCACAAGGGAATATGGTGCACAAAGCACAAATATACAACTCTTACACAAAATGACACAAAAAATAATAGCCACCCATTCTTTTGACATTCCGTAGCGATGCCAAAAACAATACTAACCGTAGTAACAAACCTGATAAAGTGCGTAGTGAAAGTATAGTGAATAACGACGAAAGTAAACCTATATTGGTATAGGAAGTTCACCCCTAGATCGGATTATAGCAGACACTTTTCCTCAGGCAAATCCAACTCCTCCTAAGTGCCCCATTTTCACCACGAGCTCGTCTACGAGACCGTACTCTTGGCTCTGGACACGATCAACTCCACTTTTGAGGCATCATAGCTTCTGATCGGATGCACCGATTCCGATGCTGATATCAATACTAGAAAGCCAGTGTAATCGAGTTGGTGCCTAGCTTTGTTTCATTAAAATCGGCTTATAATAGTTTAGGAAACATTCGAATTTAAGTAAACTTCGTCGCGGAAGTTTTCCTTTCGGTCAGGTTTTAACGGTCTTTTCTCCATTCCCCAGGCAAATCCAACTCCTCCTAAAGGAGTACCTCCTCTCCGGAGATGTCTCCGAAGCCACCCGCTGCGTGCGAGAACTGGAAGTTCCTCATTTCCACCACGAGCTAGTCTATGAGACCGTACTCTTGGCTCTGGAGACGATTAATTCCACGGTTGAAGAGAGGCTTTGTACGCTGCTGGCAGAGCTGAGGCGGAGTCTCCTCGTGGCGCCGGATCAGATGGATCGGGTGAGTGCATATATACATACAAACATATAAAAAAAAAAAAAATTCGTCGACTAATTCACACAACGCCATCTAGCCCCAAACTAAGCAAAGCTTGTGCTATGGGTGCTAGATAACTGATATACTACTTATATACTTTTAAATACATACTTATTATACATAGAACACCCAGACCCGTAGCAGAAATTAAAATCCATCATTAAAATCTCTGCCCGGCCGGGAATCGAACCCGGGACCTCTTGCGTGGCTGACTGGCATGTTGACCACTGAACCACTCAGGTCGTATGACCTCATGAGTAGTAAGTGTGTACAACATTTAGCGACGTATATAGTGATATTTTACAATGTGGACATTTTGCAACTTGCACATTTTGCGACTTGGACATTTTTTTACCAGTGGACATTTTGCAACTGGGACATTTTGAGACTAAACGTTATTATTAACAATAATTTTCTTCTATCCATCTCCAGGGCTTCCTCCGGGTCCTAGAAGACATGGCCGACATAGTGTTGGACGTGCCTCTAGCGTACATAATGCTGGATCGCTTCCTGGAACGCTGCCAGCGACGGTTCCGGCTCGGGGACCACGTGCTGCAGCGGGTGCCTACCAGGTACGCATATACACATGTATACATATAGGCTGTGATAGGATCACGCATACGCTGTGATATACTATCGTAGACACACACTTACGCATACACTCAGGCACGCTCAAGAACACACTTAGACACGCTTAAGCACAGAGTGTGTGTGTGTGACATACTCACATACACACTTTTACGCTCACCTAACAGATTACAATTTAACACACTGACGCACGCACACACTGACATACTCTCGTACACACACTTACAGACTCACGCATTCAGACTTATGCGCTCGCCCACACATTCTCAACACACTCACCTACGCACTCACTCTAACACACTCATGCACACACACTTACATTTCATCTTAGTCCTCACAGTGACATCGCACCTGCGGTTCTGTATTTTTGTTACTTGCAACCTATATTCTGAAAATGTAGATGTTATGGGCGACAGTTACCACTTGTTATCAGGTGGGCAGTCTGCTCGTTTGTCACTGAATAACATAAAAAAACACTCATGTACACGTTCTTACACACTTTGACACACTCACGCTCGCACTGACACTCTCACACACACATTCTGACATGCTCACGCACGCACTCTGACATGCTCACGCATACACACACTTACAAGCTTACGCACACACACTTACAAAGCACACACGCACACACGTATGCAAACTCATCCACACGCATTGAAACACGCTACACTCACGTATACACTGACACACCCCCGCATACAACGAACGTATTGACACAGACACACAAGTGTGTAGACGACTGCAAGTTCTAATAACCCTTTTATCGAACCGTTTCCTCTTTTTCCCACCAGGGGCCGCAAACGCTTCGTCTCCGAAGGCGACGGCGGCGCGATCAAGGACCACGCGCTGAAGTTGCGCGAGTAAGCACGCGCCGGCACGCGCCAGCACGCACGGGCACGCACCAGCACGCACCGACACCGCGCCACGGCCAGGGGACGGTTGGCACCTCGATTCTCGTTGCGGTTTTGATGTGAGACTTGTATTTTTTTGTCAGTTCTGTATTTGTATAGTTATGGGACTCGAATCGAGAATTAATGTTCGAATCATCCGGCAAATGGTATCAAATTTTATTTTTGTGAAAAGTGTTTAAATATGCTTATATAGCTATTTAATTTAATATTTGTATGCCCAAAATAGGGCTAGGAATAAAGAGATATCGAACTTTATAACAACTAAGTCATGCATACACACCTATGTTACAAATAAATTACTTTGAACTGTGAAAAATGCGAATCATGATTCGAATATACCGAAAGATAAGTTGGCCGAGCAATGAAAGATTCGAATCCGCGAGCTGATTCGAATCAAATGATGGATTCGAATCAACTCGACAGTCCGAATCAAGCTATGAATCAAATCAACATAAAATCTCATCCCGAATCGAGTTTTGACCGCCATCATTCAAATCATTCGTGATTCGAGTCCCATCTCTAGTTCTGTACATGTTTGACACTTAAAATGTCGACCAACATTTTTGTTTCGAGTATTGAGTTGTACATGTACACCACCGCGCCAAGGATAAATTTGTATGGTAACCCTAATTTCTTATTACGGTCCCCATGTTTAGTGTTTAAGTTGTACAAACATGAGAAGAGAAAAGAAAATATTTTTCATATACACTCTTTTACATCGGCTGTTTAAGTTTTGTCGTTTATAGAATTTTAAACCGCGAGGATTGAGCTATTTGAGCCGAAACCAGCGCAAGGAGTTTCTGACATGACGTCACTTGACGTCAGGTGACCAGACAGTGACGTTAGGTAATAGGCGAGTGACCCGACAGTGACGTGTGGTGACGCAAGTGGCGTCACTGATAGTCGAATGACTGACGGTCAAGTGACGTCACTGAGATAGTCCAATGACTCACTTTCACCTGACGTCACGTGCAGTCAAGTTAAGTGAGGTGACAGTCGAGTGGCGTCACTGATAGTCAAATGAGTTACGGTCAAGTGACGTCACTGATGATCGAATGGCTGACAGTCAAGTGACGTCACCGATGGTCAAATGAGCGGTCAGTGTCATCACTAGACCGTCAGTCATTCGACCATCAGTGACGTCACTTGACCGTAACTCATTTGACTATCAGTGACGTCACTTGAACGTCAGCCATTCGACCATCAGTGACGTTCGCAGTAGTTCAGTGACTTTAGATGAGAGTCGAGTGACTAGTCAGTGACGTCAGGTGACAACCTTGCCGCGACGTGGCAGTGGTGACCCAACCAGGCAACATGTTACATACAGACTGCATAAGCAATATTGTGATTATATTATAACTACAATATAAACAGTACTATGTATCCTTCTCCTTGGATTATTTGTGTGTCTTTTATAGTGTTTTTTTTTCAATGGGGTCGTGATTCTACAGCTGTATTTTGTATTCACTTTGGTATTGACTCCATCAAATGACGTTTGTGTGTTCTATATGGCATGAATACACCACAGTATCCCTATAAAGTCCTCTATCTTCCAGTGAAGTTCTTTCGAAGTCGGCTCAGCAATTCCGTAGATAAGGACAAAAAAAGGTTTTTACGGATTATTAGAAATATTATTCTGTTTTTTCTCTATGATATTCGTATCGTATAATCGTGACCCCAGCTGAAAGTGATTGAACAGATTACAATACATATTTTGTACTTTAATAAGTACAAAATATTTAATATTTCTAATGAAATAATATAAAAGCATTCGAACAGAGTTATGTGCAATCGATTGAACAGGCTTTGCTACAAGTAGTTTTAAAAACTAAATTTTATAAAAATAATGCAAAAACCGCTTCCAAAATGTACCAGCTGTGGCAATAATTGGTAACTAATATTAAAATAAATTGAAATATTATAAAAAAAAATTATAATGTAAAAAATAAATTATGAAAGAGAAGCTATGGCTGTACGATGGCCACTGCCTTGGCCTTAACGAAAAAACTTATTGACATTGTTTTGTTAGATGGATATCTTTTTATTGTTTACTTATTGGTTGTTTGTTATTATGTTAAAAAAGTACATTTTACTAGATTGTACAAGACATTCGCATTAAGCTGTGAAAAAAAATACGCTTCTCTTCCAAATAAAATAAAAATTTCGAGGCCATAAATAAGTCCAAAGGCGTTATCAGAGAAGGTTAGTGCTTCGCACTAGATTAAAAAAAATACCGCTTTTTTTCTTCAAGTACAATTTTAGAACGTTAAAAGGAGTTTTTGTACAAAAAACAGTGGCACGGTTGTCGTAGGTATTTGGTGCGTGTAGTCGCGTGAAAAGACTCTTTAATTTTGTTTTTCTTTCTTTTTTATATTACCTACCTACTTAGCTTTTATATATTGTGAAAGTAAATAAAACCGCTTTTCCAAACGATGACGCATGCGAAATTACTGCAGCGTTGTGATTGGTTAACTTGGACGCCATTTTGTTTTTGTCGTGCTCTGATTGGTGGGCCCTGTAGATTTTTTTTTTTAAGTCTAAATTGCTCTGGGAAGCGGTCGGTTTCCCTTTTCAAGTTTACTTTATACGCAGAACGCATTTGGCGCTGATTTTAGTGACAACCAACAATGGACGCTTTTATAATTTGTGACGTGACGATATTATCATGGACGTCGTGTACGATATAGGGGAAAAGTGGCTCGTACGATTCGGATGTGGAATGAGCTCCCAGCCACAGTGTTTCCTTTGGACTATGACATGGGATCGTTCAAGAGGTATATTAGAGGTCTCTTCAGAGGTGGGCAACGCATTGGTGACTTCCCTGGTGTTGCTGATGTCCATAGGCGGCGGTGACCACGCACCATCAGGTGGCCCGCTTGCCTGCTGTGTAACAAAAAAAGGGGAGATTTTTGTTGTAAAGGCTCTTCTAGTAAATACCTCCATTTCATGCCACCTCTCCCCTATATCGTGGACGTCCACGATAATATCGTCACGTTACGAATTATAAAAGCATCCAGGTAGCAAAAACTTAAAAGATCCCTACGATCAGTAAAATAATTTGACGATGTTGACCACTGAACCACTCAAGTCGTCTTTTCAATTAAGTAGTGGGGCGCGTCATTTCAGCTTAGACAAGCTCTACCATAATATTACGTATGTATCTACAAGTTATTTGCGCTAAAGACCTATCGGTTTAAAACCTACAGTTACTTACAGTACCTATACTAACTTTATCTTGGGTATTATTGTATTCTTATCTATAAATTGTTTTTTAAGTTGCGTATGTGAACATTCTAATCAGCACTTACTTTTGTTGTAATTTAAATTCTATTTCGTTTCATAGCTTAGTCTTAATCTTTCGGCGTTTAAAACGATTTGTGAACTGATTTAAAATGGGAGCGATTCACGCGCTGTGATATCTCAAATTCGACGTTATCTCTAGCCTAAAAACTGTATTAAAACGTCACTGAAATTGATTTTCGACTATATGCGTCTGTTGAAGATAGTCATGTCAACTTCTTCTTATCGAGTCGATGGACTAAACTCTGGCTTACACTTTATTCGCCCAGTATTCGGCGACGCGTACAGCTTTGAACTGGCATCAAACAAGTCCTCCAATGTCATTATTAATGGAGATATGTGTCTGGAAAAAATGTCGAAAACGAAATGTCACAGAGCGAGAATTAGGTCCCAGGGCCTGTAGTGTCTACAAATGTCCAAAAAGGACTGTTTATACTATTGTATTATGCGATAACTGCGCCCTCTACAGAACATGGCATGACATGCACGACCGACTCAGAGTATTGACATTGACACAGTTATAAGTTAGCTGTTAGTACAGGCGCCTACTGCTCAGCCGGTCCAGCCAAGATCCTATTGTGACAGTAGTTCAAACTAAAATCTGTCCAGACAAGACTGTCTGTACGGTTCGTAACAGAATACTTAGCTGTATGGGCTGGATCCCTTAGCGTTTCCCGTAAGGGGTAAACTGACCAAAAAATATCTTTGGTCGCTGGTACGCCATATTTGTTTACCAAATAAGACAAGTCAGTCTTGGACAGATGCGTTGCGAAGCTAGCCGAACATAGTCCATAAGTTACCATCGTCAATCGCAATAGGCATTGGCATCTTGGCTAGACCTACTGGATTGACCAAGCGTCAGTTGCAGTCGATACTAATCCTTACGATGTACAAAATAAAGTCGCTTTTGGATTAATTCGGAAGCCGACCTTCGTCGGACGTCCGATCACGTCTCCCGTACCCAATAACGACTTTATTTTATACTGCGTAAGGATTAGTATCGACTGCAACTGACGGTTGGTCGGCTCCAGCCAAAACGGAACGCCTAACTAATAAAAATCCTGCCTGAGCACCAGGTGGCAGTAGTTACGCTGTTTTGATTTGTACTAATGTATTTTTAGGACTCGTTTGAGAACTCAAGGCCCATATTGTATTTCTTTGTTCTTTGTTTCTAAGTCAGATGTGTATTTTATATTACTATAAGTTTTCTCCTTCTCCTTGTGAGTCCTTGTTTATATTGAGAGGGGGGTTTTATTCTTGCTTTAAACAAAATTATAAATTTGGCAGCGGAAATTGTGATTTGGGCAGCGGATGAATTATTTGGGCAGTTGATTCCAATTTGTACATGTCAATATTTGCATTCATCTGTATTTACAATTTTCGCTGCTCGCACCGTACGAAATTGTCCGGTTTAAAACATATTTAGTCACTTATGGGTGTGTGTTATGATAAATCTTGGTGCCTGAATTGATTTCGATTGTGTTTTAGTCATCGATAGGTTCGCTTTTTTGTGTTTTTTTTTTCTTGTATGTAATACAATTTTCGTTGTAACATTCAGTGTCTCCTGCTGTGGTGCCGCCTATCTTCGATTGTTCGCCGCCATTTTGATGCAATTGACTTTAAACTTTAAACCAATCGCAGCGAGACGGCTCTGGCTCTGGCTTGCTGCGATTGGTCCACACTCAATTGTATCAAAATGGCGGCTTGCTGTCGGAGATCGGCTGTACCGCTAAAAGCTGCATTATAGAACTGCTAGATGGCAGTAAAATCACTGTGAAGCAAAGTCTTATTCCAGTACTTTGCTCGATTATTCATTGATGCAAAAGTAAGAAAGGGGCGGCTGGCTTAAGCCGGGATTAACCGCTTTGATGAGTTTGTGAAATTACTGCTGAATATAGTTTACACATGTTAACGGTATTTTCCGGGTTTCCTACCGCGTACCCTTGTTGACGAGTAGCCCGATATTTCGACGCAGGCATGCATCATTGTCGCGGGACGACTGGAAAGCTCCGGACGGTGTTGGTTAGCGATAAAGCGGCCGAAACCAATCTACCCGCTTTCGCAAAAGTTGTCTGCTACTACCGGAACTCGAACTCACTTTTAAGTCACGGCACAACACTGACCGTATCACTCACTCTTTTAGTCTTATTTCGACCTGGTTCTGGTGAATGAATCACTGGTGACCAAGTATTCGATATCGTCAGCAACGGTACGCGGTAAGAAACCCGGAATATACCTTTAAAATGTGTGATAATAACCGCAATAGTTTGAAACATTATGAATGTAGTTTAGTTTCTTCAGATACATAACCCTACTGGTACCACTTCTATCGATATCCATACGCCGAATCGGTTTTTAATGTAATCCGCCATCTTAGTTTTACTGGCTAAAGACTACAATAACGCCATCTAGCGGTATCAACAACTTCTACTAGTTAACCTTGTTTTTATCCTAAATGACTGGAAACTGTAATGTGCACTGATACAATATTTCGATTTTTAATTACCGAAAGTCAGTCATGACAATAAGATAAATTTCTGTATTTTTTATGTATTCATTGAAATATTGAAAAAGAAAATTGTACCAACGCACGCAGACTGCAAAACGTAAAGTCCCGCCTAAACTGACAACTAGATGTCAAGGATTGAAAAGTGCATTTTGTTTTATTTTTTATTTTACTTCTTATTATTACGTTTTTTGTCATAGAATGTAAGTTGTATTTTGGTTGGCGATAGGGTTGCGGTATGCAATCCAATGTACATATTTATGCCGCGATTATACATAAAATTTAATAATAAATAAAATAGATTATGTTCTCTTGCTTGGTGTTTCATTTGCTGTCTTCTCTATTTTTTTTATACCACAAGGGTCAATTAATGATGGCGCAGAATCCTAGCGCATTTGTAAAAGTTAAGTTGCAAATTAACCAGTAACAATGTAATAAGCATAAATCAGGAGTGTCGGTGGCCGAGCGGTTAGGGTATCCGACTCGTAAGCGACAGGTACCGGGTTCGAATCCCACTGCGACCATGTACTAATGACTCATTTCTGAGTAACGTACATTAGTTGAATACTAACCGATGCTCTTGCGGTGAGGGAAAACGTCGTGATGAAACCTGCACATTCAGGCGACTGAATGTGTAACCATGATCCAACCAATCCGGTCAGATTCCCCGGGCAGCAGGGTCACGGAGGTCAGACGGTAGATGCTCCACTGTAATTACCTGATTCATGGCCAAGGCGGACCTCGGCCCCTCGCGCGCGAGAAGACCGGTTAGTATTCAAGTAATGTATTGGCCGGGGTATTATCCTGAGATGATCATAATGGTATATTACCTAGGGTGGCACACGACCCAAGTCTGACCATCACGACTGTTCACCAGATGGAAAATGGCCACTGTCGTCCAGGAACTCGGTGGCTTTCCATCCGACAACGCCGTAACTTAAGAACTCTTTCTCTCCTTCATTCAATTTTGCACGACCCAGCTATTCCAAAATACTTAAAATGTAAATTCCAGTTTCTCTCTGATAATCATGACCGTAATCTCCGTTCTTCATACAATCTTTTATTGAATTTCCCTCTTCATCGGACTGGGTTTGTTTCTAATTCGTTTGCTTTAACAGCGATGAGACTCTGGAATGATCTTCCCCCTGACATAAGATTAATATCTAGGAAATTCTGTTTTAAGAGAGCAGTACATAACCATTTCCTGAACACTCCTTAGCTCCTAATTTATTCCTTGTTCCTTTATTCCTTTTACATCCCTTTTCTTCATAAAGCCACAAGTACCTGAATAATTTTGGGTAACTCATGCAGTTAATTAATTAGTGTAAAATATCTATTGCTACTTTTAACTTTTAGGGTATTTATTATTATTATTTATTTATTTTTATAAATTTTATTGTGGTTGAATAAGCTTATGTGTAATCTTAACTTGTAAGTAATCTTCCTGCACCGTATACCTTTTGTCAACTGTTATCTCTCCTGGTAGACTGGTAGATAATGCTATTTTAGCTTTAAGTCCGCCAATGTACTGTTTGTGCATGAAGTATAAATAAATAAATAACATAAGGAGAGCAGATGTGGTATACCAACCTTTTCAGGTACTGGTAGACAGTGCTTTTTGAATAACTCCCAAGTTATAGTACAAAGACTTCGGGAGGGAGATCATTTCATGTCTTGCATGTGCGCGGTGAAAAGGTTCGCGATGCCCGTACGTTAGTTAGGTGCCAAGCTTCCACGATGTGAATGAAATCTATCCCGACATCGCAGGGGGCGGTGGCGTAAAAGTGACGGTGGCTCCAAACTAAATATATCCTCGGAAAATTTCCTGCGCCTCTGTGTGAGAGTGGTAGAGCTCGTCTAGTCTAAAATGACGCGCCCCACTACTTAGTTGATTTCGATGTGTGAGTGCAAATATTGATAACGACACTTCATCTGTGTGGGAGCCAATGAACGACGCGTGCTCCTACGTTTGAATCTTACCGGCAACTGAATGACCAATTACAACGGCATTTGTATATGTATTGCGTCCATATTTTAAACTTGCTTGGGTGTGTTAATGCGATAGTGGGGCGCGTCATTTTAGATGAGACGAGCTCTACTTACTTACTTACTAAAACTTTTGAGATTGGCCTTATGCAGGCAGAGCATGCTCCAGAAAACTATAATGTACCTGTGTATAATGACTTTTCCAGTAAGTATTGATAGTTGGTTTCAAAAAGCATCAAGATGGCGATCCTACAATTTTGGTAATCTTTTTTTAATCTGTATGATGGTGGCAGTGATTTCATGCAGCCAACTAATACTAAACTTAAAAATAAAATGTTTATTAGTATAAACATAACTGTTAAAGGTTGAACGAAATGTAAAAAGAAATATTTATAGAGCTGGCACTATGTTCCATTATTATTACAACCTCTAAAATGGTTGAAAACTATTGACAAACACATATTATCCAATACAACGTACCCAGTGTTTATATCCTGTTTGCTATAAACCTATTTCAAGCGATTATCAATTACCAAAATTGTCGGGGCGCCATCTAGTGGGTGGTTAGGAATGCTTTAGATACCTATTGGAAAACTGCTCATTATCGCACATCGAAATAATATTGCGTAGTAGGTACATATTATTCGGAGCGTCGGTGGCCGACTCGTAAGCGAGAGGTTCGAATCCCACTGCGGCCATGTACCAATGACTCTTTTCTGAGTTACGTATGTACATTCGTTGAATGTTAACCGATGCTCTTACGGCGAGTGAAAACATCGCGATGAAACCTGCACATTCAGGCGACTGAATGTGTAACCATAACCCAATCTGGTAAGCTGGCCCTGGTAGCAGGGTCACGGAGGTCAGATAGCAGTCGCCTCACTGTAAGGACCCCGGGTCCTCGTGCGCGAGAGTAGTACAACCGGGACATTAACGCAATCATTATTATTTTTGCGAGTAGCATAACGGGTCCGGAACGGTCCGGCGGGCAACCGCTATTCATACAATAGTTAAGATGGGTTTTAGATTACAAAAAAAATAAATTGTAAGGTAAATATTTATTTAATACTTAATTTTATAATACAACAACTTGCCTAATCAAAGCACCGATAATTATTGCTAACTATTTTAAAAATAATATCGTGCACGTAGGTGAGATTCGGGAAAATCATAATCATCTACAATTAAATAATATCTTAAAAACAAATTAGAATATAAATATATTTTTTTTTAAATACATAACAATTGAAGATTAATAGGAAGATATGGAAACATTTTATTATGTTGAGCATTATGGTTTACGTACAACTTTATTTTTAAAGGGCCCCATTCATTAACAGTCCGCCTGCAGTCTGGTCGTATCTGGCGGCCTGCCGTCCTAGGCCAATAACTACACACTAAAGTTATTATTGCCTGCCGGCAATGGCCTGCTGCGACGTCTGCGACTACACACGAGCAGTCGGGAGTCGGCAGTTTCTGTAAAACTGAAGGCGCTCCACTGACGGTATACAGGCCGCCGTCTAATGTATGTTTATCTGGCTTCAAGGCCACAGGCTAGTCGGCCGATATCTGTCCGACGCTGACCGGAATCGTCAAGCCCCGTGTGCCCGCTCTCAGCTCGTATTAGTCGACATTCCGAAACCTTAAACGGAACTATTAGTGTGGAACTTATTGCGATTAATAGACAGACTGATATCGTCCGGCGAACTGTTAATCTGTAGGGTGGCCCGGCGCTGAAGGCTTAGTATCCATCTCAAATGTGTGGAAAGGTCCACAACTTCGCAAAAAGTCATGGCGGGCACATATTGGCGCACAGTCAAACAAACAGAAGGTAACTCGTAAATAACAATTTCATAGCAGAAACCAGGATCAATGTAAGTGAAAGTGGCCTCTTTTAGTGAAAAACCTTTGTTTCAACCTGCATAGCTTTCTATTTGTTTGACCTGCATTGTATCTAACATTTGTGCAGAAGCCGTGAGTGTAATATAATAATTATTGTATTACAAATTATCTATAAATATATACCTATCATAGTGTAATCATGAATTTAGGTCATTATAGATATACATGATTAGATATGGATGATTCCAAAGGACAGACTAATAGTAACTGGACGGATCAGATCTACCTATCTACATTATACAATTTTTATAACATTTAACACTTCCCCAGCTTACTCAAATATCAGAGAGGCTACAGCAGTGCTACGTATCGTAGCGCGCATATCAAATGGTCCGGCCAGAGTCGTGCCACACGCGCAGCAAAAGTGTTAACTAGGCAAGCATTTGCCATTTCACCAGATGATATACTAGTTAGATAAACATTTAACATAATAACAAAAAATACTTCAATTAATGCAGATATTTGAAAATAACATTAGTAATATAATATCATTCAATCAAGTGTTTTCAGGGTTATTAAAATAATGCTACAGTGACAGTAACTAGCTTCAACACACTATAAGAATGTGCTCTTTATTCTTTGCAACCATTTCATTGTCGTTGACGTCGTTGCCCGTAGGCTGAGTACGGCTCCGGGACATTGCGCAGCTGCCACCAGTTCACGGCCACCGCTAACGCTGTAGCCACTGCTGCAGCAGTGATTATTATGCCCTTCACTAATGCCTCCATTTGCTTGGTATCTCTGAAAAGTAAACAATAGGTATTTAATTACATCAGGGATGTTATAAGCCAACTAAGGAATTATGACATCGGCTTGTCAAAATTATGGTACTCTGGGAAAAATTATGGTACAGTTTCTAAAAGCGTCTTACAGCGATATTATTTGCATTGAGATACTATCACAACTTTTGAATCTTAGTTAAATAGGTTTAAATTCCTTTGCTATATTTAAAAATGTATTACGAAATTTCGTCTGCAAAAAGGCAAGCAAAATACTAAACTGGCTGGGTGGAAGTGGGACCATAAAGTTAGAACCTATGGGTAATCTTAACTCGAATAGAGATAGCTTTCGTGGGTCCTTCATTTCGCTCGTTCGCGTAAGAAGTGACAGAAGCGAGTGAAATAAGGTCATGTGGCTGGAGGAAAGATGTAAAATTATCAAATTATGGTACTTTTGCGTACCATAATGGAAGTACTATGGTACATGTTACGAACACCTGAAAAATTGTACATGTACCATAATTATGGTACGTATAACATCACTGAATTACATTCTTGCTGATATATGACTAAACAGCAATGTAATAAGCTAATGAGACTGTAGGTAGAAAACACACTTTGTGCCTGTAGCCTGAGTTGTTAGGGTATCCATCTCATAAGCGAGAGGTATAGGGTTCGAATCCCACTGTGGCCATGTACCAAGGACTCTTTTCTTAGTTATGTACATTAGTTGAACACTAACAGATACTCTTACGGTGAGGGAAAACATCGTGATGAACCCTGTACACTCAGGTGACCGAATAAACTTTAATAAAAAATTGATTCTTGATTTTTCTAAGCTTTTTTAAATTGCACACTTTGTTATCTTCGAACCCGAGAGCACAACCGGGACATTAACGCCAAGATGATGAGTAGTATCTAAATTATTTAATATATTTTAAGTCCTATCAGGTATATCTGTCAGTAATCTACCGTACCGATTTATATGCCAAAAATTACACAGGTAGTCTAAATAAGACTCGGACGTAGCTAATACGCAATAAACACAACTATAAATACAGACACAATACAAGGCACTGATGTTGACTGTCGTATTGAGGCTGCTTGCCACGAGTGAGTGCTACTGCCGAAGTAGCTAAATAAACACGTACCTGCCTTCTTTGATTCTTGGTAATTCCCCGCCACAGAACAATATTACTCCACAGATTACTATAGATCAGATGGGAAGCGTCCATAGAGACACGGACGTCGTAGAGAAAACCGCCAGCATCGGTTTTGACGTATAGTTTGACATAACAATTTTGACAAGTGCTAGTGCTGCGGTCATATCAACATAACAATCTATCGATTGCGATTTGGCTAGGGATGCCACATCGATTACATTTTCTCGATTTTCATATTGTACTTTATTATTACTGAATTCTAATTCTTATATTAAAGAAAACACAAATGGCACATAATTAACATACATATAATTTGTCTAGAAATTAATTACAAAGTAATAGTAAAGCGCCTCTCAATTTAAAATAATCACCGCAGGATCACAGAATGTTCTCAAGTTGTGTTCGACACCACCTGAAAGTAAAAGTCAATAATGAAGCTTTAATGTCATCGTAGTACCAATGTATCAGTGCAAACCTGTGTACACCTGTAGATGTCCATTATCAAGAGGATGTGTACTATCAAAAGCAAAAATAAATTGATGACTCGAACAAATTATAGTGCACTTCAAATATAAGTTTGGCCATATAGAAGTCTTGTTTAGCCTTTGCTTATATTTACCTAATAGAAATTGATGTTTTAGTGCAGGTATAATATGTAGGTAGGTACTTATATCCAAATAAGTATTGCTTATTACAAGGGCCAATTAATTTTTCTGAGAGAAATAATTTAAATGTCAATAAATCTACAAAATTTTGGATGTGTTCTATCAAATGCAAAAATAAATTGATGACTCGAACAAATAATAGTGCACTTCAAATATAAGTTTAGCCATATAGAAGTTTTGTTTAGCCTTTGCTTATATTTACCTAATAAAAATTCATGTTTTGGTACAGGTATAAATGTAGGTAGGTACTTATATCCAAATAAGTCTCGCTTATTACAAGGGCCAATTAATTTTTCTGTAAGAAATACTTTAAATGTCAACACGCTCAATAAATATACAAAATTTTTAAGAAGTGTTTACACATAAAATAAATGCACTTAATACCAGTTAAGATTGTTAGCCCAATATGAACAACCAATGGTGAATGCATAAAGCAAAATGCAATTTCATGCTTTACACATATAACCAAACAAAATAAGTTTACAATAATATAGTATACTTTTCAATTAAAACAATTACCATAGTAGGCGCCTCTGGGTATTCGTGGTCATAATCTTGATTGATCATTCCTCAAAACACCTGGAAAATGGAAACAGGAATGTTAAGTATTCATAGTTAAAGGGAGCGGCAAGGAAAGGTTTTGTCTAATAATTATATTCTATGAATGCTTACAATGAAACATTCGGTATAATTTTAAGGTTATGTTCCGGGTTACCTATTGCATACCTTTGTTGACGAGTAGCCCGATATTTCGACACAGTTGCATGCATCATGGTCACGGGACGCGGTAGGAAACCCGGAACGGAACATAACCTTAAAATGTGTAATAATAACCGCGATAGTTTAAAACATTATATTAGGAATAATTTATGTAAAACGGCAATTTACTGATATTCTCACTTTTGAACCACCAATGAAAAAATAGGGATGATGTAGAAGTCCTCTACTAATGTAGAAGTCCTATTGCTAATCCATGAAAAGTAAAGGTGAAAGGAAAAGGACAACATGGCACAAATATGAACATTATACCCTTGTTAAAAACTTAAATTGTAATATACTACTTACTTTTATAAATAACAGAGTTTTCTTTGGCAGTGAAAACACTATGTTGGACTATGAGGTTTGAGTTATTTTAACTATATTTCGCAAGTGCTGGAGTTGGCCAATTTCACAATGTTTCTCTCAATGGGCATCCATGGGTCTCACGACACAGCGATATTGAAACATTGCTCAAAAATTCAAATAGAAGCCGATAGGAATCTATTATATTACAATAACAAATTAGAATTCACGAAAATACAAAAAAAACGATTTCTGTCAAAACGTAGTTTCTTTTTCTAGAAGTTCGGTTTGGCTTTGGATACAAGGTATCAATAGTAAATGTTTATAAAAAAAGAACTTTCGCGTATTATTTATATAGGTATATTAATTTTATTCTGAAAATGTATAAACATAATTTAAAGATATTATAATATTTTTTATTATCTGCACATATTGGTGATATTTTTGTATCCAACCGGGATGTCTAGTATGTAAAATTATATTTAAAAAGTTATTTGACAGCCACTCGATGCTGGCGGTCGCTTTTACTAAGTTTATGACTCTGGATACTGCGTTTCCACCCCGTGTATTACTCTACCGATTCCCCGCTACTTTTGATCCTAGCCCGCTACTTTTGATAGAAACGAAAACGATCAAACACACAACAAAAATAAATTTGACATTGACAACTACGTTCCGATAACCTTTACCAAATTGTTAATTTAAATATTTTAAAAGATGAGCAAATCTTAACTTATTAATTAAATAAATGAAACTAGGTTAAAAAATTACCCAATCCCTCAATGATACCCATCACAGGTGCCCATTAAAGAATGAAAACAAGTAAAAATATTAGACAAAGTAAATAGTTGCACGTGAAATGAAACGATAAACCATAATCGAGATATCGATTACAACGAACAACACTACTTACGTCAGAGGAGGGTTTTTGTCTGGGTTGTCAGGTTTTGCAACAATTACAGATGTCGGCGGGAAATAGCCTACATCGGCTTGGGCTTCGGACATTAATCAAATCACCTTATTTAATCTCCGGCCAATTGGGTTGGGCTGCTGATCTGCCAAATCCTGGACCACAGCCAAGGCGGACCTCCAGCTCTCGCGCGCGAGTGCACAACAGATATATTAATGCCATGATGATTATTATGAACTACGAGAGATGATATAGAATGAATGAAATCCTATATAATCATCACATAAAAATAGAAACGTTATTGGGACTTAGTAACCAGCCCTTACGGTATCAGCTTATTAGCTGGAACACATTCAAGCTGTGGCAACACTGCCGCCAAATCCAGCTGTTTTCATTTTTCACACAATATTTCACATCAAAACAGCTGTGGGTAAACACGCAATTGCGAATTTTGGTTTAAAATTAGTTAAAAAATGAGTGTGCGCGAGGAAGATAAGCGGAAGAATAACTGCCCAAGCCGCGGCTTAGGTTTGGCCGCCGCGGCGATAGGCGTCGGTGTTGGGGCGGCTTTGTACTACTTCTTGAGTCGGAAGCCTGAGAACCCTGATGGCGCAGGGTCCAGCAGTCAAGGCTGGAGAGAGCGACCAGAGCCCTTGTAAGTGCATTGACCTAACATTACACTTGACGCGCAATGCTACGTATGTGCTTCGCAATGCTACATCCGATGTGTTCTTTGTGTTCTAAATTTGAAGGTGGTAGCGGTAGACTGGTGCTGCTAGTGAGGGGCCAGTACCCGTATTTTAGGGTAATAACCTGCATTTTAAAACCTTTAACAATAATTTTCACTGCATTTCATAGCATTTTTTTCTCGCTCATTGTTATTACATCATTTTCTTGTCAATGCAAATACTCGTAATTCAGTAGATAGTCAAAACAATTTTATCTGCTTATGCTTCGATATCTCTACTAAGTAAATAATAATAATAAACCATCACATGGTGCTATTGGCTAAGTTAGTAAGTGACTACACTATTTAATTATACTTATTTTACAAGGCTGGGTATTGTATGTTTGTGGCTGATATTATTAACACAAAATGTATTATCTGTAATTATTAAGAAAGACGATTTACGAAAGATGTATATAGAATTTGGAAAACCAGTCTTGAAGATGACCCAGAAAAACATTCAAAGATCAGATCAGTGATGTTTTCAAAAAAGCTGGGGTCCGAAGTGACAAGAATAAAAGGAGATGTATGGAAAGAGTTGTGGACATATGAGAGGCTAGGGAGTTGTGTCAGGACAGAGTCAGGTAGGAGTCCATAGTCTGCCTACACCACCTGTGGGACAGAGGCATGAGCTTTATGTATGTATGAGAAGAGTTGTTAGTAGGTATGATCTTACAAGTTTTTGTGTGGAAAGAGGGTAATGCTATATTCCGTAGAGAAATTGTCAATAAAATATTTTGTGTGTACTGCACAGCATAATATTGTAGTAGGGCCTGCAACTACCCACTTTGTGTAATATTTCTTGAAATTGTAGCGGAGGTAGTGGAAACTTGTGTGAACAAAAATTTCAATTGGTGTTGTAGAGTAAGAATTTGCTATTGTTTGGAACCTAAATAAAAGAAATAGGGCCTTATTGTTTTTAGAATTAACATATCATTCATTCAAACAGTTTGCTATAGTGTTCGTGTACCATTAAAACCCAGGAACATGTCATCAAATGATAGCTACACGACTGTCTCGGAGAATAGCACTACGGACACTAGTATTTTGGAAGAAAGCGACAGTGACGGCTCAAGTTGCTGTTGTAGCCGATGTGGAAGTGTATTCTCGGCAGAATCTTTGGACTCTGATGATAGTGACAGTGCTATGTCTGTATCGGACTCCGAATATAGTGATGCTAGTGAAAATTCAGAAGAATACAGTGACGCAGAAGCATCTGAGGAGACAGATTCGGCACAGTCCGAAACGAGGGATTCCAACTTATTGGATGTCAGTGATGATTGGGATGTCACCAATGAGTCTCTCGGTATACCGTCGGTGGATAATTTGCAAGATTCTCCGTTCACTAGTCTGTTCGGGCGACAGTTTAGATTCTTTACCAGTCCGAGAAATAGATCTCCGAAGATTTTGCAGTGAGTTTTCTCAGTTTCTGTTAGGTGATGGGTTAAAACAGGAGTCATTAATTCATCCTTTAATAGACTAAATAATGATAATATAATCATGATCATTAACTAATAATAATAATAAGAACAGGGTCACGGAGGTCAGACGGCAGTCCCTCCACTGTTATTACCTGATCTGCGCAATTCTGGACCATGGTCAAGGCAAACGCAGGCCCTGGTCCGTGAGAGCGCAACCAAGACATTAATGCCAAGATTATTATTTTAATGATGAATTAAGAAGGGATATTGCATTGTAACATTTTTGATTTCAATGTCCAAAAATCTTGCAGACTAGAAGACCCAAGATCCAAGGTGGCAATCTACAAGGAGCAAACATTGTATGAACAAAGCTTTAGTTTTCCCTCCATTTTTAGTTGATTGAATTAACCTAGCAACAATTTGTGTGTATTATTGCAACTTTTTGGAAATTATACTAAAACTTGTTGACGATAAACACCTTGGTTGTAGATTGAGCATGAATTTCTAATAACTGGTTTGAAGACTGTATAACTGACTTATCTATCATTCAGTTCCCTTTTTCGTGATTGTTTCATCAGTGCTAGCGTTTAATCCGTGAGGTGTGGTGCCACGCACAGGTGGGAAAGGGTGCAGAGAAATCAATTGAATTGAATGCAGGGGAAAGTAGTCAGATTTCATCACCACTCATCCCGCTCTCATACTAAGTGTAGCTACTGAATTTTAAAAGTAATTATTCAACTAAACAGAGGCCATTCTCGCCTTAAAAAATCAAATGTTTTGCGGAACGTCACGCCAAAATCGGAACACTTTAGCAACGCTGCTTGGAGGGGTAATACCCTAGACATAGTTTTAGACATTTTTACTTGGATGAATAAGAAGAGATAGTAACAGATGCTCCATTTGGCTGGAGCCGACCAACCGTCAGTTGCAGTTGATACTAATCTTTACGGAGTACAAAATAAAGTCGCTTTTGAGTTCGTCCGAACAAGGTCGGCTCGCCCACGCATCCGACTTAATCAAAGAGTGACTTTATTTTGTACTTTGTAAGGATTAGTATCGATTGCAATTGACGGTTGGCCGGCTCCAGCCAAATCGGAGCGTCTGTTTTGTCGTTTTCAATCAACATAGGAACCAGCTACGTTCTAATTACTGCCGTTGCTGTTTGGACAAAAACTAGTTGAGATGGAACTTAGGCGATTTCTAAGTTTAGTGAAAATGGCCATCGTAGTTTTATTTGTATTTGTAATTATGTGTATTTGTGAGTGTGTGTGTGTGTGTTTGGTATAATGATGTGGCATTTACTAATGAAGTAATTTATTACCCGTAATTCAGTTAAGTGTTTTTGTGAATGTACGTGTGTAGATAATTACTTGTAGTTAGATTAACTGTGTAAGTAGGTACCTACATAAGTAATTATTATATATGTATTTCAATAAAATAAAATATGAGTTTAATTGTTTGTTTTTATTTGTTTCTGTGTCATGACTTTTGTTTTGCTTGGTGTGCTTGTGGATATATGTGTTGGATATAAACCCTAATACTTATCAAGTTTTAATAATGGATCGTTGGTGGTCGAGTGGTTAAGGTATCCAACTCGTAAGCGAGAGGAACCAGGTGCGAATCCCACTGCGGCCATGTACCAATGTCTCTTTTCTGAGTTATGTACATCACTCTGTCGGTGAGGGGAAACTTCGTGACGAAACCTGCACATTCATGCGATTGAATGTGTAACAATGATCCAATCTGGTCAGGTTCCCCTGGTAGCCGGCACGAAGGTCAGACGGCAGTCGTTCCACTGTAATTATCTGATCCGCCAAATCCTAAATCATTGTTAAGGCGGACCCCTCGGCCCTCGTGCGTGCGAGCACAACCGAGACACTAACGTCAAGATGATTATTTTTGTTAAGTAGTGGAGAAAGCCAGCGGTGGGATCGCGATTAACATGCCGGTGGCTACGCAGAGGTCCATTCCCATCCGAGCAGAAATTGAAATGATGAATTTCAATTTCTGTTACTGGCCTGGGTGTAGTATGTGTAATAAGTATGTCATCATCATCATCATCCGAGCGGTCAATCCCGGCTACTGCCAGGGTTCGCTTTCCTGCTTTGTTTCCTCCACTTTGCCCGATCTTCGTCATTCGCACGTCGTAAGCCGTTGGCTCTCGTGGCCGACTCGGCGATGTCAATCCATCGCTTCTTAGGTCTCTCGCGGGACCTCTCTCCTGATACAGACAGGTTTATAACAAGTATGTATTTAAAATAAGTAATTTATAGTTATCTAACACCCATAACACAAGCTTTGCTTGCTTTGGGGCTAGTGTGAATTTGTCCTAGCATATTTATTATCATTTCCCCAGCCGCGAGCGCGCCTGGTCCCTCGAAGAGTGCTCGATATGTTTCGAGGTGATGCTCCGCGACCAGGAGCTGGTGAAGCTTCCCTGCACGCACAACTTCCACTTGGCCTGCATCGGGCCCTGGCTCGAGCAGCAGCAGACCTGTCCCATGTGCCGGAAATCCGCTGAGTGACCTCGACAGGTTGGTCCAATTCTTTTTACCCCCGACGACAAAACGAGAGGTGTTAGAATTTTGACGTGTGCCTCTGAGGAGGTGTGTCTCCTGAACCGATTGACCGATTGCGATGCGGTTTTAGCTATTTGAAAGTCAGTTTATTCGAAATGGTTATTAGCAATGTTTCATTAAAATCGGTTCAGTAATTAAGGAAATATTGTAGTATATGTAAACCTTGTGGGGGTTTATCGGTCGTAGGTTATATTGCCTAGCGAAGGGCATACGGTCAGATGGTCACCTGAGCAAAAGTGGCCATCGTCATCACTGCCGTTAATCGACACCCGACACAGTACATCCAGTCTCAAGGTCCCCAGTGGAATACCTTAGTCAACCTCGCTTCGCCGACGGTATCAGTAGCCGTATTCACAATGATTCGAAACCGTTTCCGAACGATTCGACACGAAATTCGTGAGCTGCGAATATGTGTCGATCGATTCGAAAACTGTTATTCAGAATCCCGATAGATTCCACGGAAACTCTACTCTCTATAACATATGAAAATTTCATCAAAATTAACTGAAACCACATTTTCCTAAGAACTTTTGCGGGGTCCTTTGTCGATTCCGTATCCGAATCCGATTTCCGAGCCATTGTGAATACGGCTACAGGAGGCACACCTAACAGTGGCGAGCTCGTTGCGGTGCGGAAGTTCGACTAGCCTCAAATTACGAAACGGTCACCCATACAGTTACAGGAATTGGCGTGCGTTGCTTAACTTTCGCTATCGGCCAGGCAAGCACGTAAAGGGGCCGTTCACTACTCAGTAGTAAATCGCTGTTTTATACATTTGGCAGAATTCGTTTTCAATTTTGTATGAAACAACTGGTTTTTTTGCGAGTTCAGAGTTGGTGCCATAGTAAAAGTTATTTGTTATCACCAGCACATGCATACAGTAGCCCTTGGTAACATCAATTTGAAATCGACCTGTGATTTCGAAATAAAATAATCATTATTAAAAGAAGATCTTCTTTACAGACTGTGACCAAATCTTCACGACCCTAAGCCCGAAGGAAGCCGCGCTGGGCCGCAGGCCGGCCCCGCCACGCAGGCCCAAGGGCTACGGTTTACCAATGTTACATTATAGTTGGCAGCATTTTCAAGATCTTTCTATTGAGGGTAGAGGCTTTATGTTGAGAAATTGTCGAATGTCGCTGTGGTACTTTAGCCAGAAATTGAAAACGATTGTATTTTCTCCCCTTTTCTTCTTATCGAGTCCATGGACTAGGCTTGGCATTTCATAGCGGACTTTTAAAATTCTTTCATTGCTATGAAAATGCGTTCAGATTTTATCAATATACTTCTAAAACTACCATATGATTGATGCTCATTGCATCATCTTATCGAGTTGATGGACTAAACTCTGACTTACACTTTATTCGCCCAGTATTTGGCGACGCATACGGCGTTTGGACTGGCCTCGATCAAGTCTTCCATTGTGCAAGTTTTAGGACACGCTGATCATGAAACGAGATGGTCCATGGTTTGTGGAGATATGCCACAGTCGCGCTGAGACCGTGTCATTTTCTCCCCTGATTCTGGGTTAAAAACAAGGTCCCTAAGTCCCATACATCCAATATGCTAAAATTTAGGCGACCGATTTCTAAATCCAATCCTAATTCGCAAGTCTAGTCTCTATCGCAGGGGAAAATTTAACCATTTTCAAATTTTGGGGTAAAGTATCCTCTCTAAGGCAAAATTCATCCGCTGTTATAGTATCTCGTTAATCAAAAATTCTTATTAACATCATAAATAATTTAAATTAACAAAAAGTATAGTTTCTTAAAAATTCTGCCAACTTATAACTAATAATAAGTTTCGTCATGTTGTACTAATTTGTTTTTTAAGGACGAAATATAAATATGTGATTTTTTACTAACAATATTTTTAGTGTAACATTTTTTTTGTTATTGACTAGGTTTTTCTTTTGTGATAATAAATAATAGGATTGAATTGTGTGTAATAGGTATGTTTAGACTTTACATTATATTAAAGAGGCTAATGACTACTACACTAATAAGATAGAAGGCCCTTGATCCGTGAGTTGTAAAATCAACTAAATCACAAACTCTTTATCTGTCTCTCTATGTACTGATCTCTTTTTGATTTGGGACATTTTTACCCATTAACTTTCAAATTCTTCAAGAAATTGGGGTAAAGCGACCCTTAGCACAAGTAGTTGGGAAATTGTTTCCCAAATTTTCAAGTCAGGAACTTCGGGTAACATGGCCCCATGGACAAAAGAATAATTTGGGACATTTTAACCCAAATTTTCAAGTCAGGAACTTGGGGCACTGTGGCCCCATGGACAAATATTTGGGTCATTTTACCCTAATTTTCAAGTTACCCCAAGGAATTTGGGGTAACATTTGTGACATTTTCCCCCTTTCAACTCGAATAGACACGGCATAATTTTTCTTATGGACAGAGTGGGTATTGCCTAAAGCGTATTGGGAGTTGTCAAACGCACAATAAAGTATATTCAAGCCATCCTTATGCATAATATTCAGTCGATGTTGTTTGTATATTTGTTGCTTCCTTTAATTTAGAATAGGTAAGAACGCGTTTGATTTTAAAGGTCACTTGGGCTCCACTAAATGCTGTATACTAAAATAAGATTTACTAACAGGAAATGGACCACTGTTGTATCTATAATAAAAGAAATATAATTTGAAATTTTTAAAGATTATAACTTGAGTTTTAGGGCGGCTTACACCAAATTTTTAAGCGTATTTAAGTTGAACTTAAACAAAAAATTTCACATAAGATTGACGTTTAACTAAAAATCGTTAAACGTGTTTAACAATTTGGTGCAAGTCGGGCTAATTTAAATATCATTATACAATAATGTCGCCTATAGAATCTAAAACAATAATTCTGTATTGATAACCTTTTCAGCTTCCATACAATTTAAATGTTATGACGAAATTAATGTTTAAGACAATTCAAAAATTTTACCAAACTGTTATGTAAGCAATCACGAATTTTAGACGTTGCAATTGTTAAAACTTTATAGTATGTATCTACACATTAAGGAAAACATAGTTTATGCTCACTTTTTATGTTCCTAGTCATAATTATCATCAATTATTGTGGCAAGACTTTTCTTTATCTTATTCTAGTCCTAAAGCTGTAACTTTATCAAATAAATTGGCAAATTAATGAAATAAATGGACGAGAAAATAAAATTATTGTATTAGATAGGTACTTATACTTAGTTCGTTATTATTATATATACCTAATATTGGAATAAAGTGCGAATAATTTTTGTAAATTTTTACTTTTATTTTGAACAAGTTCAATTATTAATTTGAAACACTTCCTGCAGCTAATAAAAATTAGAAGGGAGTGGGATATGGACATTGTACAGTTACCTGCAGCGTGTACGGAGGACACCAGCAGTCTGTTCTCTCTGCAGTTGATTATGTAAAACATACTTGATGCGTCGGTGGCCGAATGGTTAAGGTATCCGACTCGTAAGTGAGAGGTACCGGGTTCGAATATCACTGCTGCCATGTACCAATAACTCCTTTCTGAGTTATGTACATTAGTTGTATGCTAACCGATGTTCTTACGGTGAGGGAAAACATCGTGAGGAAACCTGCACCTTTAGGCTACTGAACATGTAACCATGATCCAATCTAGTCAGGTTCCCCTGGTAGCAGGGTCGCGGCGGTCAGATGGCAGTCTCTCCACTGTAATTATCTGATCTACCAAATCCTGGATCATGGTCTAGGCCGACCCCGGGCCCTCGTGCGCGAGAGCACAACCGGGACATTAACGCCTAGATGATTTATACTTTATACCTAGGTTGATGTGTAGCCTTCTGTAGATACCTATTGCTCTGTTTCGAAATAAAACTCAAGTTAGGATAAAATTCATTGCAGTTTATTTCAATACAATATTAAAATCAAATTCATTTCATTTGTAAATTCATTGGGCTATTGTAAAAAATTAAAATCGAACACTTCATTGGAAACAAATAAAAATCAATCAATACCTCGATAGCAGTTTTATACTTAAATTTTAAATTAAAAAGCTAACACCCGGTTTCTGAAACGCTTGTCAACGCAAAAATTACGTAACAGCTTGTTAAACACTGATTAAATGCAGTTTGGGTTTCTGAAAGGGCCAATTGACGGCTTGTTAACAGCTTGTTAACGGATTGTCAAATCTCCAATTAACGGCTGATTAATGTAATTTTGGGTTTCCGGAAAGCTTTTTCTCATGTTAACTGTATGTTATCGCCTTGTTATTTTAATTGGCGAAAATCGACCAATTAACCGATTGTCAAAAGAAATTATATCCGATTTTCTTGGTGTAGGTCATGGTCCTGGCCCTGGTCCAGGTCCTAGTTTTGGTCCAGGTCTAGGGTCCAGGTTCTGGTCCAGGATCATGACTGCAACCTTGATCACAATTTGAGCTTGAACCAGAACCAGGACCTAGACCAGTGCCAGCACATAGACCATAAACATTAGCTGGACCAGGTTCGGGGCCAGGACATGGCCCTGAACCGGGACCAGGACCTGAACCACGGACATGTCAGGGTCCAGGACCTGGACCTGAACTAGGAGCTGGTCCGGGGCCAGAGCCTGATCCTGAACCAGGACCTGGTCCAGGGCCAGGACCTGAACCACGAACTGGCCCGTGTCCAGGACTTAAACCAGGATTTAACTAATGGGATTATTGGGAGAAACTCACAGAATCGATAGCCGATGGGGCGGATGTTGTTGAGTGGCTTTCTCTGGATGGCCACCCAAGAGATGGACGGACGACCTCTTTAAGGTCCTAGGGAGCCGATGGATGCAAGATAACAGAGTCGACCAGAGTGTAAGCCGTGGGAGGCCTGTATTCAGCAGTGGACCGGGACCCACCTAACTGCCTAAAGATGATGATGATGGGATTACTGATCCACTGGAACCCGTGACCCTATAACATAAATATTGTTATATTTTCTCTTTAATCGCTCTGTATATTTTTTTTGATAATATTTGATTTTTATTTACACGAAAACTATACAATCGCTATTAGTTTCATCTAAAAGTTGAATATCCCGCCGCTATCAAAAGACCGCTAGGGACAGAGACAAATTAATGCGTTAGACAGAAACAAAACATATATATGAGTGAATGAATGTGACTGATTTTAGCAGGGGTAGCCAGACGAAAAAATTGGTCTCTTGTTAATGGTCGATTAGCTAACAATAGATTGATTGGCCTTTCAGAAACCCACGGTGATTTAACAGCTTGTTAAATGTGACAGTCTGTTAGCTAATCAATGATTTGACAAGCGTTTCAGAAACCGGGTGTAAGACTATGGAATGCAAGAAAATGGCGCCTCTTTCAACCAATCAGGGACTGCCTGTATTGATCAGCCAATGAGAAAGTTGGCGCCATCTTTAGTGCATTCCTATTGGACTAATTATGAACTAATATAAACTCCCATTGCTATGTTCTTGGATGTGCCGCGTCCACGATTCTATATTTTCGAATACCTGAAAGTAAATAAATAAAATATATTGGTATCTTCATAATATACAAGCCTCCACTATTTATTTATTTACCAGCGTTACAGTACTTACAAATTACAAATACACTGCAAATATCAATAAATATACAAAACCTTAAATTAAAAACTTAAAAACATCAGAGTTAGAGTTTGTACGTTCGAGCTGTCGATAATCCATGGGTACAATTGCCAAAGCAGGCCCAGGGGGCTTACCATGGGTTCTTCTAGCAGGAACTAAACAGCACTGCCCTGCTTAGAACGAGACAAACTTATGTGACACGTATAGCGCTGTCTCGTTCTCATGGTAAGCCCCTGTCCATGATGCAGATAATCTATGAGTACAACGTCCAACACACTGGCAGGGAGACCATTCCATGCAACCATGATTGTACCCACGGGTACAATCGACACTGCAGTAGCCGTATTCACAATGATTCGAAACCGTTTCCGAACGATTCGACACGAAATTCGTGAGCGGCGAATCCGTGTCGCTCGATTCGAAAACTGATATTCAGAATCCCGATAGATTCCACGGAAACTCTACTCGATGTAACATATGAAAATTTCATCAAAATTAACTGAAACCACATTTTCCTAAGAACTTTTGCGGGGTCCTTTGTCGATTCCGTATCCGAATCCGATTTCCGAGCCATTGTGAATACGGCTACAGGTAACCGATAGGTACAATGGCCAACTGTATGGCATGTGGCACGGAGACCAACATCATCAATATCAACCTATAGGTCCACGGCTGGACATAGGCTTCCCCCTCACAGCGCCAATGCATCCTGTCCTCTAATCGATAAACAGCAGCCGTGAGCTGTCGCTCCACCTCAGCAGTATAGCGCGGTCTCCAAGAGACAACTCTTTTACCCCAGTGGGTTTCATTTCTTGGCACGGAGACCATCCATGCATTCGTGTGTACAATCACCAATTTATTGATACACCGGCAATACTAGATTGGCAAGGAGACCGTTCCATGCAATCCTTGGGTGCAATTGCCAACGCAGGGTCCTATGGGTCCTCACTAGGCCGCCAACCCCATTGCTGTGCTCATTTTACAGGACTAGTGTTTAAAAAATACAGGACAACAAGCCTTTTTCATGTTTGTTATCTTTAAAAATGATGAGCAATCAATAAAAATTGCTATTATTTAATTGCGATTATGAGTCGAGTGAGCGGTCAATTAAAATATACAGAACCATGTATAATTCTCACGGCCAAAGTGATATCTGGACAACGGGACGTCCTATAAAAAACTGGACAGTTGGCCTGCCTAGGCACACCGATACACTTGGCAGGAGAACCATTCCACTCGGAGACACTTGCCAAGATACCTATATTATGCCCCCCTTCACTCACCCCTTCGCAGTACTGGCAAGGGAACAGCTTGGGCCCGTGTGCGGTGATGTGCGTCTTAAACTGTTCCACATCCAGGAACCCCATGCCGCACGTGTCACAGATCCAGGCTAGGGAGTTCTCCACCTGGGGTTTGGAGAGTTTTATATGTAAGCATACCGCACCGCCATCAACAGAGAGTTAATCCTCACACCTTGGAACCTTGCTAACTGTGGGATTTCACAGAAATTCTCCCAAGCACACTAAGGTTCTGGAATGAGGGAGCTCATACTATACATACATCTACATTCTATCATCGCACCGCTCGCCACCAACATCCCGGAGTTCATCCTCACACCTTGGAGCCAAATTGGTCGCGAACTGTGCGGTTCCAAAGGAACTTTCTCCCGCGCACACTAAGGTTCTGGAATGAGCACCCTGGGGAGAAAACGTTTTTACGTGGTCGACAGCGCGCGAGTAGGTACCCCTGGTATTGCAAATCTCCATAGCCTAAAGGGCATAGCGATTCGGGAGGACGTTGGTTAATGTATTGTGTTAATATCGTAGATCTTTATAACGAGCACGGCAAAGGAATGGAACGCGTTGCCTGAAAGCGTGTTCAACGTGCCTGAAAAGTGCTGGCCGCCTTCAACGCTAGAGTGAATAGGCTCCATCTTTGGCCGCATCATCACTTCCCCACCAACCAGAGAGATGGCGGTCAAATGCCTGGCTAAAAAAAAGAGATAAAAAAAGGCGGTGACTGCTTACCATCAGGCGGGTCGCAAGCTTGTTTGCCACCTTAGTGGTACAAAAAAATTACATACGAGTATAGTTCTAAATCACGACTCCCCCGCCCCCTCACCTTCTGATCATCATCGTCGGCATGAAGCACATCCTCCATCATCAGCGAGTTGGTGATCGTCTCCAGTTTCGGCTTCTTTGGCTCCCGAGGCTCATAATACGGACAGACTGGACAAGGAGTTGTTTTATTATGGTGTGGGCTCCAACACGGATTTCAACACCCTGTTTTGACACTCAGACGCGCCCGCGGACAAACTAATACTGTCTAGGAGCCCGCAAAAAATAATATGAAGTAAATGGTGAATATTTAAGATATGAATAGTACGACACTGAATATGCAGGTTTCAGCACGATGTTTTCCCTCACCGTAAGAGCATCGGTTAGTGTTCTACACATCTCAGAACGTCATATGGTCGTAGTGGGACTCGAATCCGGTACCTCACCTTTACGTGTCGGACACCTTAATCACCAGGCCATCGACGCTCTTACTACCTCCGTAAACCACAAAATGCGTAATAAAATTTTCTGTTTAACACCATCAACGCTGCTATCCCCAACCTGCCTGCCAAGCAAGGAGGCTATGCCAAAACCGCCCACTAATTAGATGGAGGCTTAAGTCTAGCAGTGGACATGGTTATATCGTGACATGCGGCATAATAAAGAGGTACGGTTTCATCTAAACATTCCGCTCGAGGAGCAGCCCAATCTCCACGCCATCTTACATTCCTGCCGGTGAGTGCTCTATGGAAAACAGTGGCTTTGGCAGTGGAGGGTTCTAGCATTTGTCTATTCGCTGCCAAAGCAACGTGACAGGGTTTTAGAGGTGGAAAACGCATTGGTGGTAATAACAGAGGGTTGTTGATGTCTACAGCCAGCGGTGACCACACATCATCAGGTGGTCCTCTTGCCTGTTTGACTCCCTTCTCAGTCGGTCACTCACTGATGAGTATCGTGACTCCTGCGTTTGTCAATTAACTGCCTCCATCGCCTGCGTTCCGTCGGTCTTTTTACTTCCACTTTCCCTGTCACTATCAGACGTTCCAGATTATATCTACCCTCCGTGCAATGTGGAAAAATATCGTCCTATACGTTGCAAGCAGGTTGTAGACAATCGCTGAGCTGTCCGAGGTATCCTCAGCTCGCTAAGTCTTGGAGTCTCCAAGTCAAGAGTGAATAGGTATCTGCGACCTCATCGTCGCTTTCCATTAAGTGAGTTGAGGTCAAATGCAATCCTACTGACAATAAAAAAAAGCAGTATCTCCGACCTCATCGTCGCTTTCCATCAGGTGAGTTGGGGTCAAATGCAAGCCTATACACAATAAAAAAGCAGTTTGTCTGTCTACAAATGAACCTGAAACTCACCCCCATGCCCAACGTGTGTCTTGTAGAAGGTGACGAGTACACGTTCGAGAGTCTCCGTGACGATCATATGCGCCGGGCAAGCCTTCCCCGTCTTGTAGATCTGGCGCTCTGGCGCCGGCCGCTTGCCCTTACCCTGTGCCCAAATACCCCGTTAGTCTCCACCCCAGATATTGCCCCGTTCTGGGATTACTCCAGGTGTACTTAAAAGTGATCTGGTAAAGATCGCAGGTACCAGCTGGATGCGGTAGGTACAGAACCGGCCGTGAAGATCTCTGGAGGAGGCCTATGCCCAGCAGTGGGCGTCTTTCGGCTGATATGATGATGATGATGACTTATAAGTGGGGTGAGATTCAACTAACACGTTTTCCCTGGGGAGTATAACATGGAGTTCTTCAAGAAAGTGGTGAGAAGGTTTTTACGGGGGTAGCAACGCGTGGGTGATGCCCCTGGTAATGCAAACGTCCATAGGCTGCGGTAACTGCTTACCATTAGACGGTAAGTTTGTTTGTCACCTTTGTGGTTTTAAAGAACTCTAGCTAGCCCGGCGCGACTTCGTAGCATATCCTACCCCTATTCTAATCCTACCCTGGCGATCTGAAATCAGGACTTGCCTGTTGTGGTAGAGTGGGGGGTAACCGAGTACAAAAAGACCCAGTAGAGGTGCAATTTATGGGGATCACTTTCTTATAACACTTCACTGATTTTACTGGTAGATACATAATGTCATATGGCAATTGTAATACACGAAACGATTACCTACGGAACTATTTTGTATAACTTGGTAACCTAACCGAATTGGATTAGGTGCATACTGGTCCCAGCCCGGATCCGGTCTAGAGACCAGATACGACTTCAGAAAATGATAATGGTAGACTGAGGTAAAGTGTGAGGTTGGGTTTTCCCCCTCCCGTACCTCAGCTATTAGTAATAATGTATTTGTAACTAAATGCTATACAATGCTCCTCTACTGGGTATGTGCTATGTGGGTAGAGTTGAAGAGACAATTTGGGGTTACGTTACCCCCAGGTTGTAGTAGGTATTAGTGGGGTAAGATTAAATTTACTTTGAGCTGAATCTGCGCCCAAGTGCCCTGTTATTTCCACCCCAGGTTTTGCCCGCTGTGGTAAAGTGGGGTAGGGTCGAACAAACGTTTTGGGGTTACGTTACCCCAGGTTGTAAGTAGTGTATATTGGGGTAAGATTTATCTAACATTTTGTATCGTAGGTGCCACAGGAGTTATTACTGTTTTAAATTAACTTAGGAATCGGCGATGTTCGTTCTTATCTCAATTTGGACGTTGCTGATTGGGTAAAAAGTAATTAAGAACTTAGGCGATTTTTTTATACCACAAAGGTCGCAAACAAGCTTACGCCCCGCCTGGTGGTAAGCTTTCACCGCAGCCTACGGAGATCACCCACGCGTTGCTGACCCCGTAAGAATTTTTCTCCCCTTTCTTGAAGAACTCCATGTTGTACTCTCCAGGATTCCTAGGTGTAGTGAAAACGGCCAATACTGGAGTAAGATTTAACTAATACTTTAGGATGCGAGTACCCTAGGTTGTAGTTTCATCATCAACCAGGGGTTTCCAATGATGTTTTACATGCTAGCATAGAATATTATTAGGCTACAATGCTATTGCAGAAGTACCAAAACGAATAGGTAACAACTTTTGTGTTAATAAATTTTTAGCATCTGCTTGGAAACGTTAGTCACAATGCACAGTAAGTATATGATATCTGCCTACCTAGAGAACGTAATGATTTCAAATTTATACCGATGTACGGGATGTTACACCTAGGTAAACCAAGGTATGCGATTAGAAACCCAGCAATAAAAATAATGTAAACAATACAGGTGACTGGTATTCAGATTTATCACTTTTCAAAATTGAATAATAACTAAATATTTAGGAACCTACATACTTACTCATTAATATAGGGAGGATATATGACGATGGTTAATATTGAATAGGCACTTTCCTGTCATATTTGTAAGAAGGAAAGCGAACATAAGTAGAGCTCGTCTAGTCTAAAATGACGCGCCCCACTACTTAGTTGATTTCGATGTGTGAGTGCAAATATTGATAACGACACTTCATCTGTGTGGGAGCCAATGAACGACGCGTGCTCCTACGTTTGAATTTCACCGGCAACTGAATGACCAATTACAACGGCATTTGTATGTGTATTGCGTCCATATTTTAAACTTGCTTGTGTGCGTTAATGCGATAGTGGTGCGCGTCATTTTAAATTAGACGAGCTCTACATACATACATAAAGCTCACGCCTGTGTCCCACAGGTGGTGTAGGCAGAGACTATGGACCGCCACTTTGCTCTGTCCTGACACAACTCCCTAGCCTTACATATATCCGAACTCAGGCAGAAGTCGGGATTTACCGCTTGGATGATGATGCCTATGTTGAATATCTAATTAGTTTTTGAAATAAAATATAAACCGCACTGCCCTAGACGTACTCCCGAGACAGATAAGCAAGGTTAAACAACGCTCACAGAGTAACATGGGTAACTGTTTTGTAATTTGAGGCTAATCGACATTTGAGAATTCGTACTTTTAGCAGAGTCCGGGATCTGGATCGGTGACCGTTTCGTTCTTTGAGGCTAGTCAATCTTTGAGGTTTTGTACTTTTGGAGAGATATACTCCTGGACGACGGTGGCCACTTCCCATCAGGTGGACTGTACGTCCATGTGCCTCCCTAGACAATAAATAATGGCGATCTACAGCTCGCCACTCGTTAGGTGCGCCTCCCAATACCGTTGGCGAAGTGAGATTGAACATGGTCTTGGGGATTCTGAGACTGGTTGAACAGTCTTAGGAACCTATTGGCACCCCGTGACATTACCTATAATATTATAGTAGGTATCATCTCATCTTAGCGTTAATGTCTCGGTTGTGCTCTCGAGTACGAGGGCCCGGGGTCCACCTTGACCATGATCCAGGATTTGGCAGGTCAGGTAATTACAGTGGAGCGACTCCCATCTGACCTCCATGACCCTGCTACCAGGGGAGCATGCCAGATTGGATCATGGTTACACATCCAGTCGCCTGAATGTGCAGGTTTCATCAGGATGTTTTCCCTCATCGTAAGAGCATCGGTTAGAATCGGAAAAAAACTGTCATTGGTACATGACCGGAGCGGGATTCAAACCCGGCACCTCTTGCTTACGAGTTGGATACTCAACCGCCCGGCCACCGTCGCTCTTAACACTAGGTAATAATTAGCTTTTATTCGATTTTGAAAACATAATAAATCAGACATCCTGCATATCTACGGATCATTCCCGTTGTCCCCCATGTTTCAATTTAAATATTGTTATTAAGATATGACATAGCGTGACAACCGTCAACATAAAACAATCCCACCGCCATATACTTCAATACAGAAAAAAACCGCCCAAACCCGACCCCAAAAATACAAAAACCTTAAAAAAAAAGCCAGTAAAACAAAAACAATGTACACAAGAACAAAAAAAATACCTGATAAACATAAACGCCGCTTTGGCTACACATGTAAGTGGACCTGATGCCGTCTATCACTTGGCGACTGGCGCTTATCTTCCTAAATCTATACTTGGTTTCCTCCTGGATCGCGTTCTTGAACAACAAAAACTCTGAAAGAAGAAACTTCGTACATATACACCGAATGTCAAAGGTTGCCTGACCTGGTAAACATACACTCCGGACTGGCTGCACATGTAATGCGATCTAATTCCATCTATGGTCTGTTTGCTGGCGGTCGTTTTCCTATATCTATACTTGGTCTCCTCCTGGATTGCGTTCTTGAAGATCATGAAGTCTGAAACAAGTTGTGTTTGATGCGTTGAAGCGCATTGTACATGCTTTTGGTTCGAAGTGTTTAAACGAAGAAGAAGCTTGCAGGTGTTTCACTGTTATACCAGCTGCCCTTTGCAAGGCTTTGGCTCGACCTACATGTGCTGAGAACTATAGCAGCTATCCGCACAAACCGCTTTGGTTCAACCTTCATAAATATGGCTGAGGAATGGAACGATTTGCCTGATGCGATTTGCACTGGGCTCCTTCATGGCTAGAGTGAATAGGCTGACAGGCATGCAGTAGATACCTATAGCAGCTATCCGCACGAACCGCTTTGGCTCGAGACCTTCATAATGCATACGGCTGAGGAATGAAATGCTTTGCGTGATGTGTTCCCAGAAGGGTACACTAGGCTCCTTCAAGGGTAGAGTGAATAGGCTGACAGGTAGACCGCATCGTCGCTTATCATCAGATGAGTATAGTACAGTCATCATCATCGTCCTGGCGCGTATCCCGGCTTCTGCCAGGGTCCGCTTTCCTAAACATTCTTCTCCACTTCACCGATGTCAGCGATGTCAATCCATCACTTCTAGGGTCGCCCACGGGGCCTCTTTCCTGATACCGCCAGGTTCAGGCACCTACCATTACCCACGTATTCCCTCGTAAGCCGTACGTGAGACCCAGGCTTACGCAAAACGTGACCAAACCAGCGCAGGCTGAGCCTCCTAGACTGTATCCGCAATATCCCTCACGCCAAGTCTGCCACGGATGTACTCGTTACGTAGTCTGAGTCGCGTAACTCCGCACATCCGCAGCAGCATTTCTTAATAAGCAATGGAAAATATGTGTCGGTGGGGCTATAGCTCGGATATGGTTTGCCTGTGTGGTGTCTACCCCCAGACAATGGTACACTTGTTGATTTGTCCAGCGTATCCTACCACCTGCACGCGCGAGGAAGTGTATGAGGCCACGAGAACGCTGTATCTGTGCCGGAGTACTGGTCCTCGCAAATTTGAACCGCCACTAGTCGACACGCCCAGAAGAAGAATAATGAATAAAAAAAACCATTCATAGTTGTAGGGGTAAATAACGGCTTCTGCCAGGGTCCACTTTCTTACTCTCCATCCTGCACTTCACCTTGTTTTCGGTACCATTCTATGGAAAGATCCTACTGCAGCAGAATTTGAGCCGCTTTGGGTTAACCTTTATAATGCGTACGGCTAAGGAATGGAACACGTTCCCTGATCATAATAATCCTGGACGTCTCCAAGGCTAGAGTGAGCTGTTCCTAAATAGGCATGCTCCATCATCGGCCGCATCGTTACTTACCAACACGTGAGATGGCGGTCAAATGCCTGGATAGTCTAATTTAAGCCTAAAAAATTCGCTAGTCGAGCCTTCGACACATTGAAGCCTTCAAGATAGAGCCTTTCTAAATTATTGTTGTGTTGCAAATGTCCATGGGAGGCGTAGATCATGTACCATCAGGTGACACGCTTGTTTCCTTCAATTATAAAAAAAGAAACGGCGACGCCCTATCTCTGGTTGGAACAAAAGAGGAAAGGAGGATACCCTCTTTTCTGGTTTCATTCTCAATTTTTTTGTTAATTGGTGTGTGGCCAGAGTCTCTTCCGCCGGTCAGCACCACAAGTTGGTGATGTTCCCGTGAGAGCCATCAACAGCTCATCTGATCGTACATTACAGCTCAATATTTTGTCCATTTTGGTCTTTAAAAGCTGGGGTAATATTGATAAAAAAAAGAAGCTAGGGGTAATCTAGATCAAAAGTTATGGGTGACCAAGGATTGGTAGCCCGACCGAAACTACAGCTTGCCGACTTAAGTTCGGTAATCAGTGCTACAACACGCAAAGGTTTCACAACCACGGTTACGAAATATTTGTCGCAAGAACTATCTGCCAAACTATCACGTTTCATACCACTGTAAATATTATTTGTCAAGAATTTTAATTGCCTATTGCGTTTGACAACCTCTGATTAGCAATCGGAATATTCGCAACCGTGGTTACGAACAAACTTTCGCAACCAGTTTCGTAGCCGGTTTCTCACGCCCCAAGCAACCACTTATGTTGTACCTTATTTTGTAAGTAACTGGTTTAAAGCTGCAAAGGTTTCACAACCATGGTTACGAAATATCTAAAGTCGAGACCTAGTGGCCTATTGCGTTTGACAACCTCTGATTTGTATTCAAAAGTTTCGCAACCACGGTTACGAAGCGAATATTTCGTAACCACGGTTTTGTAACCAGTTCCCAACCACCTACCGTCCATCCCGGTGAACTCGAGCCGCTCGACCTGCTCGTGTAGGCGGTGCCTATGAAGTAGGTGTGCGCTGAAGTTGTTCCCGTAGCTCACGCGCTCGTTGCACAGCGGACAGATGAACGCCTTGCGTTTCTCGACCTGGGCGGATGGAAAGATTGGTTACTAAATAGACATAGACAAACATGATTTATTTTGACATTACAAACATCCAAAAGCGTTTAAATAGACTGTGAGGGTTCCGTAGGTTATTCTACGTCATCGAGTACAAGAAAATATCAGCTTTGAAGAGATAGTTAACGTTTAGGAGACCCACAAAACGTTGGTCTGCCCGTGCAATAAGAGTCAGGCACATGGCCGCAGTAGCATTCGAACCCGGTACCTCTCGCTTACTTTGTAAAACATCTGGACGGAGATTCGAAGCCTGACGACCATCTCGCTTACAAGCTCAGCATAGCACATCTACCTATATAGCTACGACGTAAATATTTTATTGAAATCTCGAATCAACTTTGCGGTTCATTTCTGTTGTCCCCCAAATGTTATCTCCCGGATGGGGGACAACGGCTCTTTTATATATTTCTTTAATAAATCATTTATTGTGCATACTTAAATACTTAAAAATATATATTGCTTATCAAATAATACGAATGTTGTTTAATTAAATTACGTAAAGAAAGTAAATGTAACTCAAGTTCATACAGGCGCATACTTATTTCCTAACAAAAATAATTTAATTTAAAAATGGGGGACAACCGTTGTTCCCCATTTCAGCAATTGGGGGACAACGAAACTAAAAGTCCCATTCCGGGGCTAACATTTGGGGGATAACGGGAATGATCATTTGCAGTTGAGTTTACCGAGCACGCCAACCACGTACCTCGATGCCATGGGCCTTCCACAGGTGCTTGTTCAGTATCTGCTTCTGACTGAAGTCTCTGTTGCACATGTGACATTTTTTCCGCTCGCGTTGCTGACACTTTGGCGTTTGGTCGTTGTATAGCTTCACTGCGTAGGGAAACAAAATTATATAATAATCATCATCATCACCTTAGCTGTCAATCCCGGCTTCCGCCAGGGTACGCTTTCCTGCTATGTCTTACAGACTGCTTAATCTCAAACGGAAAGTAGTTGGTACAATTACAGAGCACCTCCCCTTGAACAAACTACTGCACACCATCGGAGCTACAGACAGCTCCCTGTGCAGGGGATGTTTAGTAGCTGAAGAAACGACAGCTCACGTGGTCCTGGAGTGTGAGGGACTAAAGGACTACAGAGCCAAAGCCTGACTAGAAGAAGGTTCCCTTCGAGAGGTCTGTGAACGTCCTAAGAGACTAACAGACTTCTGGAAGGAGCTGGGCTGGCTATCATAGCCGGTTCTCAATCACGTACATAGGACCGACTTTGAGTCCAAGTACGGAAAATGGGAGCCCCTAACCTGCTTTGTCTTCTCCACTTCGCCTGCTCTTCGGCATCCTAGCAAGCTGCAGGCTCTCGCATTCTGTCTCCTAAGGACGTCTTTCCTAAAACCGGCAGATTTAGGCACCTATTTCCCACCAACCAAAGAAGGCCAGGCGAGCCTGAACTCAGGCCGTACCGCCGATCTCCGATAGTACGCCGCCGCCATCTTGATCCAATTGAGTACAGACTAATCCTTGTGAGTTGCTGATGTTGTGACATGCACATTGTAATTTTCATGGATAAATAAAGAAATCTAATCTAATCTCAGCAAGGGCGATGACCACAAGTAATCATGTGATACGGTTGCCTTGTCTGTCTACTATATAATATAAAAACACAATAACTTGATAGCTAGCTACTCACGGCCATGCTTCATCCGCAGATGCGTGAAACACGCTTTCCTGTTCGTGTAGACGTTGTCGCAGAAATGGCACGGGTACTCGCGGCCCTCCGCCTCAGACTTGACGCCGTGGCACCTAGGGTAGCGTTGCAGAAGACGGGGTGGATTTTAACAGTGGGCTAGTTACGTAACTGTGTTGCTACAAATCCTTAAGAAAAAGAATAATTTTTTGCCCTAATTTAACTAAATATCGTGACTTACCACTAAATCTCATCATTTCGCTAATTTACTTTCATATTTACTTTGATTTCAATGACTGAAATGGTTACTTTTGCTATTACGTATCATCGATTGTTCATCATGGGTTCAGTTGCTAATTACGTTCCATTGTAATACAACAGAAACAATTCCAATCATTGAAATCAGATAATTGTTAGCAACAGAGTTTCGTAATTAGCTCACAGCGTGAGGGCAGAGTTGAACAAAACGTGACAGGGGAGTTAAAACCGCTGGCATCCACGCGTGCGCTCGCCTTCTAATGCTTGTCTTTTCTATCTTTGGCAACTTATGAGTGTGAAAGAGATAGGTATAGGTAGCGAGCGCGAACGCTCGCATTAATGCGACCGTTTTCAAAATAGGGCCTTAGAGTTGAACAAAGCGGAACAGAGTTGAGCAAAGCGGGACAGAGTTGATCAAAGCCGGCAAGAGTTGAACAAAGCGGGCCAGAGTTGTACAAAGCGGCCAGAGTTGTACAAAGCATCCTGCTTTTTCTCAAACTCAGCTTTTTTGTGATGGTGTATACTAGACAGGCATGCTCCACCTTCGGGCGCACAGTCTCTTCCCATCAGAGAGAGATGACGGTCAAATGCCTGCCTCGTATATTATATAAGAAATACAATCCCGCGTGATACTTGAATGTTTACATAGGTCCCAACTGCAAGTGGGTGTGAGCCGCGTGCGACGACAAGTCTTCCCAGAAAAGAACGCACATTGGCTACAATGTATCCCAAAATTCAATGTGGTTCCCGCGGGAACGCGTCTGGAACGTTATAACCGAATTTAACGCGGACAAAGTCGAGGGCAAAATCTAGTTACAAAACTAGTAACAGATGTTAAGTTTTAGCTGGAACCGACTAACCGTCAGTTGCAGTTGATGCAATCCTTACGCAGTATAAAATTATGTCGCTTTTACGGGCGAAGGACGTGGTCCGCGCATCCGAATTAATAAAAAAGCGACTTTACTTTGTACCACGTAAGGATTAGTATCGACTGCAGCTGACGGTTAGTCGGCTCCAGCCAAATCGGACCGTCACTAATTTAAAAACGAAACTCACTTCCCAAGATGCTCGGCCAAGTCGACCAGTGCCACGCCGCACAGCGGGCAGTCGCGCGGCGTGGGCGGCGCGGGCGTGGCGCGGCCCGCCGCCGCCCAGTGCTCACACGCCGCCGCGCCCTCATCGCACGCGTCCTCTGCGGCATTGTAACCGCCGTTTCGTAACCAGATATTGGTAACCCAACCTAACCAAAACCTGACACTTCGGTAACCCGTTTGATAACCATCTTTGGCAACCAGGGATTGGTAACCGCCGTTTCGAAACCAGATTTTGATACCGTAGTTGCGAAACCACTCTGGCATAGCCATTGTTTTGTGAAAGCGTATAGAAATATTTTAGTTTTGTAACCATGGTTTCGAAACTGAAATGGCGTCTACTGTTTCGTAACCAGTTACAAATACCCATCGCAACCACATCATAGGTGGCTACGACGTGTCCTAAATACTACAATGGTTCAGTATAGAAAGACAATGATCGGTATGTTACGAGTATGACGCGATAGGCTATATGTAATGTATAGTTGGAGACACCGCTACGCTGCACAGCAGGCAGTCGCCCACTGTTCACACACCGCCGCACCATCCTCGCACGCGTCCTCTGCCGGGCGTCAAAACAATATTTCGCAACCAGGGTTCGCTAACCGTCGTTTCACAACCAGACATTGGTAACCGAACTTAACCAAGACCGAAAATTTGGAAATATTTCGAAACACACTGGCATAGCCATTGTTTGAATAGCATTACGAAAATTGGTTCGTAACCATGGTTGCGAAGTAAAAATTCGGTTTTCCTTATTTCAAAAGCAATTGCCAATACCCATTGAAAATTCCAACCACTCCGAAGGAGAGCACGTCGCCCATGTCTTCGTAAAGATAGATGCTACATTGATCCGGTACCCATACAAAAGACAATGCGGTGTGGTATGATGAATATGTTCGCACGCGTCTGCCGGTATTTTTGTTTACAACCTAACCGGAACACACTTTGGTAACCATATTGCGCTTTCATCTCACAAAAAGTACAATAACTAAGTATCTTTTCACGAAATAACTTTCTGAGTAACTTCGGTTTCCAAATTCAATACTTGAGAATCCTGTCTAAGCAGCGCCATCTAGTGAGGCACGCCGACCTTACACTTTTTACTTTTCAAAGTAGCTGTCTGAACATCTCCCATTGTTTGAAATGAATGAAAACTAAGTAAAAAATTTCTAAAAATAAAAAATACTCATCTCATTGTTTCCAGAAGTACTGGTAAAAGGTCAAAACTAAAAGGCTGTCTTTGCTGTGTGTTTTACGAGGCGACGCTTCTATACACTTTGTATGAAAGTAAAATAAATGGGCCCTGCGTCTGCGACGTGTCTGTGTCATACGTCTTTTCTGTGTGGCCGGTTGTTAAAAGGTAAAAAACGACGCCAACTCACCATCATTCTCTTCACCATTGCTGCCTTCGCCCCCGGGTTTTCTGATGATCACCACCTTCTTCAGCCGCTGATCGTCCGGGCTGATCACCTCGTCTTCCTCCAGAATCGACTCGTCGAGGTATTCCTCCTCTGCATGGGGGGAATGTTAGGTGTATTTTTGTGTTGCCTACTTGTTTGATAAAATCGATTGATTGGGAAAAATATTCATCATCACAGCCCATAACAGTCCACTGCAGGACTAAGGGCCTCCCCCACGAAAGCGGAGGTTATTGCCGTAGTGTCCACGCTTGGCAGGCGGTTTGGAGATCACCATCATCATCATCATCATCATCATCACAGCCCATGGCAGTCCACTGCAGGACTTAAGGGCCTCTCCCACGAAAGGAGAGGTTATTACCATAATCTCCACGCTTGGCAGTGGAGATCGCAGTGTTGTAAATATAACAAAGCAAAACGCTGCTGCCCATTCTCCAGCCTACGGAGTCTAGAAACTTTGCTTCGAAATCATTAGTCACCTTGTACGACACCCACGACTGTAAGAGGTTGGTGCTATTCTACTCTGCCGGACACCACACGGCCACACGGTATGGTGAATCAATTGCCTTTATTTAGAAGACTGTAATAATATTGATAGTTCGCACTGGCGGCACCACTTGTTCACCACAACGTTCAGTATTCCGTAACACTAGGTTCAAGCCTGAGGTTCTTTCTGTATATAGCGGTCCATGAAACCTTGAGCCTTTGGACAATTTCGTCGCAATGAAATAGTTTGTAAAGTACCTACCTACTCGAGCAATTTTAACGATACCCAGTCTTATCATCATGGCGTCAATATCCCTTTGCACTCGCGCGCGAATGCCTAAACCATGATTAAGATTTAGCAGATCAGGTAATTACAGTAGAGCGACTGCTGTCTGGCCTGTGACTCTCAAACCAGCACCGCCCGTGTGAATGAATGTGCTGCAAAATGTTTGCGGTGCGGTGTCGGAGCGGTGCCGCACCGCGCCGTGTGGACCGGCTCTAGACCACTGACGTTCAGACAAATGCGCTGATTACATAAGGCTAAAAGGTCGGCCCAAGAAGCGATGGCTGGACGTCGTCAAGAATGACATGCGTGCCAACAAGCTCACCACCAAGGATGCCGAAGACCGAGCGAAGTGGTCCTGTAGCCGTATTCACAATGTCTCGGAAATCGGATTCGGATACGGAATCGACAAAGGACCCCGCAAAAGTTCTTAGGAAAATGTGGTTTTAGTTAATTTTGATGAAATTTTCATATGTTATAGAGAATAAAGTTTCCGTGGAATCTATCGGGATTCTGAATAACAGTTTTCGAATCGATCGACACGGATTCGCCGCTCACGAATTTCGTGTCGAATCGTTCGGAAACGGTTTCGAATAATTGTGAATACGGCTACAGGACGAGTAGGAAAGCGGGAGCATGCGGCACGGGAGCGCAATCGGGACATAACGCCGAGATGATGATGATGATGACATACGGCTAAATTCAGTCCTCTAAATTCAGAAGCATAAAGCGTGAGAGCAAATCAAAATGTAATCTAGAACTTATACAATAGGGTTCATTTTTGTACACGCCTTTTGAAAAGAGGAGCGCCGCGAAACATAATATAAATGATACAAAAATGGACCTTATTCTGTGAGCAATACATTCCACTTTGACTTGCTCTCCACGCATTTTGCTTCTGAATATAGTCGGTATAATAATAACAGGTAGGCCAATAGTGTTTTTATAGAAACCACTGACTGCATTCGATGACGTGTTGAACTAGGGTTGCCAACTTTGTTAAGACCAAATTTACCTAGTATTTTCGGATTTAATAGCCGTAAAAATATAGTAAATAGGGGAATTCATTTAAAAATATATAGTATATTTATAAAAAAAAATTTTTTATATAAAATTGATCTTCAGTAAGTAGTTAGCTGGTCCAGGATGGTGTTTAATTGAGTCATTTCTGAATTCTTAACATTAAAATTCAGGACGCATTCCGTTTTACGGTAAGTGATACTGATAAGCGTCTTTGCTGATGAAATATATTATTTGACGATTTATATAGATTTGACGACCTGAGTGGTGCAATGGTCAACAATGGTCTGCCACGCAAGAGGTCCCGGGTTCGATTCCCGGCCGGGCAGAAATTGAAATGATGAATTTTAATTTCTCTGACGGGTCTGGGTGTTCTATGTATAATAAATATTTACTTAACAAAAAAAAAGTATTCAATTAGTATATCAGTTATCTAGCACCCATAGTACAAGCTTTGCTTAGTTTGGGGCTAGATGGCGCTGTGTGAATTTGTCCACGAATATTTATTATTTATTATTAATATAATAGTTTTGCCTACTATATTAAAATTTTAAAATAATTGTAAGCTAACATCAAAAACAGCAGGATACTATATTATATAGTAGGGTTGGCAACCCTATGTACAACCTACCAAGTTACCAACCCATATCGACTGTGTATTAGCTGGGCCGGACGCAACGTTAGGTACTACAAAAATAAAATAAGCAACTAAAATAACGAACCTTTTATGCACTGCATCATAGATATGTTTTTGACAGTTTGATCCTTGAAAGTGATGGCTTTCTCCAGTTTCTCCACACAGTCAGAGCACAAATATTTTAATTCACTTGATACCTAAAAAAGAAATAAAATGGATTGCACCAAAACACTACGAATATTGAGAAATTTTGATTTAATTGACAGAAAACTAAAGCGGTAAACTGTCTTGAAAGTCTGTAGTTTCCTGAAAGGGCATGGAACTTGGATTGATACGCAAAAATCGTAACAGATAAAGAATCCTATAGAATTGCACAATTTTCTAACCTTGATATTGAAACAGTTTTCAAGCATTTTTGCATAAGTCTCCACGTTTGCCGCGTAAGCACCAAATAGATCGCATAAATCGTTAGTGCCCATGCAACTGATGCAACCTACAAACTCCTCTTCCTCCTCCATGTTTATTGCAAAAAATAGTTTTTCTTTCTGATCACGATCAAACGAAAAAGTTTGTGAAAAGAGCCATTTTTCGAAATGCCGCGACAAAAGACGATCAATTTAGTGATGATACCATCCGGTAATGTATAATCGATCGATTCATTTAAAAATCTCGCAGGCCGTGGAATTATTTTTCAATTCCAAATAGCATAAAATACGAAACATATTTACTCAATACAATTATTATTAAAATTGTAGTTAATGGAATTAAATCTAGAATTAAAATATCTGGTTATTGTACAAATTCCATATCAAGTCTAGACGTTGCACATTATATTATCGATTTAGAGTACCTGCCTATTATCACTATCGCGTTGGTTATGGCTGGATATTAATACAATTTAAAACAAAACAAAACAAAATTGTATGAAGTTTCCAAAAATTTAGGTAGATAGGGTATTCCCTCCTGTAAATAATAATTGTTCCTCCAAGGGAATACCAAATGGTGGGGTCCAACTCGTAAGCGAGAGGAACCGAGTTCGAACCCCAGTCCAGCGATACACCAATGATTTTCACTGAAGTTATGTAGGCTAGGTACCAACCAATGCTCTTACGGTGAAGGAAAGATCCTGATAAAACCTGCACAATATGGTCAATATGTAACCATGATGCAATAGGTCAGGTTCCCCTGTTAACAGGTTCTGAAAAGTTAGATGGCAGTCGCTCCACTGTAATTAATTACCTGATCCGCCAAATCCTAGATCATGGTCACGGCGGACCCCGGGCCTTCGCGTGCCGTGCTGGAGCACGACCGGGATATAACGCCAAGATGATGATGATGGTCGTGTGGTGTCCGGCACCAACCCCTTACACCCATGGGTGTCATACAGGGCGATAGCAGAGGCTAATGTCTTCGAGGCAAAACATCTAGTCTCCGTAGGCTGGAAAATGGGCAGCAGCGTTTTCCATTGTTATATTTATAACACTGCGATCTCCAACCCGCCTGCCAAGCGTGGAGATTATGGCCATAACCTCCCCTTTCGTGGGAGAGGCCTGAAGTCCTACAGTGGACTGTTATGGGCTGTGATGATGAAGTAGAAATTACGCGTAAAATGAAACAGTCATTTAAATTAAACTCTTTATTATTTTTAATCACAACATTTGCTCAGCCTACTAGGTTGACTGATCTCTTTAAGAGTAGCACAAATTAACTTTTTCTCTTAAAACAATCACAAAAAATAATCACTGTCCCACGGACATCTAAAAAAATAAAAAACAAAATTGATAGTTTGGCATCATATCTGAACGTCGTCATCTTGAGCACAGCATTCTTAGGAACAAACTTCTTGCAGCGGTCTTCCTAAGCCGATACTACACTTCAACTAACTAAAAGTTAACATAAGAACTATTAACAGACGCTTCGGTTCAGCTGGAGCCGACCAACCGTCAGTTGCAGTCGATACTAATCCTTACGGTGTACAAAATAAAGTCACTTTTGTATTCATTCTGATTCGCGGGCGAGCCGACTTAGGTCGGATGTCCGATCACTTTCCCCGCACATAAAAGCGATTTTATTTTGTACTGATTAAGACTACAATCACTGGAATCAAAAGACTACAATGGGTACTTAAAATTAACAGCAGGAGAAGCAACAGGCGGCCTTATCGCTTAAAGCGTATGTTACAGGCCCTTACCTTAACCTTTTGTATGGCGACAGTGACGGTAACTGGAATTTACATAAAAGCAATTTTTTTATTTTTACATTTTTTTCAAACCGTGGGCGTCACCCACGCGTTGCCGACCCCGTAAAAACTTTTCCCCCGTTCTTGAAGAACTCCATACTGCACTCTCCAGAGAAAACCTGTCCAGTCAGTTTATTCCACAACCTTAGTGTGCGTGGGAGAATGTTCCTTCGGAACTGCCACTTTTAACCGTCGTGAAAACAACGGCAAGTTTATAGGTAAGGCCCATAAACTTCTATGTAAGGACCCTGGGCTTTGGACGGCCGATGCAGAGCTCCCGACTATGGCTGCGTCTGATTTTCTTCAGCGCGAGGATGAGCATGGACTCCGTTTGCTATCCCGTGGTGCATCTTGATATGGCATTTCAACACCGCTTTGTATTTGAACCTCTCGTCGCATATCGGGCACCTGTGAAAGATATTTTCAAACTAAGTACAGATCATAATATTGTGTAGTTAATATCCCGGTTGTCACCTGACCCCCACAATCAGACGGAGGTCAAACTGGTGATCACTCCCAGGACGAAAATATCCGAAGATATGGTTCCCTCCTCCATGATGGTAGGCTGGTCTGGTGTGCCTGACCAAAACTGTTACTTCGCCAGAGGGCCACACACACCTTACATAGGATCCCAAACCCGGGTAAGAACAAGACGATCTGCCTTGCAGGTGTTGGAAGTGGGCAGCATGATAGAAAACATAAAGACACTCTTGGAATTGAAGAGCTGGGTGAAGGGCAGTGAAGGACTGCAAAACCTGCTGAGGATACTCGTAGAAGAAAAAACACATCTGACATTAGACGAGCTGGAGCCCTTCACATCACAAGTTTATTCAGGGATGCTCTCTCACAGACTCCCCTGTCCTGCCTTGAGAAGAGGAGCTATGTGGAACGGATGTACCAATATTCTTTCATGGACCCGAATTGTATCTGACACCGCCACACACTACGCCAAGCAGGGGACCACCTGCCAAATCCGTACTATAGGTACTTAGACGATAGCATTTGTACTGGCAATGACTTCGAGGAATGTCTAAGCAATGTTAACGAGTCTCAGATTACTTCAATGTCTCGGATTCATAGCCAACGTTAACAAAAGCAACTTGCAACCTAAAAATATGTGTAAAATTCTAGTGTTTTAATTCTGAGAATTTAACTTAATCTTTTTTCGTGCGAAGTTGCCTGCAGGATAAAAGGACTACATGTTATTATATCTGAAGAATGGAGCGACGAAATATAATAATATCTACATTGAGAAAGAGTTAACAACTCATCTAATCATAAATACATTTATTTTTTAGATCGACATTTGTAGTGGGCACATGATAACGACGATGGACAAGAATTTAGTCAGCATTTACGTTAGTTATGTAAATAATCAACTTGGCGGTCCCGGTTGGGGATGCTTTTTATTTAGGTACTTTTCATTTTATATTATTGGCTTTCTTTGCAAGGTATAATTTGTTTTTCAGCACCGCAACGAGCTTGCCACTCGTTAGGTGTGACTCCTAATACCATTGGTGAAGTGAAGTTGACTAAGGTCTTCATGGGACCCTGAGCCTGCTTGAACAGTTCAGGGGGCCGATTGGCACCCCCGCGTTGGTATAATGTTATTATTATTTCGTGCAGGTATATAATGGGCATGAATCTGGTATCAGATTCGTAAGCGAGAGGTACGGGGTCCGAATCCCACTGCGGCCATACTAAACGATGTTCTTACGGTGAGGGAATACGTCGTGATGACCCCAAAAAATTCAGGCAATTGAATTTGTAACCGTGATCCAATTTGGTCATGTTCTCCTGGTAGCAGGATCACGGAGGTCAAATGGTAGTCGCTCCACAGTAATTGCCTGGTCTGCCAAATCCTGGATCACGCTCAAGGCGGACCCCGGGCGCCTGTGCCCGAAAGCACAACCGGGACATTAACGCCAAGATGATGGACATGTCTAGTAACTATTTTTTTTCTTTCAGTTACCCCTGTTGTTTTCGGACGATATTGGTATAAAAAATATGTCCGGAGATCGATTTGTATACGAAAGACCATAGCATTAAATACTTGCTTTACACCAGGTAATTACGACTGTATTTGGTATAAGTTATAACGGAATAAAGATATCGCATCGCTTTGGCGACACTGCACTCCTAGTTGACCGTATGTAAGCTCTTTATTCCATCACTTTATAACATTACAACATTTCAATTTTAAGAGAGGTAGGGCATAGCGGGGTATCTCGTTCGAATCGGAGCCGCCCGACTGGGGAAGTACCTCCACTTTACAGAATATCGCAGCTAAATAATACTCTTTTAAATAGGATTGTGTTTCTGCCGGTGAGTAAGGTTTCCAGTGCTCTATGGGGTGGGGATTTGGGGAACCGTGGCTTTGGCAGTGGAGTGGCATTTGCCTTTTTGCTGCCAGAGCAACGTGTTTGTAAGAGGTGGGCAACGCATTGGCGATACTCTTGGCGTTGCTAATGTCTATAGGCAGTGGTGACCACTTTCCATCGGTGACCGTTTGCCTACCGTAGGGGAGACAGGGGCATGTACTAACAGATTTTACTATTTTATCAATTGAACGGAATTTATACTAGCTAGGGATATAATTTTTAAACCCTTTGAAGCGTCAACTACCTGTCTATGATTTTTAATTAAAAACCCCAACTAATGCCTTGTATTTTAGCCGCAAACATACGTTTTATAAAAAAAGATACTTGTTAATATTTGCCCCAGTTTGGGGGTAAATTTTAACTACCTTGGGGTAAGTATTAACAATAGTACCTTGATATGATTATGATAATATTTCATAAATATGAGTAGAAAATAAAAGAGAGTATATCATATTTAACGTTTATACTATCAGAAAGTTATCAACTTGTAATATTAAATTCATTTTTTGTACTATTTGTGGCAAATAGTACAAAAGATCCAATCTGGTCAGGTTGCCCTGGTACCAGGGTCACGGAGTCAGATAGCAGTCGCTCCGCCAAATCTTGGATCATGATCAAGGCAAACCCCGGGCCGGGATATTAACGCCAAAATGATTATTATAATATTTTTCAAAAGAGTATTTGTTGCATAAAAAAACTTTTTAGCGTTAATGTCCCAGTTGTGCTCTTTCGAGGGCCCGGGGTCCGCCTTGACTATAGTGGAGCGACTGCCATCGGACCTCCATGACCGTGCTACCAGAGGAGCCTGACCTGAATGGATCATGGTTACACATTCAGTCGCCTGAATGTGCAAGTTTCGTCACGATGTTTTCCCTCACCGTAAGAGCATTGGTTAGGTTTCAACTAATGGACAAAACTCATGGCCGCATAGGATTCGAACCTAGTACCTCTCGCTTACGAGTCGGATACCCTAACCGCTCGGTCATGTTGCATAAAATACACGGGGGTAAATATTAACATGTTAATACTTGCCCCATACGATTTGTTAACACTTGCCCCAGAGGCAGATGTATCACAAAAATATAAATCAAAGAAAAGTACATTTATAATGTGGTTAAATGGAAACAAAATACTATACGAGATGATATTTACTACCATTTAAAATAATTTCAGTCCCGTTTACGTAAATAATTAAGCAACAAATCAAAAAACAACGAGTTAAATATTTATTATTTATTTATTTATTTATTTATAACACTTTATTGTACATTAAGGAAATCGTAAAATCGTAAATAATGTTCTTTTACGTGACAAAATTCACGCCTCATACATAACCTTGCTCTGCGGCATGCCATTGGCGACTGATAGGTCGCAACATGTCTGTGGTCATTCACTGACGCCTATAACTGTATGTACCTCAGTCGTTTATGTATAGATTGGCGGCAATCGGCCTGTTAATACATACCCCCGTTAATACAAGCCCCTGTCTCCCCTATGACATAAAAAATAAAAATAAATTACAGACCGTCTGAGGTCTTCACGCACAGCACAACGTCACTTTCGCGTCACGTTACTGATAGGTCGCAACATGTCTGTGGTCATTCACTGACGCCTATAACTGTATGTACCTCAGTCGTTTATGTATAGATTGGCGGCAATCGGCCTGTTAATACATACCCCCGTTAATACAAGCCCCTGTCTCCCCTATGACATAAAAAATAAAAATAAATTACAGACCGTCTGAGGTCTTCACGCACAGCACAACGTCACTTTCGCGTCACGTTAATCAGTGTAATCTCATCATCATATCCCAGACCTCTTTCCTGAAACCGGCAGAATGCAGATTACCTTACGCAAAACGTGATAAAGGCTACAATTAAAGAGGTACCACGACTTCAGAGGGCTTACCATGAACTCTTATAGCAGGACCTAAACAGAATTGCTTTCGGTTTGAACGGGACGAGCTTATGTGACACGTATAGCGCTGTCTCGTTCTAAGCAGGGCAGTTCTGTTTAGGTCCTGCTATAAGAGCTCATGGTAAGGCCGCAGGTTACTTTGACAGATTGCGGAAAATAGAGCATACTAAATTTATTTTACTGGCAATAATAAACTATATAGAGGAAATATAATTCGGAGAGCCTCTCCAATCTTATCCGCGATATTCTACGCCAGGGATGGCGAACCTTAATTGGCAAACGTGCTATCTATACTAATATTATAAAGAGGAAAGGTTTGATTTTTTGTTTGTTTGTTTGTATTGAATAGGCTTCGAAACTACTGGACCGATTTCAAAAATTCTTTCACCGTTGGGAAGCTACACTATCCCCGGGTGACATAGGCTATATACCCGTGTACCCGTAGTGGTACCCGTGCGCAGCCGGGGCGGCTGCTAGTATTTCATAAAATCAAACAATAATGTGAAAATTACGTGTCTTATTAATGAATCTTGACTTAGTGATGAATGGACAAAAGGAGAACAGGGTTGGGTTAGCTTATACACATCTAATTTTGTCTTTTATGATTCTAAAAAATTTTTGGTTTATCTTGAAATATTTTGTATTTTGACCATATAAAGAACGTGATTGCAATGGTTAAAAACAATTGAAGTAATGAGCGAGTGCAATAAACTCGAAATTGTTTGCATTTTAGCTATCTAAAAAGCGCGTGTGTTTTTAATAATAATGTACAAATGAATTAATGAGCGTGCGTAGCGAGTAAATAAGGAAAGTAACTACGAATTTGGCAAGTGGCTGTCATTAGACAGCTTATTACAACTTAATAAAGGTTCGCGTATTTGTAATAATAAAAAGGAGTATAAATAAGTTAATGAGCGAACGGAATTCAATTTTTTAACTAAACAGATTACCTAATGGTGATAAATATAAAAAAATCAATAACTCTAAAAAGGCTTTTAAAATTAGTCACCCTAGCTCTAGAGTAAAAATCAATCAGCTACGTTTCAATTTGTCCAATCTTTAACCAACTTTCAGCGTCTCCAACTTTCAGCAAGTATCTTTAAATTAAATTAAGTCAAGACAAGTCTTTAAATTAATGGCGTCCCATAATTTTATGGCCGCGTGCCATCCGTGGCACGGGTGCCATTTGTTCGCCATCCCTGTCCTACGCCAAGGCCACTACGAACTCGGTACGTACTCGACCAAGTCGCGTAACTGTTCTATAACATTTCCCTTAAAACTGCAGGTACAACGACATACCCACTGAACTCTTCCCGGACGACAAGCCGAACCTGCAAGCGTCCGAATTCGCTGCCGACAAACCCATCTTCGTATTAGTCCACGACCGCATATTCAACGCCACAAACTTACTAGAGCGTTACATAGCGCCTTTGCTATTGGAGAGCGTTGACGCTAACGTCATAAGCGTAGACTGGGGAGCTCTAGCAAATAGACATAGACATAGACATTATTTATTTTGATATCACAATACTCATAATACAAAACTCATGGAGCAAGTTACATTTGTATATCTAAATTTAACATAAGTATATATATTTAAAACCTATTCAATAAAAGCGATTCGAATATGGAGTAATACGATGTCAAAAAGGGCCCGGACTCAGCATTAGCTGCAGCAGAATGATGCAGCGCTGATTTTCAGCCGGACCTTAACGGCTTATACCAACTATATCCCAAGCGCATGCGCCTCGGAAGATGCCGGAGAACATCTGGCGGATTTCCTGCGGTTACTGGCGGAATCTGGGGCGAGTTTGACGGACGCCCATCTGATTGGGCACGGGTTGGGAGCGCATGCTGTCGCTGTGGCCGGTCGACGGGACGGGAACAAGGTGGGGAGGATCACGGGTGAGTAAGCAAGGGTTGTTACAACAATTTTGAATAGGAATATACGCTCGATGGAGTGTGTAAGAAGTTGGTATTGGGGTGCACCAGCCCATATTTTATCAATATATAAAATTCACGTCAGTAGTATATGTCATCATCACAGCCCATAACAGTCCACTGCAGGACTCAAGGCCTCTCCTATGAAAGGAGAGGTTATTGCGATACTCTCCACGCTTGGCAGGCGGGTTGGAGATTGCAGTATTGTAAATATACCAATGGAAAACGCTGGTGCGTATTTTCCAGCCTACGGAGACTAGAAGTTTTGTCTCTCAAACATTAGTCGCCTTGTACGACATCCACGAGTGTTAAGGGTTGGTGCTATTCTACTCTGCCGGACACCACACGGCCACGGTTATACTCGTATATGAACTTTAGATAGATAGATAGATAAATTCTTTATTGCTCACACAAGAATAATTACATTAAAAAGTTCCGACAAAAAACCATAATTAACCTTTTACCTTTTTACTTTTTAATTTACAGCTCTAGACCCAGCAGCGCCCTTGTTCCCGTCCCTATTCCCATTCGGAGTCAGCGATCGGGACGCCCTCTACGTTGAGGTGATACATACGAACGCCCCGTTCGTGGGTCAACTGGCACCGCTGGGGCATGCGGACTTCTACCTCAACAATGGCGTGTTGCAGCAAGGGTGTTGTTCGCAGGTAGGGGTGGAGAATTAAAATAAATTAACTGACAGAAAATGACTGAAAAACTGAACAATGGTTCCGCCTTGCTTGACCATGATCCAGGATTTGGCAGATCAGATAATTATAGTAGAGCGACTGCCATTTGCCCTCCGTGACCGTGCTAGTAGGGGAATCTGATCAGCCGATGATGAGAGAGATGATGGGTCAGTCTGAAAACCAGCGCTGTGTTTGGCTGCTGCCATTCATAGCATTAAGCTGAGGCTGGTCCAATTTGGTCCGAGGACGCATCGCCCTGCTTTCTTAATATGTACTTATTCTATTAGTTTTAAGTTTTTGAATGTGTTATTGGACCAAATAAAAACACGTCTATGTCTATTAGATCATGGTTACACATTCAGTCGCCTGAATGTGCATCACGACGTTTTCCCTCATCGTAAAAGCATCGGTTAGTGTTCAACTAATGTGCATAACTCAAAAGAGTCATTGGTAGATGGCGGCAGTGGGATTCGAACCCGGCACCTCTCGCTTGCAAGTCGGATACCTTTACCACTAGGCCACCGACGTTTTTGGCCTCCAGTTAAAATAAATTGCGTAAAAAAACTTGTTTAAAACAATTAAATTAAAAAATAACTTTTTTTTATGTCATACGGTAGGCAAACCGGCAAGCGGGCCACCTGATGGAAGTGGTCACCACTGCCTATTGACATTAGCAACACCAATTATTTATTTTACGTCACTAGGCTTGTCCTCTAACTGTGTATATGGTATCCTATTGAAAAAGATGTTATGAAACAGAAAGACATTTGAGAACTACTTTATTTTACACATTTTAACGGTATGCCGAGTAGCCGAGAGGAAGATCAGCGCCGCGGCTCCGGCCGTGGCTCATGCTGAGTGAGGTCCATTTGTTGACAAGGTGTGCCACAGCACAGCAATTCCGAATCGATTTATTGATTTTGTAATTTGTTATGTATGTTTTTTATTTGTATGACTATTGTTTATGTGATTGTTGTAATGTGGTGTCCTTGTGTTTCTTTCATTCGATATTTCCGGAACATACCCTTAAAATGTGTGATAATAACCGCGATAGTTTTAAACATTATGTGTACTTTGTTTTACTTCACAAGGCTTGCCCCCACGACCGCGCAGTGGTATACTTCGCCGCGTCCCTGATATACCAGGACGTTTTCATCGGCAACAAATGTCATAACCTGTTGGCTGCCCTGATGCCCGTGGGTCTGTGCTACCAGAAGGGCCTGCATATGGGCGGCCTGGTCATGGATAAGATGGATAGTGACGATTTTGAATATGGGTAAATTGCGGGTAGGATTGTTTTTAAATCGTTGTAATAAAAAAAAAATCGTGGCGTTAATGTCCCGGTTGTGCTTTCGCGCACGAGAGCCCGGGGTCCACCTTGACCATGAGCATGCCCAGGATAACCAAATCCAGGATTTGGCAGCTCAGTTAATTACAGTGGAGCGACTGCCATCTGACCTCCGAGACCCTGATACCAGGGGAACCAGACCAGATTGGATCATGGTTACAAATTCAGTTGCCTGAATTTGCAGGTTTCATCACGATGTTTTCCCTCACCGTAAGAGCATCGGTTAGTAGTCAACTAATGTACATAACTCAGAAAAGAGTCATTGGTACAAGGCCACAGCGGGATTCGAACCCAGTTCCTCTCGCTTACGAGTTGGATACTCAACCGCCCGGCTACCGACACTCTAAGCCACTCAAATGCAGTGCGAGGCCAAATTTTGGACACTAAAATATCACTCGCTAAGAAGAAGGACATTACTCACATTTCTGGCATCACATGGGTCTTCATGTGGTGGGAAAGCGTCGCCGCCTCGAAGTACCGCTTCTTGCACACCGGGCACTGGTGCGGTAGATTCCCAATCTAAAGAAAAACATCATATCAACATATAACATTATAATTACCAGCGAAAATAATTCTCTATATAATTTGAAACCCTGTACGGCTAGCACATGTTAGCGAGAAAACGGGCGACATAGATACTGCTATCTCTTTTGTCTTAGTATTGAGAGAAGGAAACAAACGCTCTTTCGAGGCGCGAGCTGTGTCGCGGACATACTTCTTCTTTATTCTTTATTGTACACAAACATGACATAATGATACAGTACAGTAACAGAGATGTACAAAGGCGAGCTTAACTCATTAATTGAGATAGCCGCGCTGGAGTCGGTATTCAATTAAAGTTCTGCGGGGCTTTGTCTAACTCCATTGGCAACTGAATTTGACATTAAATAGTTCTACACTACGTCATGTACGTTGGCCACTCGCTACGGAAAAGGCTACGTAGCTTTAAAGTCCGCTATTGTACTGTGATGTGCATGAAAATTTAAATCTTTATATATATAATTCTTCTGTGAGTGTGTATGTCACTGAACTACTCTCAAACGACTGGACCGATTTTGATGAAATTTTTTGTGTGTGTTCAAGGGGATCTGGGAATGGTTTAGATTCACACCTAAGGTGTAGGGTAGGTGTAGGGTAGGTGTAGGGTAGGTGTAGGGTAGGTGTAGGGTAGGTGTAGGGTAGGTGTAGGGTAGGTGTAGGGTAGGTGTAGGGTAGGTGTAAGGTAGGTGTAGGGTAGATGTAGGGTAGGTGTAGGGTAGGTGTAGGGTAGGTGTAGGGTAGGTGTAGGGTAGGTGTAGGGTAGGTGTAGGGTAGGTGTAGGGTAGGTGTAGGGTAGGTGTAGGGTAGGTGTAGGGTAGGTGTAGGGTAGGTGTAGGGTAGGTGTAGGGTAAGTGTAAGGTAGGTGTAGGGTAGGTGTAGGGTAGGTGTAGGGTAAGTGTAAGGTAGGTGTAGGGTAGGTGTAGGGTAGATGTAGGGTAGGTGTAAGGTAGGTGTAGGGTAGGTGTAGGGTAGGTGTAGGGTAGGTGTAGGGTAGGTGTAGGGTAGGTGTAGGGTAGGTGTAGGGTAGGTGTACGGTAGGTGTAGGGCAGGTGTAGGGTTAGAACGCTACGCGAACGAAGTCGCGCCGGGTCCACTAGTAAATATATAAACCCAGGTGTACGTATATAATCAAAGCTCTGAAATAAGCCTATAGAATAAGCCTTTGAAAGAGTTAGAACGTCCCTCTCGAAGTCTTTCCCTTGCACAGTTTGTACTATAGCTTGGGATTCTTAAAGGCGCATTTTCATTGGTCGATAAATCGGTCGTTAGCCCGAATTCGGGGACTTCCCGCATGCGGGCTAACGACCAATGAAATTCATCAGTCGATAACTCGGTCGATACAAAGCATTCGGGGACTCCCTCATAGCACCTCGGTCATTAGACGTCATCAGTCAACACGGTTCTTTCGTACCTTGCATGCGGACGCTAACGACCAATGTAAACGGTTCCGCGCATGCAGGTCCTATGGCATGCGTTACAGAAATCTCCCGTACCCCGCATACGGGCGCTAACGACCTATGAAAATGCGCCTTAAAGGCATTTCGACAGGCACCTCACAGACTGCGAACCCAGGTGCGCCAATGTAAAGGGAATCTCTTTATGTGAATACAAATGACAGTTCTCAAAGCCACTGTGGCATATCTCCGCAAACCATGGACCTCGTTTCACGCTCGGCGTGTCCTGAAACTTGCACAATGGAGGAGTTGTTCGAGGCCAGTCGAAACGCTGTATACGTGGCCGAATACTGGGCGAATGAAGTGAAAGTCAGAGTTTGTCCATCGACTCGATAAGATGAAAAAGGCACCTTCAAGACCGGCACCGTATCCGCTCCCGTTAGATTGCAGATGTCCCGGTCCACGGTGGCCACTTCCCATCAGGTGGACCATGAGCCTTCCTCTCCCTAGACGACAAAAAAAGATAAAAAAGCCCTAACCGAACCTTATGCACAGCGGCCATATGTCGCAGCATGTCGCGTCGCATGTGGAACACCATCGGGCAGGAGGCGCATCGTAGCAGGCCGCGCGTGTGGCACAGCCGCGTGTGCTTCCAGCGTGAGTCTGTGGAGTGAGGCTATATATAGGTTTGCTGGTAGAAACCTCAATTAATGAGTTAAGCTCGCCTTTGTACATCTCTGTTACTGTACTGTATCATTATGTCATGTTTGTGTACAATAAAGAATTAATAAATAAATAACTAGAAATTAAAAAGGTCCGCGCCTGCTTTTAAGTTTAAATTAAACTAACATTTGCATTTTATACACCTATTTACTTACACCATTGGCTTGTTTCTAGCTTTTCAGTTTTTTAATAGCACTCGGGGTTTCTAGTTTTTGTAAAATGTGGCTTCCGTTTCGCTTCCGCTAAACGATCCATTAAAGTGGCACCAACATCACTAACATGTCATAGAGAATCATAATAATCCTATCAACCGGAAGACGCCCGCTGCTGGGCATAGGCCTCCCCCAGTGATCTCCACAAAGGCTGATACCTGCGATCTTTACCAGTAGCCGTATTCACAATGATTCGAAACCGTTTCCGAACGATTCGACACGAAATTCGTGAGCGATGAATCCGTGTCGATCGATTCGAAAAATGTTATTCAGAATCCCGATAGATTCCACGGAAACTCTACTCTCTATAACATATGAAAATTTCATCAAAATTAACTGAAACCACATTTTCCTAAGAAATGTTGTGGGGTCCTTTGTCGATTCCGTATCCGAATCCGATTTCCGAGCCATTGTGAATACGGCTACAGGTCGTCGGTCCACCTTGCGGGAGGCCTACCCACGCTGCGTCTTCCGGTACGCGGTCGCCACTCGAGAACTTTACTGGCCAAACGTTATGCGAGCTATGTGCCCTGCCCACCTAAGAATATAACCGGTCTAAAGAGATGGTCAATTAAAATGAACAAAAGAATTTTAATTTGAATAGACTTGTATCTGACACGGTGACAGCATCGCTGTTGTTAAAGTGATTTGACATTTCAAAATGTCAACCCTTAGTTCCAGCTTTGGCCACCGGAGGCCCGACCACCTAACCTAAAATTTAAGGCCAAATCTAGTAGCGAACGATACGTCGCCTCCTCACTCAGTTGCAGTTAAGTATCTTCCAATACCGTTAGCCTTTAATTCGAGTTGGGCATAGGCGGTACCACTGTGGGTCAGACAAGTTTCTGGCACTCTAGAATTTAAAAAAACCCTTTCATAGTGTCGTCACCCCCGCCAAAAACCAAAACACAATCGATCGACTCACTGGCACTCCCGAACGTCTTCTGACATTGCTCGCAGTGGTATTTCATGTTACCACCAGCCCCATGTTTCTCCTGCATATGCCTAAACCGGCGATGGTAACTGCTGAAGCGCTCAGGACATTGAGTACAGGCGTAGGGCTGGGGCGTGTGGGCGCGCCAGAAGTGGGCGTTGCGGGTGTTCAGTTTGTCGAAGAGCTGGAAGGAAAGGTGCAGGGGTGATGACTGGGTGTAGAAAATGTTGATTTTAAAATTTTAATGGGATATTTTCCGAGTGCCGATTAAAAAGAAAAAAAAAAGTTCAAATAATTGTAATAGTTGGCGTTGATTGGACACGATTCTCAAAAATAAATCGAAACGTGATCGTTAGATACCTACATAAAATGTAGGCATTGTTCGCATTCTTCTTAGAAAAGGTACTAAAACTAAGTATCTTTTCAGGAAACACCTTCCCGAGTAACTTCGATTACCAAATTCAATACTTGAGAATCCAATCTAAGCAGCACCATCTACTGAGGTAGAGCTCGTCTAATCTAAAATGACGCGCCACACTATCGCATTAACGCACACAAGCAAGTTTGAAATTTTGACGCAATACATATACAAATGCCGTTGTAATTGGTCATTCAGTTGGCGGTGAGACCAACGTCGTTCAACGAGCTCGCGTCGTTCGATTGCAGCAGTCGACGCTAACACACAGATGAAGTATTGTTATTAATATTTGCACTCACACATCGAAATCAACTAAGTAGTGGGGCGCGTCATTTTAGACTAGACGAGCTCTACGCCAGTTACATTATAAAAAAATAGTATTTTTTTTTCATTTATTAAATCAATAAAAAATGGCAAAAATAAAGCGTCTCAAAGTTTCGGAGTGGGAGCTTGTTACGTCACTTCTGAGTGAAATTTTACCTCAGTTGTCTAAAATTTATTGATAATCTACCTGACGTACTAAAATAGTGAAAATTGATGATGTATTTTATGTTGCGCAGTGACGATCGAGCAGACAGCCCACCTGATGGTAAGCGGTAACTGTCACCCACCTAACTAACTTAACCCTAGTCTTTTCATGTTTTTCATGTTGCAAGCCGTGAGGGTAATTGTAAAACTATCCGTGGAAAGGCAAATTGTAGCCTCTTATCTAACTGACGATGGTTTTTGCATGTCAAGGAAAAAGTTAAGTACATTGTAATAGAAGAGCAACTGTGTTATAGATCCATGACATACCTTATCACATTTAGTGCATGCGAACGGTCCAGAGAGATGGATATCCATGTGTCTCCTAAGGGCCCTGAAGCAGCCAAACTCCTTGCCACATTCAGTGCACTTGTTTTGCTGGTCAGCCAGTTTTAGTTCCTCATCTGCGCCGACAGATGGCTCTGTCTCCCGCGGTTGTAGTTCCATGTCTGTGACAACAGATGGCGGTGTTTTCGGTATTTGTAGTTCCTCGTAGACGCCAACAGATGGCTCTGCTCCCGGTAGCTGTGGAATCTCGTCCGCGCCGATAGGTGGCTCTGGTTCCAGTAATGGCAGATAATGTGTTTCTGTATTTGAAAGGAAAAAATTGGGAATTTCAATTACAAGAGCTTCTTTTGTGCGCGTGTCACGGCCAGGCAGGGCGAAGAACAGATAATAAGTGAGTAAATGCTATATTGCAGTAACATTAGTCTAAGAGCCCATGAGGGCCAGACCTTCCTATTGTCCGTAAGTATGAAAGTTTTTCCATGTGTGTCCCCAACACAGGTAATAATGATCCCCACCCATGAAACCTGGATCGTGGTTCCTTTGGCAGGTAACAGGTAACAAAGGTGTATAAAATCTTATCTCCAATTTATTAAGTTACCAAGCTCAATTTTTTTGTATTTTATTCGTAACAGCATTCATACTCACGATGCTCATTGCCAGACATATAGTATAGTTACAACCCTCCGTCGGACACCCCTAAACTATAATTCTCTGTAATTATACTTACCTTATATTAGGAAAGCTGAATTTTATAAATGTTATTCAGATAATTATTAAACTGAGTTTTCTCAGTAGCCAGACAGTTTTTTGGGTTCTATAATCCTGCCAGACGCATTAAAAGTGTATCATATGCAACAACTGGTGCTAGTGAGACAGAGCGCTCAGTTCATTGCAATCTTATGCTAAACATATACTATCGTTAATTCCAAATTGTTTAGTGATTTTTTTTATAATTTATCAAAAACTTTAATTAAATAAAATTATTACAGTCTGAATAATATTTTTTTTAATTTATAATCAGTAAAAATTTTATAAAGATATCAGTCATATCAAAAGTCTAATCACTTAGTTCATATTATTTCTTATTTTTATGAAATTTAATTGAAATTTCAAAGTTATTAAAATTTAATTGTTTATTATACGAAAGATAAATTTTTTAGAAGATAAAAAATTCACAGAAAAATATTTTTTTTCAACTAAGTATTCATTAACTTTCATCATTGTTGCCAATATCTTCAGATTCGTCGACACTGCAATTCCAATTTGCAAGTGCCGCGCGCCACTTTATTTCTTGATGACATTGTCTCCCCTCTCGTACCCTGTGCTGCCTAGATAGCCGAGCGGACTGAGAGGCGAACACGCGACTTTTTTCTAATATTCACATTTTTAAACTCGTGATATCTTTCGAATGGAATGTCTGAATTGCATAATTCAAAAAGTTATATAAAGGTATTGAAGCAGTCGTGAATATGAAGTAATTGATTTTGATAAGGATTAATACCAAGGTACCAATAAATAGCGTTTTTTAGCGGCGGCATTCCAATTAAATTTTGAAAATAAAAGAACACTTATTGTGACATAACTATAATAGTTAGACATTTATTTATTTATTTATTTAGGAATAATGTTTACATTACAGCTTAAGCCTAAATTATGTAATATATACTGTCGCGACACTTTTTGTAGATAATGATGAGTTCTGCAAAGTCGTACTTCATTATTTTGTTCTATCATCAATAGTTTTCGCAGCACACGCGATGTAAGGAATTTTTTGGGTATTTTTTACACCTTGTGTTACATTATTGGAGTTTTATTAATGATCCGTAATTTTTTAGAAAATATAATATAGCCTATGTCACCCGGGGATAGTGTAGCTTCCCAACGGTGAAAGAATTTTTGAAATAGGTTCAGTAGTTTCGAAGCCTATTCAATACAAACAAACAAACAAAAAATCAAACATTTCCTCTTTATAATATTATAGTATAGATATAGACGACAGCTGATGCGCAGTAAAAGATCGCAATGAACCGAGCGCTCTGTCTCACTCGCACCAGTTGTTGCATATGAGCCCCACTCTCGCAACTATTAGACACTTTTAATGCGTCTGGCAGGATTATAGAACCCAAAAAACTGTCTGGCTACTGAGAAAACTCAGTTTAATAATTATCTGAATAACATTTATAAAATTCAGCTTTCCTAATATAAGGTAAGTATAATTACAGAGAATTATAGTTTAGGAGTGTCCGGCGGAGGGTTGTAACTATACTATATGTCTGGCAATGAGCATTGTGAGTATGAATGCTGTTACGAATAAAATACAAAAAAATTGAGCTTGGTAACTTAATAAATTGGAGATAAGATTTTATACACCTTTGTTACCTGTTACCTGCCAAAGGAACCACGACCCAGGTTTCATGGGTGGGGATCATTATTACCTGTGTTGGGGACACACATGGAAAAACTTTCATACTTACGGACAATAGGAAGGTCTGGCCCTCATGGGCTCTTGCTCTACAGCCTATGGCCTCTATGGCCAGCTTATCCTTTTTGGATTTACAATAGTTTCAGGTTACTTATAATAAAACAAACATAGTACATATTATCAATAGTCAACAAAACAAACCAATTCGAACTAGAACGATAATCATACTAAACATTAATATATTTATTATGTTATGAGCTCGTATAACAAAAATAGCTTCGTATAGATCAGGTTCCCCTGTGGCAGGGTCACGGAGGACAGATAGCAGTTGCTCCATCGTAATCTGCCAAATCCTCAGTCATGGTCAAGGAGGACCCCGGGCCCTCGTGCGTAAGAGCGTAACCGGGACATTAACGCCAAGATGATTATAATAAAAATGAACTGAAAAGCTGAAGCAAAGTAAAACAAAAACCAATGATACTTTACCAGTTACTTCTCCAAATGTCACTGATTTCTTCTTTACATTCCTTATTTCAATTTTCATGTTTCTTACGTCCTCCGGCTTGGTGTTTTTTAATATTGACTTAGGTTTTATTTGATTCTCATCAGCTGTAACTGACGCACCATACTCTTGGCATGTAGTATTGTTTTTAGGTACACTAATGAGTTTATTTTCAATTATAACAATTTTGTTATTATTTACATTATTGAAATCACTAGCCTTATCAGATACTTCAGTATCTTGATCATCTTCAATTTCGTCCTCATCTATATCCATATTATCACAATTATTTTTAGTACCCCTTTCTATATTGTCTGTGCAAGCTTTAGCAGCATTATCGTTTTGGCTACATTCAACATTTACTGTGGCATCTATGACTATATTGCCATCTTCGTATCTGATAGGAACAAGTCTTTCATGTTTAGTATTTAGCTTCTCCTTATTTTTGTATGTAGTAGTAGGCTCCTCATTATAAGAAACCAAATTTTCAGTACTTGTACCACCATTGCCTTTTATTTCTGTATCAATTACTCTATTACAGTCTGAAGTTTGTACATAGTTATGGTCTGCATTAACATTTTTATTCTCTTCAAATTCTGTAACTACTTTTGTGTTTACTTCAACTTGTTCCCCATCTTCAGGAGTTACTTTATAAACAATAATATTTTCGGCCTTCTTATAGTCATCTCCCAAGCCTGTTTTAACATTTAATTCTCTCACAACTTCGTCATTGTCTACAGAGCTAGAGCAGTCACTGTTTATATCTCTATCAGATTGTATGTCTAGATAGTCCAGTTGCAATTGGGTTAGCCTCTGGATTTCTGCAATGTAAAAAATATGTCTAATTCTATAGGTGTTCTAGAGCCCCGACTCTGACTCATAATCGCCCACGGTTTTAAGAGCCAAAAGACAACAAAATTGCGAGCTCGCTGCGCTCGCTCAATTATTTGGTTGATTTTATCAATCACTCCACCTTAGAATAAAAATTTTTAACTTGCGTCTCTCGCTCATTCACTTCCTTCAGTTTTATCATACTATTTACCAATCTTTCAAAAACTAAACTTCCGAGCTCGCTGCGTTCGCTCAAATATTCATTTTAACATACACCCCAGCTTTTAAAAACCATAATATTAAAAGTTTATTGTTGTTAAAAGTGCGCGCTCCGAGCAACGAGTCAAACAAACCGTATCCGGCTCGACGATGCCGTGTAAAAGTTACTTTTGTAAAGATCACCCCTTGCTGTTAAGACCCAAAATATCTAAAATTTCAGGCTCGCTCCGCTCGCTCATTCATTCTATATTCACTTCAGGCTTTTATAATTCAAAATGTTAAGAATTTCTAACCCCAACTTTTACGATTCAAAATGTAAACAATTTCTTGCTCGCTTTGCTCACTCATTCATAGGTTTCAGATACTTTTCTTATCATTCACGTAGCTCGTTGCGGTCAGTCATTCTTAATTTCCTTAAATTACTATTGTGAAGATCACCCATAGCTGTTAAGACCAAAAATGTCAAAAATTGCGAGCCCGCTCCGCTCGCTCATTCATTCAATAATCACCTGAAGCTTTCATAACCCAAAATGTATGGGCATAGTTTTGGCCTGTCACGCTATACGTGATAGGAAAGTAACAGACCAACCAATCCGCTTACTAACGGATAGCAGAGCAGTACTGATGGCACTGGAAAACAACAACATCACCTCGGGACTCATTCTCGACTGCCGTCAGTGCCTAAACGAGGTATGTAAAAGCAATCCCATTACACTGCAATGGATAAAGGAACACAGCGGCGGTTAAGCTCTCGGGGAAATGACGCGGCTGACGGCTGAACTGTCTAGACGAGGATCCGACACAATACCGATGGGTCCGGAACCGATTGTGCCTATACCATTAACGTGGACCCGTCAACACCTACGGGAGAAAACCAAGGTAATACACAATCAAACATGGTCTTCACAGAAGGATTGCAGACAAGCAAGGGAGGCCCTCTCTATCCAAGGGACTCCCCTCTCTATCCAACAAACTAATAAAACTAACAAAAAAACAACTCCGAATGGTAACCGGGGTACTAACAGGACACGTCACGTATAATAAACACCTTTTCACCATAGGTCTGACGGAAAGCCCAGTATGTAGAGCATGCTTAGAGGAAGAAGAAACAGCTGCCCATGTCCTGCTAAAATGCAGTGGCGTGGCTTCTTATTGGTCAAAGTATTTAGGACAATCAACCACACTCTCGGAGATCTACTGAATTTTCTTGAGGATTTGGGTTGGCAGGAACATTAGTGTTACCCTAACTATAATTTCCACCCTCACGTAAAAGAGGCGCAGGGTCGACGAGTTACGGTAAATGCCCGGGTATATCTAATCTAATCTCACTCCGCTAGCTCATTCTTTCATGTATCACCCAAGCGTTTAAGACCTGAAACGTCAAAACTGTCGAGCTCGCTCCGGTGTTTCATTCATTGATCAGCTTTTAAGACTCAAAATGTCAATAAATTCAAGCTCGCTCCGCTCGCTCATACATTCGATGTTCTAGCCCAGGTTATAAAACTCAAAATTTCCGAGCTCGCTCCGCTCGCTCATCATTACCATCGTCCTAGCGCTTATCCCAGCCTCTGCTAGGGTCCACTTTTCTATACATTCTTCTCCACTTCGCCCGGTCTTCGGCATCCTCTCGCTCTGCTCGCTATCAGCCTATTAATTTTTTCTCGCTCATGATTGACATCTATAATCTTGACTTTTAACTTAAACAATGCACCTAACAACCCCATATGTGACAGTAGTTACAAAAGCTTATTTTTTAAAGTGTTCATGCATTTATGAGTGTAACTGTACCCACAGGTAATGTTTCCTGCTAGCGATCCTGTACCGGCCATAGCGGCATAGGAGGGCCACAGATGACCAAGTAAATGTTGAGGAGAGTAGTTGGATGCAAGAGACACAAAGCCAACATAGCAAATTGCTTCCAGAATTCAGACCTGATTGCGTCTTGTGACTTCACAAAAGGTTACGAGTATATACCGTCACACGGTGCCAATGGGCTATTGAATTTAATCAACAGTAACGAGTTTGAGTGACTCTAGCTTGACTTCTCCAGTAGCAACTACGTGCTGGAACACGCAGCATGAGTAGGCCTCTCACAAGGTGGACTGACATCCTGGTAAATGAACACAGGTACCGGTTGGATGCAGAAGGCACAGGGCCGGCCTTTGTAGAAATCTCTGATAATAATAGCAGTCTGAATACCCAGCAGTGAGCGTATTCGGACTGCTATTATCATGATGATGATCTTGCCACTCGTTAGGTGTGCCTTCTAAGAGATAATATTGGCTCGGCGATGTTGACCAAGCTATTCAACTGAGGACCCTAAGACTGGTTGAACAAAAGGATAAGTCACTTTGAAATTGCGAAAGAACCACAATACACACCTTTCATATTTTTTATGATATCCTGCTTAAACTTTTGTATGTCACTCAGCTTCACTATACAATTCGCGCATGCAGCATTGAAAGTACATTCAGAATCAATCTGAAATAATAATTAGCAAACTCATAAGCAAGCAAATAAATTTAAAATCGGAGATAAAATTCAATACAAACAAATAGCCACAATGAGCAGTTTTCCAATAGGTATCTAAAGCATTCCTAACCACTCACTAGATGGTGCCCCGACAATTTAGGTAATTGATAATCGCTTGAAATAGGTTCTTAGCAAACAGGATATAAACACTGGGTACGTTGTATTGGATAATATTGTATTAGTCAATAGTTTTCAACCATTTTAGAGATTGTAATAATAATGGAGCATAGTGCCAACTTCAATAAATTTTTCATTTTACATTTCGTTCAACCTTTCGTTTGTTTATTAATATAAACAGTTATGTTTATATTAATAAACATTTTATTTTTAAGTTTAGTATTAGTTGGCTGCATGAAATCACTGCCACCATCATACAGATTAAAAAAAGATAACCAATATTGTAGGAGCGCCATCTATTAATGCTTTTTGAAACCAACTATCAATATCTACTAGAAAACTCCTCATTAAAATAAAATGAAGGGGTGGATTATTTAAAATAGTGTTTTCTTTTAAATATTCATATGATAATATTTAATTTTAAATGTGATAATTTTTATCAATATTTCAATTATTTTATATACCCCTTAGGTATGTTAAGCATACCTAACGGGTATTAAGGGGTAAAATGTACTATATTTTTTAAAGTGGCGATTTGTTTACAGTTTTAATTTTGAATTTCATCTCCAAGTATACTTATCTGTACATTTAAGGAAAAGTTTGTAACAGCTGTAAAGTACTACAGAATCTCATACCTTATTAATAGGAAACTACATTATGCTAGGCTATGTGAATAGTGTGATGTATGTATTACAAGAGTTGACTATAGCAAGATTTCATATCTTGAATCTACTGACCATACCTCTATACAAAAACACTCTTTCAACATTGTAGCAAACGGTTCATATTTCCTCTCCAATCCATCAATGTGATGAGTTTCAAATACATTAAACGCATGTCCGATATCCATGCACGAAATACATACACTCGACATTATCGTAAATACGAATTTTTGTTACAAAATCAGAAAAACCGGCAGTCCGACACAACTTTGTAAACAAAATCACAGATTACTATAGATCAGATGGGAAGCGTCCATAGAGACACGGACGTCGTAGAGAAAACCGCCAGCATCGGTTTTGACGTATAGTTTGACGTAACAATTTTGACAAGTGCTAGTGCTGAGGTCATATCAACATAACAATCTATCGATTGCGATTTGGCTAGGGATGCCACATCGATTACATTTTATCGATTTTCATATTGTACTTTATTATACTGAATTCTAATTCTTATATTAAAGAAAACACAAATGGCACATAATTAACATACATATAATTTGTCTAGAAATTAATTACAAAGTAATAGTAAAGCGCCTCTCAATTTAAAATAATCACCGCAGGATCACAGAATGTTCTCAAGTTGTGTTCGACACCACCTGAAAGTAAAAGTCAATAATGAAGCTTTAATGTCATTGTAGTACCAATGTACCAGTGCAAACCTGTGTACACCTGTAGATGCCCATTATCAAGAGGATGTGTACTATCAAAAGCAAAAATAAATTGATGACTCGAACAAATTATAGTGCACTTCAAATATATGTTTGGCCATATAGAAGTCTTGTTTAGCCTTAGCTTATATTTACCTAATAGAAATTGATGTTTTAGTGCAGGTATAATATGTAGGTAGGTACTTATATCCAATTAAGTATTGCTTATTACAAGGGCCAATTAATTTTTCTGAGAGAAATAATTTAAATGTCAATAAATCTACAAAATTTTGGATGTGTTCTATCAAATGCAAAAATAAATTGATGACTCGAACAAATAATAGTGCACTTCAAATATAAGTTTAGCCATATAGAAGTTTTGTTTAGTACAGGTATAAATGTAGGTAGGTACTTATATCCACATAAGTCGCGCTTATTACAAGGGCCAATTAATTGATCTGTAAGAAATACTTTAAATGTCAACACGGTCAATAAATATACAAAATTTTTAAAAGTGTTTACACATAAAATAAATGCACTTAATACCAGTTAAGCTTGTTAGCCCAATATGAACAACCAATGGTGAATGCATAAAGCAAAATGCAATTTCATGCTTCACACATATAACCAAACAAAATAAGTTTACAATAATATAGTATACTTTTCAATTAAAACAATTACCATAGTAGGCCTCTGGGTATTCGTGGTCATAATCTTGATTGATCATTCCTCAAAACACCTGGAAAATGGAAACAGGAATGTTAAGTATTCATAGTTAAAGGGAGCGGCAAGGAAAGGTTTTGTCTAATAATTATATTCTATGAATGCTTACAATGAAACATTTGGTATAATTTTAAGGTTATGTTCCGGGTTACCTATTGCATACCTTTGTTGACGAGTAGCCCGATATTTCGACACAGATGCATGCATCATGGTCACGGGACGCGGTAGGAAACCCGGAACGGAACATAACCTTAAAATGTGTAATAATAACCGCGATAGTTTAAAACATTATATTAGGAATAATTTATGTAAAACGGCAATTTACTGATATTCTCACTTTTGAACATCCAATGAAAAAATAGGGATGATGTAGAAGTCCTCCACTAATGTAGAAGTCCTATTGCTAATCCATGAAAAGTAAAGGTGAAAGGAAAAGGACAACATGGCACAAATATGAACATTATACCCTTGTTAAAAACTTAAATTGTAATATACTACTTACTTTTATAAATAACAGAGTTTTCTTTGGCAGTGAAAACACTATGTTGGACTATGAGGTTTGAGTTATTTTAACTATATTTCGCAAGTGCTGGAGTTGGCCAATTTCACAATGTTTCTCTCAATGGGCATCCTCTCACGACACAGCGATATTGAAACATTGCTCAAAAATTCAAATAGAAGCCGATAGGAATCTATTATATTACAATAACAAATTAGAATTCACGAAAATACAAAAAAACGATTTCTGTCAAAAAGTAGTTTCTTTTTCTAGAAGTTCGGTTTGGCTTTGGATACAAGGTATCAGTAGTAAATGTTTATAAAAAAAGAACTTTCGCTTATTATTTATATAGGTATGTTAATTTTATTCTGAAAATGTATAAACATAATTTAAAGATATTATAATATTTTTTATTATCTGCACATATTGGTGATATTTTTGTATCCAACCGGGATGTCTAGAATGTAAAATTATATTTAAAAAGTTATTTGACAGCCACTCGATGCTGGCGGTCGCTTTTACTAAGTTTATGACTCTGGATACTGCGTTTCCACCCCGTGAACAAAATACTGAAGTTGAATCAGCTGTTTTGTTGACTTTTGTTTGACACATTGACAGGTAGGTAGAGTCGATCGATTTTGTAGGGAAATCGAGGAACAACACAAAAAAATAAAACAGTGTTACAACATGTCTACTGTAGAAAACTGCAAACTTAGATTTTGTAGAAATTAGAAATGTGCAGTTTGATTTATCTTACTATATTGGTGTTTTATTGGTAATTAAATGGCGCTTTGTTTACAATGGACCTTGTGCTTGGGGAAAGTCGTTTTTATTTTTTTATTTAGGCTTTAGAATTTTGTTTAATCAATCAAACACACGACAATCAATGACGTCATCGTTAGCATACCGGCCCACAGTGTGTTAAGAACCCTCATTTTGTCTCATCTTAGTTTTATTGAGGAATACAATAGTTATTACCATTACACACTTAAGAGTAAAATTCCGAGAACGATATGGCTTATAGTTTTTGTGGTAAAAAAATTCAAAGTTGGCTTATACCCGGGTCCGGCAAAACACAAAAAAAATTATTAAAAAATAACTCAACATGTTATTTCAATTTTGATTATCTCAATCAAATATACATATAAAACTACTCCTTTAGACAAGTTTTTGTAGAGTTACTGTGATCCTATCAAGAAATATAAATTCATTTTTCGTTTTCGGTTTTATTTTTTTTGTGCCACTGTAACGCTGTATTAGAAAGAGATTCATATATCAAACGAAAGCTTTAACAATCTCTTATGAGCAGTATTAAATTTACTATCTAATACCGCGTTATTCAAAATATATAACATAATTAAGTTTTTTTTCAGGGTTGTCACTTTTTATATCCGGGTATTATTAAATTTTTGATCAATAAAACATCTATAATAAAAAAGATGACTTATTTTAGTATTCATTAGATAAAATTAATTGCTCATTCTCATCAATATCTGGAACTGAAAAATCAACAGGTTTTAATAGCCACACTGCTTCTCTTGGTAGTGGATTCTTCTTTTGTTTAAGTTTTCTTATTTTAAATCCCAAAATCTTAAATTACAGGGTCTGAGGAGACCAATACTCTGTGGATCAAATCAAACATTGCTGCTTCACGAGTGGTTTTTCTAGAATGGTGCTCCCTATCAGACCGCCAGTATTTATTGCGTGTTTCTGCTCCTTGGCTCCGAAAGCATCCCAATTGACAATTCTATTATTCTAGCACCATGTACTAGAATTTTATGTAAAGTAACTGTCATTGGGTGCCAGGTCCACATACTTGTATGCCAAATCTCTACAAAAATTGCCGAATTTTGCTGGATCAATGGGCAAGTTACTTGACAATATTGTTAAAAAACGTAAATATCGTCGAGGAGCCTTTTATCGATGTTCAAAATTTTAGAGAAAGTTTCACGATATCGATCCGAAAAGGCGGTCCGAGCCGTGTTGCCGTCATTTGTGGTACCTGAAGTAGGACGCACCACATCCACCAATAAGCCCATCTTTTCTCGGATTTCGGCTTGGACTTTTTTATCGCTCCTCCACTAAGTGGCCATCTACCGAATTTTTAGCAATTCTTCAGGGGGCATCTACTACAAGTTTCAATAGAAGCTTATCTTGGGCTAGATAATTGGTATGAGCGTAAACAAATAAAAAGATTTTTTTAATATTGACCTGAAGTGACAACCCTAGTTACAAAAAATCCGGATATAATTTATATTACTTGTAACTTCTGAATAACGCGGTGTTAGATAGTGAATTTAATACTGCCCATAAGAGCATGTTTGAGCTTTCGTTTGATATATGAATCTCTTTCTAATACAGCGTTACAATGGCACAAAAAAAATAAAACCGAAAATGATAAATAAATTTGTATTTCTTGATAGGATCACAGTAACTCTACAAAAACTTGTCTAAAGGTGTAGTTCTATATGTATATTTGATTGAGATAATAAAAATTGAAATAACATGTTAAGTTATTTTTTAATTATTTTTTTTGTGTATTGCCGGACCCAGTTATAAGCTAACTTAGAATTTTTTTTCTACAAAAACTACAAGCCATATCGTTTTCGGAGTTTTACTCTGATGTGTGTAATGGTAATAACTATTGTATTCTTCAAAAAAACGAAGGTGAGACAAAACGAGGGTCTTTAACACACTGTGCGGCCGTATTGGAGCCGAAACGTACCGTACGAAACGATATTGGTTAGCAACGTGGGAGAGCGCTGTGGGACGCTACTCGTGTAGATACACTGCTGCTCCTTCAGATATCGTGGTCTCTACAGGAGGGCAACGGTGTGGACGACTATTTAATTTTTAGACGTGTGATGTATTGCCGTATATTTTTACTGCAAACGTAAATATTTTGTGTACAGTGCCAAAAAGACATCTAACAAGATGACAGCCATGCTTGCGCGCGTGTGCTGTTTTTCGCATTATGTAGGATCTTTCTTTGCTTTATGTAATACTTACGGTTATGAGGACTCCTGTTTAAACGTTGTTTTCAACACGTTTACACTTTTATTTTCAATTTTTCGATTTATAATAAATGTTTATGGGTATCTTTGGATTTGGGCCCTTCAGGCTCTGATTGCTCAACATTCCTCCTTTGAAAATAAGTTAATTTTGTAAAACGAGACTACGTTGTAACTACGTTCTACTAATGTTTTGATTCAAATAAAGTTCGGGAAATGATTTCTCGTTTTCTAGACATCCAATTAATAAAAGTAATGATGGTTTCTGGATAAAAACAGGGGCATTGGGGGTGTGTGTCTGGACTGTTACCTTCGTAACTTCTTGTTTTCTTATTAATATGGATCCAGACGGGCCCCAATCCCACGTACTTCATTTTTCCTGTCGAATGGCGTCGATAATTTCTGTTTTTTATAACAATATTAATGTAAAATCGGGGTTTAAACGATCTATCTTAACTGTTTTGTTTATTTTACTCTTGTCACGTCATTTGATGTCATGTGAGAATTTTTAATAGTCGAAGAAGATTTTAATCTTTTTTGTGCTTCTCTTCTAGATAACTGCTGGATCCAATTCCTCATCAGGTCGGCATGAATCATATCCTTGGCCGTCGAACACGAGACCGTCCGAAAATTAATATCATCCATTTCGGGAACTGGCTGGCTGACCACGACCACTGGCTATCAAGACTTTATCTTCTCTCGTGCCAAATCGTTCTCGAACGCGTTTGAGCGAGGACCCGAGCCTTCGATAGATAATGCAGCGGAGGTTTTTGCCAGAACATTCCCGGCCTTTGGACTGGAAGGTTGTCTATATCGTAACCTGGAGTTACCTATTTCGTCATAAAAAAATAATTACTAGAAGACCGTCTCAAACCAATATATGCACATGGGTTGCATAAAATCATAACCTGAAGCCTCACACCAATAAATGCACATAGTTGCATCAATTTTCCTTCCCATAAATTCCAAGCTGACGCAGTTGTTCAGCCAGCTGTCAAATTGTTCTTTTCGGCCAGACTAAATTTTATATTTATATACGGGCGTATTACGTATACACGTATATAATACGTGTATACGTAATACGCCCGGACAAGGTTACGTGAATATGACTCTTTAACTGTTGTGCTTTAATGGTGTTTTTGATAACTTAAATTGTTGTAGATAGCTTTCGGACCGAATAATCATACCCACTACCCTCATTCTTTCGTTTTCTTTGTTCAAGGGGTCGGCTACCGACCTCCAGTTAGTTGCTCTCATAAAATAAGCTTGCTACTGACCTCTAACTGAGCATTCCTTTCTACAACTGAACCTGACCCACTGCTAGCCAGTTTTGTTACGTTACAATTAATATGTCAGTTTAATTACATTTCAAAAAGAAGTGCCGCCATTTTTCCAATTCCAGTTTTCGCCACCGCCACCAGTTTTCAAAAAAGTTCCGGATCAGATAAGTTTGTGGCACTGAAATACTTATTATATTTGTTAACCAGTTCTTTTGCAATAAATATTTACTTTATTGTTCTAGGATAGTTTAAACCTAGTAAATTTCTACACATTCTGAGAAAGTCATGCATATTCTGGTAACATCGTTTCTTGCGCGCGAACTGACGTTTGTTGTCATTTGAATGTCTTTTCTTTCTTGTGTCTTGTTTTTTGTCTCACTGTTTAGTAAATAAAAACGTTGATATGATAGCATTTACCATCGCGTCTAGTGGATAGGTTTACGCGATAACTGTTTAGAAAGCGGCCGAGCCAGTTTTATTCACATTCGCTCAGCTGCGCGTAGGTTAATGACCTTCTTATTGCAAATTTCGCGACAAAGAACTTTGTACCGATTTAATATGGAACAATTTTTAGTGGAATTTATTTGAAAATTTGTATATTCGTGCTGCTAAAATGAAGATCAAAGTGAACAGAAACCTTTTGCCGATAAAGGCGCATTTCTTCTTCTTTTTTGCCGGTGAGTTTGTAACAAATTATCAATTATTTATCGTAGGAAAAGTTTATGAAGTTCGATTAGAGGATACAAAAGGGCGCAATGTCAAAAAAAAAGTAGAAATCGAGAATAGGCACTCGCCCTTTGCTACACTGCAACCAAATATTTATATTGAATGCCTCTTTGAATTAAATAAATAAATATTGGTACTTGGACAAATTAACACTGCGCCATCTAGCCCTAAAGTAAGCAAAGCTTGTGTTATGGGTGTTAGATGACACATAAACTCCTTTTTTTTAAATACGTACTACACCCAGACCCGTAACAGAAATAAATATTCATTATTTACTCCGTGGTGACCGGCATGTTAACAAACTGAACCACTAAGGTCGTTAATGCTTTAACAGTATTAGTATTTAACTAATAGGTACTCACCTAGACCTACGTGTTTGTAATTATTATAATTATCTTTAATCAGGCATGCAATTTACCAAGTGATTAGCCTGTATCCTGCTGATAAAAGTGTTCTTTCCCAACACATAAAAATATTATAATCCAGTTTGTTTATAAACTAATTGACATTGTTGGCTGAAACCACTTCCTCTGGCAACTTGTTCCATGTCTGCACCACTCTATTACTTAGGAAGTAACTGTAAGGCTGTGTGGTGTCTGGCAGAGTAGAATAGCACCAACGCCTTACACTCGTGGGTGTCGTACAAGGCAACAAATGTTTTCGTAGTAAAATATCTAGAGTCTGTGTGCTGGAAAATGGGCAGCAGCGTTTTCCATTGTTATATTTACAAAACTGTGATTTCCAATCCGCCTGCCAAGCGTGGAGATTATGGCAATAACCACCCCTTTCGTGGCAGTGGCCCTAACTCCTGCAGTGGACTGTTATGGGCTGTGATGGCGATGATGATTTGTGAGGATTGTTATTTGAGAGACGTGTTTGCAATCTAAGATGGTGTCCTCTTAAGTATGAGTTTATATTACCCTCAAACAACTCCTGAAAGTTTAGCAGGTGAATGTACTACTGTGTCATTTTAGTATTTGGTTTCTAATATTAATATGGTTTATTGAGGTTTTATCATCATCCTAGAGTTTATCCTGGCTTCTGCCAGGGTCCGCTTTCCGTCTCACTTCTGTCCACGTCGCCCGATCTTTGGCATCCTCGCGTCGTAGGCCGTTGGCTCTCGAATCAACTTAGCGATGTCAATCCATCGCTTTTTGGGTCGCCCACGGGGCCGCTTTCCTGTTACCGGCAGGTTCAGGCAACTATTCCTCCTCCGGGATAGTATCCTCAGGGATACTACTCCCACGTATCTCTAAGGCTTACGCAACACGTGATCATAGCAGCGCAGGCGAGCCTCCTCGATCTCCCTCACGCCAAGGCTGCCACGGATGTACTCGTTATATACTCGGTCGAGCCGCGTAACTTCGCACATTCACCGCAGCATTTTCATTTCGTTTATTTTATTAACAGTGCTAACACAGCTGTTCAGATATTTTGCTATATAGATATCGCTATCTAGAATTTTATGTGTCAGTTTGTTTGCACAAAAAAATCTGTGAGGGGAATCAATCAGGGGACATAAAGTAGCCTATGTGTAAGTCCAGAATTATAATCTTTCAACCTGGAAACTAAAAACTTAGTGTGGTGTCCGGCTGAGTGGAATAGCACCAACCCCTTACGCTCATGGGTGTCGTACAAGGCGACTAATGTTTTCGAGGCAAAAGATCAAGAGTCTCCGTAGTCTGGAAAATGGGCAGCATTTTTCATTGTTATATTTAAACACTGCGATCTCCAACCCGCCTGCCAAGCGTGGAGATTATGGCATAACCTCCCCTTTTGTGGGAGAGGCCCTAAGTCCTGCAGTGGGCTGTTACGGGCTGTGATGATGATGATGAACCTGAAAACGCACTCGGCGGCATAAATAGGTAAGGCGGTGGTACCCACCCAGGTGTACTCCTCAGGCTTAAAAGAGGCCTACCACCTGATTAAAGATGCAGTCACGTAATAATGGTAGACAGATAACAGGTTGGGCGTCTTTCTTCTATTCTACAGGTTGCATTTTAGTGCTGTAGTATACTAGCCTGGCATTTGAGGCTCTTTTGGGAGAGTGTGAAGCAGTTAGACGACCTAATTCGGGAAACTCAACGCAGGAGGTCATGCCAGACTTGTTCTCCACTTGTCCGCACTATTCCGTATTGGTTCAAACTTTTAGACTAAGGAATACAACACGTAGTCTTCGAGTATGTTCCCTCAACATAAAGAATCTGGATACCTATAAGGCTAGGTGAATAAGTCGTTTCTATACAGAGACTCGTAATATAAGTAATTCAATAATGTCAACCCGGTGTCCCTGCGGTTCCCCAATTCAGTCGATGTGGCACATACTATCGGATTGCCCAAACACAAGTTACCCTGGCCCACCGGAGGACCTGAATAGCTGACTTCGCTTGATTTAAATTTGTAGTTGAATGTGTTTCTCGCATACTGTATTTTTGCCATACGAATAAATAAAAATAATAATTCATTCCTACAAATTCTAGAGCTAGCTAGTAGTCTATATTACATTTCTTTTCTCAACTTCCTTACAGTCTATGTAGAATTTTTGATCTCCTGCAAACTTCTAGCGATAATAATAATACCTTAGTGTCTTTTAATCCAACTTCAAATGCAATTATTATGTCAATGTCAAGCGGAAAAAGCTCGTAAAAACACACAAAATTTCCTCATTTATTTTTTGCCTTATTATTGCCAAGATTAAGGCAGATAAGTGAGAATATTGTCTGATAAGGTGTTATACAATCGCCCATTCATTATGATGTCTGTGCAAACATTTTGATAAAGACAATGAGCCGTTTGCTGTACTTAAGTAATTATCTAGTTGACAAGCAAACTCTCGGTTCTTGTCGCATATCTATATCTACATTATGATTTTATTACATTTGACTAAATACAGTTTAGAAGCACAAACCGTGAGAGCAAGCAAATACGGGCAAAAACCGTGAGAGCAAACAAATACGGTCCATTTTGATATCACGCCTTTTGAAAATCGAAGCGACGCGAATCTTAATTATGAGATACGAAAATGGACGTCATTCTATGAACAATACATTCCACTTTTCTCTCACGCATTTTGCTTCTGAATTTAGTCGTTTGAATATAGCCAGGTGTAATAAGCGCATTACATTGTTGCTAATAGGACTGCCTCAAGAACTTCTCGCTTTTTTGCCCGCTACTTCGTCCGCGTATAATTCGGACACTTCGTTCCGGACCCGTTCCCGTTGGAACCACAGTGAATTTCGGGAAAAGCTATACTAGAACTATAACAAATCAAATCAAATCAAATAATTTTAATTCAGTTTGGGTTTTACAACCCGCCGTGGGCTTGGTACTCATCCTCACTACGTAGACGACGCGAAGGTTCGAAAGAACGTTTCTCGCTCGTACGATTCGGATGTGGAATGAGCTCCCAGCCACAGTGTTTCCTTTGGACTATGACATGGGATCGTTCAAGAGGTATATTAGAGGTCTCTTCAGAGGCGGGCAACGCATTGGTGACTCCCCTGGTGTTGCTGATGTCCATAGGCGGCGGTGACCACTTTCCATCAGGTGGCCCGCTTGCCTGTTTGTCTGCCGTATAAAAAAAAAAAACTTATGAATGTCAATATAATATATTATAAACAGAACTATGCTTTGGAGATTAGTCATCATATCAGCCGAAAGACGCCCACTGCTGGGCATAGGCCTCCCCCAGAGATCTCTACAAAGGCCGGTCCTGTGCCGTCCACATCCAGCTGGTCCCTGCGATCTTTACTGTGTGATCTTCAGTGTCTTTTAGAGATTAGTAAGCAATATCAAAATTAGAATTTCCATCCACGTGCTATAACAAAAAATAACTTTATTGTCAGACAACATAGGTCCATAGGCAACAAAGTAACAAACAACAAAGTTAAATAATGTACTGAATATATTACATTTAAAAAGGTATTAATCTCTTACTTTTTAAGACAAGAACAAAACATGTTACCTTTTAAAACGACAACAACAAATCTATTTGCACTTCATCTTAGTCGACACTTATTAGTTATGAATCAATGAAGTGTAAAAAACTGCTCAATCTTTTTGTATGCAAATTCAATTGTTTAGTGTAACTGATAAATATGCGTTTAACTTTGCATACTTTTCGTGTGCGTCATTATTTTTAAGCAAAAAAAATAAAATGAAATTCAGGTTCATCATCATTATATCAGCCGAAAGACGCCCACTGCTGGGCATAGGCCTCCCCCAGATATCTCCACAAAGGCCGGTCCTATGCCTTCCGCATCCAGCCGGTACCTGCGATCGAAATGAAATTAAAATGATAAATATTTATTGACTCTGTCCGTTAAATTTGATAAGAGTGGCTGGTTCTGGTAGCTCCAGATTACCAGCTTACATCTGACGACTCAAAGTGAGGATTCACGAATTACCCAGCTTGGCTCGAGTAGATAGATAGATAGTAGATGTATCCGGGCCGTTTTCGCAGTCCGTCGAACTCGCGTCTTTTCTGCGTTGATCCTAGATCCCTATTGTTCTTGCCATCCTAACTCTTCCAGGAAACTTAGCAATCAGTTTTACAAACGTCTCTGGAAGGGTTTGTGGTTGTCCGAGATGCTCAAGCCTGTATGATGCCTTGCATGTCTGCAGGATGTGTGCAGCTGTCTCTTCTTCTTTCACGCAGGCTCTGCACAGGGGCTGTCGGTGAGAGCTATGGTGAAGAAGTGTTTATTAAAATGACCGTGTCCCGTTAATGCTCCGGTTACTATACGAAGTTGTTTTTTAGTTAGTTTTAAGCTTGGTTTGAGTAAAGAAAACGTTATGCGTAATACCTATAATAACACCAATAAATGACTCGCTCCTAACTAGCACTGATAGCTTACATTACAATAATAACTGCATATATGTATATTGCTCCAAGTAAGCACTGCGATACGTATCGGTGCAGGTTTAACGATCTATTATCTATCAATTTAACGACCAGACTACGAGTATACTTAGGTACTGCTGCATGTGTGTTCTGGCTAGGGTTGCCAAGTCTACTATATAATATGGTATCCTACTATATTTTGGGTCAATATACTATTTACTGTTAGAAAAACATATAGTTGCAACATGTACTATATTTATAGTCACATCGGCAACACTTTCTTCTGATATAATAAGAGCCATTTGGTCAAAAAATACAGTTTATCCTTTTATAAAAAGTACCTAACCTACCTAAGTAATTGAAACTTTTTAAACCATTTTATCATGTGATGTTTGGTGGAATAGCACCAATCCCTTCGACAAAGGTGTCATCATCATCACAGTCCGTAACAGTCCACTGCAGGACATAGGGCCTCTCCCACGAAAGGGGAGGTTACTGAAATAATCTCCACGCTTGGCAGGCGGGTTGGAGATCGCAGTGTTTAAATATAACAATGGAAAATGCTGCTGCCCATTTTAACTAACTAATGCTAACATTAGTCGCCTTGTACGACACCCATGAGTGTAAGGGGTTGGTGCTATTCTACTCTGCCGGACACCACACTTCCAACTCTGCCGGTGTCAAACAAATTTTAAAGTTCTGCTTAAAAATAATAATTTAAGGATCCTATATTTTTACCAACCCCTTACACTCGTGGGTGTCGTACAAGGTGACTAATGATTCGAGACAAAAGATCTGGAGTCTCCGTTGGCCGGAAAATGAGCAGCAACATTTTCCATTGTTATATTTATAACACTGCGATCTCCAATCGGCCTGCCAAGCGTGGAGATTATGACAATAACCTCCCGTCTAGAAGAGGCCGTAAGTCCTGCAGCGGACTGTTATGGGCTGTGATGACGTGCGTATCTTTATTATCAATAGATATTAGTCCGGCCAGATAACCAGACCGACCAGACAGACACGGCATAGGGACGAAGATTAGAATAAGTATATGTTAACATACTAAAGCGCTGTCTATGGCGGTATTCAATATTTATGTTTACCAATAAAATGATGATAACAGAGAAATGATAGGTAGTTGACTGTGCCAATTTGCTGCGGTTTTGTTGTTTGTACCGATAATAATAATTATTAATAATAAATAATATACAGCCATGTACACACTTGAACATGATTAATAGTACTATAGCACCGAGGCCGTGTGGTGTCCGGCAGAGTAGAATAGCACCAACCCCTAACACTCGTGGGTGTCGTACAAGGCGACTAATGTTTTCGAGGCAAAATACCTAGTCTCCGTAGGCTGGAAAATGGGCAGCAGCGTTTTCCATTATTATATTTATAACACTGCGATCTCCAACCCGCCTGCCAAGCGTGGAGATTATCGCAATAACCTCCCCTTTCGTGAGAAAGGCCCTGAGTCCTGCAGCGGTCTGTTATGGGCTGTGATGATGAAAATGATGAAAGCACCGAGGGGAAAAATAGTACTTTTTCATCCCTTTTCTTCATAAAACCTAGTCTTATCTAGGCTATTTTGAATACCCAACTTAGGTAGGTACAGTACAAAAGCATGAGTGCAATACCACTTGAAAAAAATATTTCCTTCGCCGCTACAGCAACATTCACGGCATTTGGTGCCTCTTCAGCCAAAATCAGTTTGCTAAAAGAACGGAGCATTCGCTGTCCTTTTTGATCACAGGAATCGACCTTTACCCCCAGGGACTTTTTTATCTAACAAGTTGAAATTTAATTCATGAACTTTATAAAAACCGCTTTATAATACCGTGGTGTGTGGTGCCGCCACCACAAAGAATAGCACCACCCCTATCTCTTCCCGTGGGTGTCGTAAGAGGCGACTAAGGGACAAATCCGAAAGGTAGGCAGCAGTATCTTTCTGGGTAGATTTACATCAACTGCACTGCGATCTCCAACTCGCCTGCCAATCGTGGAGATTATGGCAATGACCTCCCCTTTCGTGGTAGAGGCCCGAAGTCCTGCAGTGGACTGTTATGGGCTGTGATGATGATAAAAACCGTTTGAAAACTGCACTGTAGTGCAAATCAAAACCTGGATGGTCATGCACTCAAGCTCTTGCATTATACAATGGTAATATGAATAAAGAGTAAACGATGGCTAGGCCCTGCGTTATACGCGTGAACGGGTGCTGCCTTGGTGGACTGGCTTACTCTTGCTGTAGATATATCCGGGCCGTTTTCGCAGTCAGACGAACTCGCGCCTATGCTGCGTTACTCTTGGCGAGCGGCCACACAGAAAAGACGCAGACACGTCGCGGACGGGGCACAGACGGGACGTGGACGCGACTTAAAACGCCCGCGCCCTGTCTTTGCTGTGTGTTTTGCGTCGCGACGTTTCTACAGGGTTACAGGAAAAGTCGACCTAGATCCGTTAAGGGCGTGTAGTACACATCATTTCTGAATGATTTCACTATGGAACCCCCCATCCTAAACTTAACCGTTTTCGAGATATTCGAGTTTTAATTTTTTTATGAAAATGCCCAATTTCTCGGCTATTCAATTGAATATTTTGAAATTTTTTGACTCTTATAATTATTTTTTTGTTTTTTACTTGAAGAATGAGATGCTTAATGACCTCAATGACTAAAATTGCACGTAAGTTAATAGGTCATTGTAGACGATCGAAACTTAAGAAAATAAGTACAAATTATAAAAAAAGAAAATTTCTTTTCTGGATATCTCAAAAAAATATTATGGCACTTGCTCTGCAGATGTGCTTAAAAACATGTACATTTTATCAGCTATCCAACGAGGTATAATACTCTAGGGTATTTATTAACCTCAAAGGTGAAACTTAGTTTCTAAGGCTACATGGCAGTCAGAATAAATAGCGCTTATTTAATCTAATTAATTTGACTTAAGTTCAGCATCATCATTTCAGCCTACTGGCTTCCACTACTGAACATAGGCCTCCCTCGGCTAGGTACAACCTTCATGCATGCTGCTATCCTGACCTAGGAGATCATTCAGTTTTTATAGCATTTTTTTTTGTTCAAATCGTCGATCGTACAAATAATGACCGTACGCCAACTATTAGTTGAGCGTAAGTGACTAGTTACTGGCTTTTGTTTGGAAAATAACGTAATCGGTGCGTTGTTAACGCTAGTTCGCATACAAAGTCACTCACGCTCAACTCATAGTTGGTGTACAGATCGTCGGTGATTGTAGTAAGCTGAATGAAACAATAAATCAGTTCAAAATAACATTTATTCACCTAATGTTTTTAAATAAAATTTTATAGTTCATGTTCTACGTGTCCACCTCTATTTCGCACACATTTTCTCATTCTTTCACGTAGTCCACTTTTCACTATACCAGTGGTTAATGTTCTTCTTATGTCGTTAGCAGCATTAATTATCCTTTCTTTGAGAACTTCCACTGACGATATGGGGTTGGGCTCACTGTAAACGAGGCTCTTCATGTGCCCCCATACATAAAAATCCATGGGGGTCAGGTCGGGACATCTGGCTGGCCAGGGTAAAGGCCCACCTCGTCCAATCCATTTGTTAGGCAGGGCAGCCATCATGTTGAAACCACATGTCCCGCAGTAATTGTAATGGGAGATCACCTAAGTCACCTCTTAAGAAATTTTCATAAGTTTCATTATTGAGGTTGTCTGGAAGAAAGTAAGGCCCAATCAATAGGTTGGAAATGATGCCCATCCACACATTTACACTAAATCGTCGTTGTGACCTCTTTACTCTTTTCTTATTTGGATTGCCTAGTTCTTTAGGAGCCCAATAGTGTGCGTTATGGTGATTAGTAATTTAGTAATCCCCTCCTTATCGAATTTGGATTCATCTGTCCACAATATTAATTTTAGGAAATTCGGGTCGGCCGAGGGACCCGTTAGACCTACTACCTGAACCTTTTCAACTATGTTTTTTTCTATGAGTTTAAATACAACCGTAGGTTATACTTCGTTGGATAGCTGATAAAATGTAGATGTTTTTAAGCACATCTGCAGAGCAAGTGCCATAATATTTTTTTGAGATATCCAGAAAAGAAATATATTTTTTTATAATTTGTACTTATTTTCTTAAGTTTCGATCGTCTACAATGACCTATTTAGTTAACTTACGTACAATTTTAGTCATTGAGGTCATTAAGCATCTCATTCTTCATGTAAAAAACAAAAAAAATAATCATAAGAGTAAAAAAAATTCAAAATATTCAATTGAATAACCGAAAATTTGGGCATTTTCATAAAAAAAATTAAAACTCGCATATCTCGAAAACGGTTAAGTTTAGAATGGGGGGTTCTGTAGTGAAATCATTCAGAAATGATGTGTACTACACGCCCTTAACGGATCTAGGTCGACTTTTCCTGTAACCCTGTATACATTTTATATGAAGGTAAATTGAACGGACGCCGCGTCTGCGACGTGTCTGCGTCTTACGTCTTTTCTGTGTGGCCGCTCGCTTGCTGTAGGTACTTTTTTTCTTAAGTATAATGTTCCTATATATTATGTCGGGTGCGGTCCGACTCTGCTTGACATTGTCGGGCACTGACCGGCTCTGTCTGGTGTTGTTGGACACGGTCCGGCCGTTGTCGGCGTGAGGTGGATGTGCTCTGGTCTTGGTCCGGCCAACATGTCACTGTGTGTTTCCTTCCCACTTTCCTATCCTCTCCTCTTTAACGATTGTAAGATATATGTAATGTCCTGTGTGTAGTTGATTTAACCTATCTGTAGCCTAGCAAATGGTTAAAAAATGGTTGCTCGATAAAGCATTTTATAAATTGGAGGAATTTTGGATGTACAGAGATGTAACTAATGATTAATGGAAATTGATTTATTTACTAATTTGTTTTATTTGTCATCTGAATTTAATGGGACATTATTATTTATTACTTATACCATCCAATGATTTTATTTATAGTTTTGACATCTGAAATTACAATTTTGACATTTTGAATTTTTTATTTATAAGACATTGTTACTTAATGTTTTAAATGATGGAGATAAATATGTATCTTGACATTAGATTGGAATGTTGACATGTACATTAAATTTTATATAATTCTAAAAGTATTGTACGTCCGTAATGGACAAGCTGTTGTAACTACTTATGTAATAACGTCTGCATACCTGTATACTTACACAGTTTAACAATAAAGACAATTCTAATTCTAATTCTAACGCGACTATTCACAGCTCGTTGCTAAACCTGTCATAATATTACACACAGCGGTATTCAATCACACGAAAAGTGCCGGAAGAGCGGAGATCACTGTCAAGGCTATGATATTGGGCTGGGTGGGACCGGCGCCCGCGCCGAATCGGAATATAGCAGCATTAGATCGTGTAGCAATAGCATTAGGTTTATATTTGACGTATTAGGCATTAGCATTAGGTTTAGGTTCAGGGCGGCCTTATTGGTGAGTGGTTCAGTGGTCAACATGCCAGTAAGCAACGCAATAGGTCCCAGGTTCGATTCCCGGCCGGGCAGAAATTTAAAATGATTAATTTTAATTTCTGTTACGGGTCTGGGTGTTCTATGTAAAATAAGTATGTATTTAAAAGTATTTAAGTAGTATATTAGTTATCTAAAACCCATAGCACAAGCTTTGCTTACTTTGGGGCTAGATGGCGCTGCGTGAATTTGTCCAAGCAAAATTTATAATTTTATTTATTTTTATAATATTTGGACCTTATCTTGAATATTTTTAATTGTACGTTACCTCAGACCAAATAAGCTAAATGAATCTATACTAATATTATAAAGAGCTGATTTTTTGTTTGTTAGTTTGTTTGTTTGTATTGAAAAGGCTTCGAAACTACTGGACCGATTTCAAAAATTCTTTCACCGTTGGGAAGCTACACTATCCCCGGGAGACATAGGCTATATACCCGTTACCCGTAGTGGTACCCGTGCGAAGCCGGGGCGGCTTCTAGTGTATTATAAACCTGAAGGAAAAAGGAGCGTTGGTGGCTGAGCGGTTAGTGTATCCGTCTCGTAAGCGAGAGGTAGCAGGTTCGAATGAGTCTTGATATATTATTAAAAAAGTAAACTATACCAAACAAGTCACCGTCCTCCAACAATACCACGTATTATTTAGTTTTATCAGGTGGTAGGACTCTGTCAAGCCTGAGGCATCCGCCTGGGTGAGTACCACCGCCTTATCTATTTCCGCCGCCAAGCAACGATGCTTGCATTGTTGTGTTCCGGTTTGGAGGATAAGGTAGCCAGCGAAATTACAGGCATGAGGCATTTTATCTTAGTCCTCACAGTGACAACGCACCTGCGGTTTCGCATTTTTGTTACCTGTAACCTAAATGTAAGAATCGTAGATGTTATGGGTAACAGTTACCACTTACCAACAGGTGGGCTGTCTGCTCGCTTATCACTGAGTAGAATAAAAAAAAAAGTTCTTCAGGTCACCGTTTATCCATTACAAACCTCAAACAAACTGGCAAACTGGCAATGAAATGTTACCGCTTTATAATGATAATTACTCCTAATTACCATAATACTGCATATTTATTCATTCAACACAATTACACAGTATCTACACACGGCACCGACTACAGAACAGAGAATATCGCCATCTAGACTCCACATTTAAATTGACTCAGAATGCATTTATTTACAGTTCATAAATAATAAATATAATCATCTTGGCGTTAATGTCCCGGTTGTGCTGTCGCGCATGAAAGCCCAGGGTCCGCCTTGACCATGATCCAGGATTGGGCAGATCAGATAATTATAGTGGAGCGACTGCCATCTGACCTCCTCAGTCGCCTGAATGTGCATGGTTCATCACGATGTTACCCTCATCGTAAGAGCATCGGTTAGTATTCAACTAATGTAGGTACATGACTCAGAAAATAATCATTGGTACATGGCCGCAGTGGGATTCGAACCCGGTACCTCTCGCTTACGAGTCGGATACTTTAACCGCTCGGCCACCGACGCTCCAGTTCATAAAGAAAGTAAAATACAATTATTAATATTGAACAAAAAAGCCTTACTCTAACAGAGAAAATAACCTTAATTCCAACTGAACTAGAGATAAAAAATTTGACTCAGAATTGCCTACAATAATCCAGAACATTGCACACAATAATAAAGACTATTATTAGACTTATGATTAACGGTAAACAAGCAATATATTCTTATTATTCCATAAAAGTGTGTAAACATCGATATCCCTAGTTGAATTAAGTTATTTTTATACCACTAAGGTTGCAAACAAGCCTACAGCCTGCCTGATGGTAAGCAGTCACCGCAGCCTATGGACGTTTGCAATACCAGGGGCATCACCCACGCGTTGCCGACCCTGTAATAACCTTTTCACCCCTTTCTTGAAGAACTCCATGTTGTACTCTCCAGGGAAAACCTCTCCAGGTAGTTCATTCTACAACCTTAGTCTGGGTGGGAGAATGTTCCTTTGGAACCGCACAATTCGCAACCAATTCGGCTCCAAGGTGTGAGGATGAACTCCCCTGTCGAAGGCGAGCGGTGCTATGATAGAATGTAGCTGTAGGCATCATGTCAAACAGTTCTTCAGAACAAACACCCTTGTACAAGCGGTAGAACACACAAAGGGAGGCGAAATCCCTCCATTGTATCAGCGGCTCAATACCACTTGTGAGCATAGTATCATCGACAATTCTCACAGCGCGCTTTTGGATCGAGTCACAAGGACCAAGCTGATATGCCGGTGCTCCCGCCCATAGATGAGAGCGATACTCCAGATGGGGTCTGACTTGAGCCTTGTAAACTGTCAGAGTAAGGGAACGGAAATCAACAAATTATAGCAACTAAAGATCTATTTAAATGGCTAGCATAGACTAGGAAATTCCATATCCATTGTATAAGAGCTATGAGATGAGAGTTGACTCTGCTATACGTGGAAAATAACAATTGAGTTTACAGCCGTGTTTTATGGCGCTCCTCGTTCGTTATCTGTTAGGTACTTAGTGCTACGTGCGACATTTGTATGATACTTTAATTAGGCCGTAGGTACCTACGGTAGTACTACCTCAATACTCTAATGAGTGATATTACTAAATCAGTATAAGTTCTATATTTATCTTTCATGTTTATGGAGGTACAGAGCTCTATTTTTGAATCGATCGCCTCGATTCGAACGCTTTTTAATTTTTACTTTCGGCATGAAAATTTCGCTTTTGATGCATGATACTGAGATTCCCTATTTTAGAACCGCACTCTTTCAGCGGTACCAATGTAGTTTAGTAAAATTAAAGTTTCATGCCGACAATCAAAATTGAAAACCTTTCGTTTAGAAGTCAGCGATTCAATAATAGAGCGCTAGATCGGAACCGACAGGGGAGTTCATCCTCACACCTTGGAGCCAAATTGGTCGCGAACTGTGCGGTTCCAAAGGAACTTCCTCACACGCACACTAGGTTGTGGACTGAACTACCTGGCGAGGTTTTAATTAAAGAGTACCAACATGGAGTTCTTCAAGAAAGGGTTGAAAATGTTTTTACGGGGTCGGCAACGCGTGGGTGATACGCCTGGTATTGCAAACTCCATAGGCTGCGGTGACTGCTTACCATCAGGCAGGCCGTAAGCTTGTTTGTCACGTTCGTGGTATAAAAAAAATAAGCTAATGAGTGATATTACTAAACGAGTCAGGGCTGGATTTAGGGGAGGGCAACCGGGGCGAAAGCCCGGGGCCTCCACAAAAGGGGGGCCCCTCCGCTGCTTCGTTGCCCCGAGGCCTCTGGACCTCTAAATCCGCCCCTGAAACGAGTATAACTTCTATATTTATCTTTTATCTGTATAGAGGTTCAGATAGGAGCCCTGAAAAAGAAGACGCGCTGCTCGGGTCGTCCGCTGGTTTTAACGTAGTACCACATACACAATACATAATAAGTGTGTATTTTTTAGAGGAGGAAAACTTTTTTTTTTTATGTCATACAGTAGGCAAACAGGCAAGCGGGCCACCTGCTGGAAAGTGGTCACCACTGCCTATAGACATTAGCAACACCAAGAGTATCGCCAATGCGTTGCCCACCTCTATAACACGTTGCTCTGGCAGCAAAAAGACAAAAACCCCACTGCCAAAGTCACGGTTCCCCAAATCCCCATCCCATGGATTCAATAAAATAAAGAAAAAGGTATTTAGTCTCAGTGAAACTAGCTTTATGGGAAAGAGAATTTTGCGACATTTATGTTTGAATATAATTTTGGCAATGTGGCTGCCGTGATTGGTGCGTAGATGACCTAATCTGGATATCCAATTTTCATACACTTTTCGCAACAATTGCGGCCGTATTTCGCTAACAACTCACCGAATGTCGTGTTCGATCGCAAATACCACAAACACAATACACAGGCGTTAAAACACGCGGACGATCCGTGTTGCGCATCATCCTATTCAGAGGGCTTACCATGAACTCTTATAGCAGGACCAACACAGAATTGCTTTCGGTTTGAGCGAGACAAGCTTATGTGACACGTATAGCGCTGTCTCGTTTCTAAGCAGGGCAATTCTCTTTAGGTCCTGCTATAAGAGTTCATGGTAAGGCCCCTGGTTCCCAATCCGAACCTCTAAAAAGATATCTGTAAAGGTAAAAGATAAGTTAGGAACTTAGTATAGTTACTCGTTTAATAATATCACTCGTTGCGAAAACGATTGGTTGCAAAAGTTACAAGCTGGTCCATTGCGTTGTGAATGTAATATAACTAGTTGCCCTAGTTATCAATTGATGATGACCCGGTTTTTTAATTGTTAAGTATCATACGGTAAGCAACCAGGCAAGCGGGCCTGATGGAAAGTGGTCACCGCTTCCTGTAGACATTTGAACTTAATGCTATCTATAACCGACAGAAAAAGTCGGATAACTTTTTTTTTTTTTATGTAATACGATAGGCAAACAGGCAAGCGGGCCACCTGATGGAAAGTGGTCACCACTGCCTTTAGACATAAGCAACACCGAGACTATCTCCAATGCGTTGCCCACCTCTATAACACGTTACTCTGGCAGTAAAAAGGCAAATATCCCTCCACTGCCAAAGCCACGGTTCCCCAAATTCCCACCCCATGGAGCTCTGGAAACCTTACTCACCGGCAGAAACACAATTCTATTTAAAAGAGTATTGTTTAGCTGCGGTATTCTGTAAGGTGGAGGTACTTCCCCAGTCGGGCGGCTCCAATTCGAACGGGATACCCCGCTATGCCCTACCTCTCTTAAAGTCCGATGTTAACACATACTCAAATATGTTCTAAACTACTAAACATAAATATGAAACAAAGCTAAGCCATCTCGATATTTTTGACAATCGGTGGATATAATAGTGCTCTGGCATTTCCTCTGTTGAGGGAGGCCCGAGAACTATATACAATGGTTATGGTGGGTTTAAAGCGTATGTAACTTCGCTCAAACCCATTTTTATAAAAGTAACAATGTGCTATTGAGAATAAGACTTCTATCATAAAAATGTCCAATAGAACAAGTGAGAGAAAAGAGTTGCACTAGTTTTATTATTTGAAATCGAAGGACTAGTGAGAAAAACAGAATACCACTAGTTCTACCATAAAATTGTTCAGTAGAACAGGTGAGACTTAAGAGTTCCGCTTGTTCTTTTATTTAAAAGCCTAGCACTAATGAGAAAACAAAATACCACTAGTTCTACCGTAGAACTATTCAATAAAACAGGTGGGAACAAAACTATGGAGCGGCATGGTCGAGTTACTGTAATCAAGCTCCCTAAATAAATATAAAAGAAACACTCCGATTAAACTGGCTTAAACATAGAGAAAACAGCATAGAACACAAATCGACAGATGCACAGACACATATGTCAGACTTATAATACTTATATGCTTATTACATTTGCCTAAATTCAGCCGCCTAAGTTAAGAAGCGAAAAGCGTGAGAGCAACTTAAAAAGGAATGTATTAATTGTGTAATCTTTTGAATTAGTATTGTTTGGGTGCACGTGCAGCACGTGCACAGACTAGAAAAAAAAATAGATTTTCTAGTTACCCAAACCTTGACTTTTTATAGCGATAATACTTACATATGCTCTTGTGTAGGTTCTATGTGTAAAAAAGACCGGGTGCCTCACTTCCTCTTCACTCACTTCTCTCTTTCACTCTCTTCACTCACTTTTCTCTTTTGTGTTTTGTGGGTCTCCTAAACGTCTACTAACGTAGAGGTATCGTAACCTAAATAGCGTTAATGACCCACCTATCTTCCCCAGCGTTGGGCCCGATCCTGCCGCAGCTGAATGTCTTCGGGAAGCAGCTGGGCGTCTCCCCGGCGGCCATGGGGCTTGTCACCGCGGCTTTGCCTCTCCTCTGGGCAGCCGCAAAGCCTCTCTTCGGATACGTCGTGGATTATTGGCCGGTGGGTTAATTTTGTACTCACATATAAAAAAGGGCATTAAAACATGAGTGTCTATCCGATAATAATTTGACACTAGTGTTTTAATACCTGATTATTATATGTAGTTGCATACGCTATTTTATCTACACTCACATGTTCATGTTAAAATTTCGTATCTATTTTCTTAAACTTGCTGGAAATAAGCTGCGAGTCATATCAGTTGCCGCGTCGAGGATATCAAGCGGCGGGAAATGCACTTTACTATTTTCACATTTGTCTATTTATTTGCTTCAAACAAGAAAAAACATTTACAAACACAAATAGCTATATTGTATACTATTTATTGTGCACAATAAATGTTAAATAAATAAATAAATAGCAACATTTAGAAAAAAACAATCTGTTTGGCGGGAAAATGATTCCATACAGCGCAGTTCATTGACCCTCCATCCGCAGATAAGGCCATCGTTAGGTATTCAGCCAATTAACCGCGCCCGACCAGAAAATAAAATAAATTCATAATAAATAAAAATAGTTATTTATTTCCATAACTGTTGCTTTTATACATACCTGTATTATGAGAAACAGGTGCATCTTCCCTTGTAATTAGCAAACAATTTTTATTAAACTAATATTAAAAATTAATTATATTAAGCATTTGCAATAATATTAACCAAACACTTGCCTTAATGGCTGTGCATGTAGTTGAAAGAGTGTATGAATGTGTGTGTGTGCATGTGTTGTGTATATTTATACTTAGTGTACTTATATAAAATTAAATGTTGCGTAATAATTAAAAACTTACTTAATTGTAGACGACAGTATTAGACTATGCAATTGGAACATAAAACTATGAGTGTAGATAAAGTACATTATTCTAGTATATTATTCAATTTAAAAAGTACGACGTTACAAAACTAAAATGGGAAACGGATCGTAACTGTACTCCTAAATTATATTTCGTTCATTCGTGACCGATACCGAGTTAGGCGGTACCGATTCTGTGGCGTCATTCTACAGGATGGAATCAAGATGGCGGCGTTCAATTAGCGATTTTCTGACAGCTAGTTTAAAAAGTAAAAACTGTAGTTCGGCGACCCACACTAGAACATGTTAGTGAGACAGGATTCTCAAGTATTGAATTTGACTACCGAAGTTATTCGGAAAGGTATTTCATGCGTTAGTTTTAGTACCTTTTCAGACAAAAAAGTGCAAAAAGTCTAAATTTTCATACATTTGTAGCGACATCTATCGCTCCAATAGGGAAACTTAAAGATATTCACATTACGAGTGCACGAACACAAGGTTGGCAAGCATCTGTACATAGATGGCGCTGACCGTCCTACATCGCGCTAGAGAAAGTACCGCGGCATATATACAACTTCCGACGAACAACTGTGGTACCCTTGGTCCACTAGTCACAACACCCGGCCAGGTGGCCGTTTTAATTAGCGTTTTCCACCTTCTCCATCTTCGCTTGCCGACATTGGCGGCTACCTTATCCCTTCCACCGCCAAACATTTAACGGTCTCGAATCGTGTCTAAACAACGCCGTCTATAACAGTTGTTTGAACCATTTTTTTTTCTTGTTACTCAGCTGTCGGATAAACTCTCATTGGAGATTGGCGGTACCACCCCAGTGCCGCTTCTTCTATACTACCTACCCGATTACCGCCCATATAGTTACTAACTATCGTCGTTCCATTCCACAGAATCACCGAAAGATGGTCTTCATGCTCCTCATAGTGGTAATGACCAGCTCCTACTGCGGTCTGTGGTTCATCCCGATGCCTGCCGAAGAAAAAGCAACCGAAGAACTATTGGAATACGTGTACAAATTGAACGACTCAATCCACTTGCAGAAACAGAATAATAACACAGAGTTGTTGCTAGAAAAATATAGATGTCACTGGTCGTGCGACGCGGATTCCAAATTCGAAATCTACCTTTCGAACTCCACGCAAATAGGCACGATGTACGTCGACAATTTAGCTGATGCTTGTTCCCTCTTACGCATGGATTCTGGTAACGCGAGTGAGGGAGACGTCGTGTGTAAAACTAGAGATGGTTGCAACCTTATTTGTTTCGATTTCGACGATGAGGGACCAGATTTGAATGACGCCAACGTGAGAGGGAATGTGACGAATTCCACCTACTTTAGCAGTAAGACGAAGAGAGATATACATAATAATTCGACTGAATTCAAGACTGTATATGCGGCCAAAGATCCTTTGACGAGCAAAGATATCCAATCCAAAATGCTTTCCAAAGTTATGCATGTGCCAGTAGATTTAGTAGACGATGAGAATGGAAGGAATTTTTACATCACAGCCGTGTTCTGGGCGTTCGTGGTGCTGATGTGTGTGGGAACAGTGGCGTTCAACGTGGCCAATTGCATCGGTGACGCTGTCTGCTTTGATGTTCTTGGTAAGTTTAATAATTAAATAAATATAGAAATTATTATCATCAAATCCGTGGCCGCATCATTGGAATTGTTGTGTCCGGCAGAGTAGAATAGCACCTACCCCTTACACTCGCGGGTGTCGTACGAGGCGACTAATGTTTGCGAGGCAAAAGATCTCGAGTCTTCGTAGGCTAGAAAATGCGCAGCAGCGTTTTCCATTATAACATTTATAACACTGTGAACTCCAACCCGCCTGCCAAGCGTGGAGATTATGGCAACAACCTCCCCCCTGTTCTGTCCCAAGGCCCCGGCGGCGGGTCCCAAAACTCAAATTCAAATTCGGAGTAATCCCACTAGACACCATTTTGCCCCGGATATAATCTGTACCCGTAGCATGAAGGGCTTTGTCATGCGCGAAAGAGTAAGATAACTCTATATTTCTCTGTCGAATTGCGTTGAAGCAAGCGAGATAAAGAGTTCTATGTAGCGTGACAATGCTCTTCTTGCTACGCAGGCTGAACATACTTCAATAGCGCGAGATTGGTAGAGTTTCCTTATAAAGATGTCGCTATACCCAAATGTAGTCGTATGTCAGGTGTGCCAGGATCGTAGTTTGTAAGTGTACCCATGCGGGATGCGATATACTCTAGCCCCCATTCATTTGCTGTATAACAAATATTTTGCCGGTGACAGGATCGTTGCTTATTGCACTCGACAGTCTCTATCCATGTGGGGAGCGGCCGCGAGGGAGTATTTCTAAGAGTATTCTCTAGGTGTACCCATGTTAGGTGCGGTATCCTCTAGCCCCCATCCTGTCGTAGGCCCCACCGACGGTTCCTGAGCCCAAATACGTTAAGTGTGTCAGGATCGTAGCTTGTGGCACTCGACAATCACTGTTGACCCATGTGGGAAGCGAGCGTATCCTCAAGCCCCCATCCCGTCACACGCCTAGGAAGTATGTGTAAGGCTATTGTCTAGCTGGCTCTAGGGAGTGTCTAAGAGTATCCTCTATTATGGGTGTACCCATGTTGGGTGCGGTATCCTCTAGCCCCCACCCCATCGCAGGCCCGGACGGGGGCCCCCGCTACGGGGCGCAGTGCGCGTGGGGCACGGCGGGGTACGGTGCCACGGGTTAGATGTCGTTATTCCCAAGTAGGTGTGTCAGAATCGTAGCTTATTGCACTCCACAGTCTCTCCACCCATATGGGGAGCGGGCGCGAGGGAGTATGTCTAAGAGTATCCCCTAGCCCCCATCCCGTCGCGCGGTATCCTCTAGCCCCCATCCCGCCGCGCGGTATCCTCTAGCCCCCATCCCGCCGCGCGGTATCCTCTAGCCCCCACCCCGTCGCAGGCCCGGACGGGGGCCCCCGCTACGGGGCGCAACGCGCGTGGGGCACGGCGGGGTACGGCGCCACCGCGCTGCTCGGCGGCTGGCTGGTGGATAGGTGTTCCCCGGGCGCTGTGAAGGACTTCACGCCGGCTTTCATGTTGACTTTACCCGCTACGGCCGTAGACTTGTCTATAGTCCTCTATCCTGTCCTTAATAGCAAACATCTCTAGATCTTAAGGACAGGACAGATAGATTGTGTTTAGGTTAGCTCTCATTTTGTGTGTAGGTTAGTCTAAAGACGTAACGACAGCTATGGGAGATTCTTTTTCAAACTCACTCAAAATCATCTCTAAGAGTGATTCAGCTCAGTCATTCTTATCCCGTGCGTGTGTCAGTCAGGTGTGTCAGGATCGTAGCTTTTAGGTGTAGCGATCAATTAGGAGTAGGTGATTCTTAGAGCAACATGGGATGCGATATCCTTTAGCCCCCATCCCGTCGCTGAATCGTAACTTATTGCACTCGACAGTCTCTCTACCCATTTGGGGAGCGGGCGTGAGTGAGTATGTCTAAGAGTATCCTCTAGGTGTACCCATGTTGGATGCGGTATCCTCTAGCCCCCATCCCCTCACACGCCCAGGGAGTATGTGTGAGGGTATACTCTAGCCCCACCCCATGGCAGGCCCGGACGGGGGCCCCCGCTACGGGGCGCAGCGCGCTTGGGGCACGGCGGGGTACGGCGCCACCGCGCTGCTCGGCGGCTGGCTGGTGGACAGGTGTTCCCCAGGTGCAGTGAAGGACTTCACACCGGCTTTTGTACTGGCTTTAGCTGCTACGGCCGTGGATTTGTACAGCTGTCGGGCGCTGAATGTGAGTGTTTTTTTTTTTGTAATAAGTACATACCCTACACTTTCACTACACTGTAATACGACAGACAAACAGGCATAAGGGCCACCTGATGGTAAGTGGTCACTGCCGGCTATGGATATCAGCAACACCAGTAGGCTAATTATATAACACTGTTGCCATCAATTCTTAGATTTCAATGATTGAAATTGTTACTTTTGCGATTTAACTTTTAGTTTATTGCAATGGAAGTTCCATTTCTCCATGTTAGCAGTAGAAACCATGAAATCGATGACATGGAATTGCCGAAGGAACAATACCAATAATTGAAATCAGAGAATTGATGGCAACAGTGTTATGTAATTAGCCTACAGAGGTGCTACCAATACGTTGCCCGCCTCTAAGGAGCCCTCTAATTTACCTCTTGAACGATCCCATGTCGTAGTCCAAAGGAAACACTTTTACAACTGCTACAAATATTATCGGGTTTGTAACCACGGTCTACTCATAACCATGAGGCATGCAACTGCGTCGAAATATCGATGTAAAAACAATACTAACCGCGGCAACAAACCCGATAACATGTGTAGTGAAAGTGTAGTGAATAACCACGAAAGTGTGTAAAACTAACCGTAAGTGAGAAAAGATTGAAGAATTCGATTTTTTTTATGTCATACGGGAGGCAAACAGGCTGGCGGGCCACCTGAGGGAAAGTGGTCACCGATGCCTATAAACATTGGTAGCGCCAGGGTTATCGCCAATGCATTGCATTCTTATTTATTCTACGCAGTGACAAATGAGCAGATCACCTGATGGTAAACGGTAACTGTCTCCCCGCAGAAGACCTTGGTCGATCTCGCTTCGCCAACGGTATTAGGAGACACTTAACGAATGGCGAGCTCATTGCTGTGAGATTCTACTGGCCTCAAAATACAAAATGGTCACCCATCCTGTTTCTGGACTCCGCGAGGGTTGCTTAACCTTTGTTATCGGTGCCTTGGTGCCATGATGATGATGATAACTTCCAGCTGCCCGCCCTAACGCCGCCCTCTGACTCCGGTCGTGCCTTACGAGCTGTACTGAAGATGCCTCGAGTGTTGGTGTTCATATTGTTTGCGGTGGTCGCTGGGACCTTCGACAGCTTCATCATATACTATATGTTCTGGTGAGTCTTGGTACAGCGACATCTAGTGGCCATTTATTGTCTACTTGTCAGTGTCAATATCGACCTCTGGTGTCGGAGTTCTGAACCAAACGAGGGTGACCGACGTGGCCCATGCATGACTCCGGCCGCGCTGCGAGTTTTTCTGGGACCTTTATTATAGATTATATGTTCTAGTGAGTCTACTTGGTACAGCGCCATGTAGTGGCCAGTTATTGTCAACCTCATCATCACAGCCCATAACAGTCCACTGCAGGACTTAGGGCCTCTCCCACGAAAGGGCAGGTCATTGCCGTAATCTCCACGATTGGCGAGCGTTCCAGATTAGGGGACTTTTCCCCCATTTTGGGGAAATTTCGAGATATGTGAGAATTTAAAAAAATGCTAATGGTGCTATTCTACTCTGCTGGACACCACACGGGCAAAGTTGTCGGGAAGTTTATGTTTTATAACATAAAAAGATGTATGACCAGGTTCCTGGAGGAGCTGGCAGCGGGTACCGGGTCCATGGGGCAGATCAAGCTGATCGAGGGAGTGGTCGTCGCCGGACAGAGCTTCATCGGGGAGATCCTGTTCTTCGCACTGTCAGGTATGAGAGATATGGGACCCTATTTTTAAGTTGTGTGCGTGTGCTTGTGTGTGTGCGCGCGTGTGAGTGCGTGTGTGTGTGCGTGTGTGTGTGCGTGTGTGTGTGCGTGTGCTTGTGTGTGCGCGCGTGTGAGTGCGTGTGTGGGCGTGTGTGCGCGTGTGTGTGTACGTGTGCGCGCGCGCGTGTGTGTGTGTGTGCGTGTGCGTGTGTGTGTGTGTGTGTGTGTGTGTGTGTGCGCGTGTGTGTGCGTTACCTGTCGCTTTCCCACTCGTGGTAAGTTTGAGATAGAAAAGACAAGTGAATTTCGACAAATTCTGTTAGGTTTAAGTTTTTTGAATGTGTTATTAGACCAAATAAATATACGTTTATGTCTATGTCCTATAAGCATTAGAAGGCGAGCGCTCGCGTGGATGCGAGTGGCTTTAAGAATAGGGCCCATGGGGCAGTTTGAGCGCTTCATACCCATTCGTCTAGGCCCTAGGGGAGCTAGATGAATCATATTGGCGTTAATGTGTTGGTTGTGATCGAGGGCCTGGGGTTCGCAGTGGAGCGACTGCCATCTGACCTCCGTGATAGATAGTCGCGACCATCGTCGCGAAGAGCGTCGGTAGTCTAATGGTTAAGGGTTCCGGCTCGTATCCCGAAGTACCGGGTTCGAACCCCAGAAAGCCCCAGGCGGAAAACTTCTGCGCCCGCGTGTGGCATATCGACGACAAGGGTCTAGATTAGAAAGACGTGCTAATTCGCTATTCATTGGTCATTTTTCATTCATTCGGTCTGGTTAGGAACCGTGACGTTTCGCAACCGACCTGGTTACCAACCGAAAAAACTTCGTAACCATCCTTACTGGGAGACTTTGTAACTTACTTAATAGCGAACTGCAAATTCTATAGCCTATTTGGTTTTGAGTCCGTTTCAATGAGGGTTTTCACGATTCCAGGTGACCAAAATAAAGTCTTGTCGTTGTTTAGAACAGTTGTTTCTGTTCAATAAAACGGTGGTATTTTGACAACAGACCTTCTCACTAGAGCCATCTGTTGGATTTTGAAATAGCGAAAAGCCTCATTTAAATAACAACCATGTCAGAAAGTAACATCCTAATCCCTATTTCCAGGCAGAATAATCAAGAGGTGGGGCTACGGAGCGACAATGACGTTCTCTCTGTTCTGCTATGGGCTCCGTATGATGCTGATATCGTTCATCCGACACCCTTGGCACTTGGTGTTCGTTGAGGTGAGTCTGTCACTTTAATTTTTTTCCATGATTGAATAGGTAGACGCCACCATAGACTGCATATGGGGCTCCATTCATCGCTCGTCTGAATTCGAACGTTTTTCAATGTTTTTTGTACTTCGACGTTTCGAAGCAATAATACTTCCATATCTGAGGAATCCAGGAAGTCCTATGGGAGTTGAGACGCAATAATACAAGGTAATTACCTGACCTGCCAAATCCTGCATCGTGGTCATGGCGGACCCCGGGCCCTCGTGCGCGAGAGACATAAACGCCAAGATGTTTTTTTTTTATTAATACAAGGTAGATCCTTTCGTTAGCTGCCTTTATTCCGGAACTTACAACGTAGATAGAGCTCGTCTAATCTAAAATGCCGCGCCCCACTATCGCATTAACGCACACAAGCAAGTTTAAAATATGGACGCAATACATTTACAAATGCCGTTGTAATTGGTCATTCAGTTGCCGGTGAGACACCAACGTAGGAGCCCGCGTCGTTTGATTGGAGCAGTCGACGCTCCCACACAGATGAAGTGTCGTTATTAATATTTGCACTCACACATCGATATCAACTAACTAAGTAGTGGGGCGCGTCATCTTAGACTAGACGAGCTCTACCTCAATTGACACACATTTAGTCAATCTACCTACATTAGTAAAAAAAACCGAGATATCTTTCATTCTCTTGGCAGTTTCACTTTTCAGCCACATTAAAGTCACTATTTTTGTGAAAAGTCGAAGTTTGGGAAGTCAATAAACTTCTTTTTTGTGCCTGTCTTTGCATGGGCCAACGTTTTGTGGGTCTCCTAAACGGCTAATCTCTCCAAAATGGAATTTTTCTTCTACTTGATATCATAGGATAACTTACTTCACCTTCGCAGTCAATGTACTATCTTCATCATCATCGTCCTAGCGCTCATCCCGGCCTCTGCCAGGGTCCGCTTTCCTACTCATTCTCTTCCACTTCGTCCGGTCTTCGGCATCCTCGCGTCGTAAGCCGTTGGCTCTCGCATTCGACTCAGTCGACGCAGTCTATGTACCTTAACCTTGTCAACCTGTGTGTTGTTGTTGTTGTGTATAACATTGCCAATCTTTCCCCTTTCACAGTCGATAATGCAAGGCCCCACGTACGCGCTGTGCTACTCCACCATAGTGGGGTACGCGGCGCGCGTGGCGCCCCCGGGGTACTCCGCCACCGTGCAGGGAGTGGTCGCCGGCATGGACGACGGCGTCGGTAAGTGATGAAGTTTCGCAACTGACCTAAAGTTTCGTAACCGCAAGTTTCACAACTGTGAAATGTCGCAACTAACTAAATTTCGCAACCAAAAAGTTTCGTAACCAAAGAGGTTCCGTAACCGGAAGTTACACAACCATGAAGCTTCGCTTCTAAAACAAAGTTTCGTAACCAGACGTTTCGTAACTAGTACGGTTACCAGATTTCGTAACCAACTTGGTTGTCAAGTGGAAAGTAGAGCAATGGATCTGGTTTTGGTTGTGAACCGAAAGTTTCGTAGCCTACCGAGTCGCGACGGGGCAGATCCGTAATATGTCTTAGAATAGAATAGAATAGAATATTTATTTGCTTAAAACATGGTTACAATGATAGGTCTTAAGATAATCATCACACAGTGGCTCTCACATGTTCAGCCAGTATTAACAGGCATGCTAACTTGTTCAGCGTTAATGAACATGCACCTTAGGCTACCTTAAACTCTAAAAAATCCTTAACAGAATAAAAGGAGTGCTCCAATAGCCATTTATACAAGTCCTTTTTAAATTTGTTTATAGGCTATTCTTTAATTTTGTAATCGAAGGTAGTAGTGAGTATCGATAAGTTTCGTAACCGGAAGTTTCGCATTCAAAAAGTTCTATGTATAGACTTAAATAGAGAATTAAGATTTCGAATTCTAACTATAAAATGTATGAGTTTTGTGATGTCAAAATAAATAATGTCTATAATCTATATCTATGTAAAGCGTGGGGCAGTTAATTTCTCGAGTGGCGACCACGTACCAGAAGACGCGGCGTGGGTAGGCCTCCCACAAGGTGGACCGACGACCTGGTAAAGATCGCAGGTACCAGCTGGATGCGGAAGGCACAGCGGCCTTCGTGGAGATCTCTGGGGGAGGCCAATGCCCAGCAGTGGGCGTCTTTCCGCTGATATGATGATATTTATAATAGCACTTTGCTAATTCTCAAAAGCTCCTTGGGGTAGAGCTCGTCTAGTCTAAAATGACGCGCCCCACTACTTAGTTAGTTGATTTCGATGTGTGTGTGCAAATATTGATAACGACTATTCATCTGTGTGGGAGCCAATGAACGACGCGTGCTCCCACGTTTGAGTCTCACCGGCAACTGAATGACCAATTACAACGGCATTTGTATATGTATTGCGTCCATATTTTAAACTTGCTTGTGTGCGTTAATGCGATAGTGGGGCGCGTCATATTAAATTAGACGAGCTCTACCGTGGCTTTGGTAGGGGAATTAGCCTTTTTGTTTGCACTAAAACAACTTTCCTACCATCACGCCTATCCCCCGCCAGGTTTCGCCCTAGGCTCGCTGCTAGGCGGGCTCCTGTACACGTCGATGGGCGGTCGCAGCGCCTTCCGGGTGCTGGCCGGGGCCGCCGTGGCCGCCGCCGCCTTGCACGCCATCTTCCACAAGCTGGTCACCAGGCCGGATGATGGTAAGTATGCAATGTGGTGCTTACAGGAGAGTAGAAATTATACGAAGTGGCTGATAACGTAGCTTTATATGGGTGAAAGAATTTTTTAAAAAGTCGGTTCAGAAGTTTATGACCTTATCTATAACAACCAAACAAACCGATAAACAATCAAATCTTTTCTTTTTATAATATTAGTTTATAGAAGTATATAGAACGTCGGTGACCTGGTGGTAAAGGTATCCGACTCGCACAGCGAGAGGGACCGGGTTCGAATACCACTGCCGCCATGTACCAATGACTCTTTTCTGAGTTATGTTCGTACATTAGTTGAATACTAACCGATGCTCTTACGGTGAGGGAAAACATCGTGATGAAACATGCAAATTAATTCAACTGAATGTGTAACCGTGATCCAATCTGGTCAGGTTTCCCTGGAAGCAGGGTCATGGTCTTTAAATAGTTTCCCCTGGAAGCAGGGTCATGGTCTTTAAATAGTTTCCCCTGGAAGCAGGGTCATGGTCTTTAAATAGTTTCCCCTGGAAGCAGGGTCATGGTCTTTAAATAGTTTCAAAAGTAGTTTTAAATACTTACACATCGCATGCTGATATTAATTTCATATTTAATATTCACAGAGAAAACTCCGACAACTCCACCGGAGGAGGGCGAGAAGATGCTTCAAATGTTGGACAAAAACAACGCCATCTATAAGGACACGGTGGTACCAAACGGGGAATCCGATAGGTAGTATCGGGACTGACTTAGGTTTTAGAGATTTTCCTAGAGCTGATTAAAAAGGAAAAAATAGTTCAAATTATTGTAACAGGTGGCGTTGAATGGACACGATACTCAAGAATAAATCAAAACGGGACCGTTAGGTGTATAGAAATGTAGATATTTCTCAGACAATGTACTAAAACAGAGTACCTTTTTTTTTTTTATGTCATACGGTAGGCAAACAGGCAAGCGGGCCACCTGATGGAAAGTGGTCACCACTGCCTATAGACATTAGCAACACCAAGAGTATCGCTAATACGTTGCCCACCTCTATAACACGTTGCTCTGGCAGCAAAAAGCAAATGCCACTCCACTGCCAAAGCCACGGTTCCCCAAATCCCCACCCCATGGAGCACTGGAGACCTTACTCACCGGCAGAAACACAATACTATTTAAAAGAGTATTATTTAGCTGCGATATTCTGTAAGGAGGTACTTCCCCAGTCGGGCGGCTCCAATTCGAACGAGATACCCCGCTATGCCCTACCTCTCTTACGTAATACCTTTCCGAGTAACTTCAGCTATCAAATTCTTGAGAATCCTGTCTAAGCAGGGCCATCTAGTGAGGCACGCCGAACTACACTTTTTACTTTTTAAAGTAGCTGTCTGAAAATCCACCATTACAAATTCTGAATGTATTACCATTACTTTTCTTAATATAGGACTTCGCCCAAAAGGCTAGCCATACCCCTGGGGCGGTACCACGGATCTCCAATTGAACGTCGCCTTTTTTATCCAATAGTATAGAATGACGTCACAACATCCAATTCGAATTGGCTCTACTCCTGAAATGTACGATTTTGAACGACATGAAGTTGGTTTTAATAGTTATATTCTAATTTAATGTGAGTGAATTTTATATTCCGTTCTGCTGACATAATTTTCAAGCTTTTTAGTATTAATTTTAACTCGTTTGATAAATAAATTTAACATTGCAGAATGCGTGATGCACTCAAAATAACAAAATACGAAAATAATCTGAAAATATTCAATTATTAAGTACACTATTCTAACATTTTATTCAATTAAAAAGTACACTGTTTCAAAATCAAAATGCGAAACGAATCGTCACTATACTCCCTCATTCATTTCGTTCATTCGCTACCGATACTGAGTTAGGCGGTACCGATTCAGTGACGTCATTCCATAGTATTGGACTAAGATGGCGGCGTTCAATTCGAGATAGGCGGGAAGGCTCCATGCGTACGACATTTTACCAAAGTGGTAAAGGATTAGGATTTATACTGCCTAGTCTTCATTACCTTAGAAGTTTTTTTGTAACAGAGTTTATTTTTTATTAGTGTTTTTCGTTTCTTACCGCGTGAGTACCTTATTTTATGATTTTATTTACCGAGTTGATATATAACCATAAAATTATTTTCTATTGTATCCAAGGTAGCCAGCGCAATGAGGAGTTTTCCAGTAGGTATTGATAGTTGGTTTCAAAAAGCATCAATAGATGGCGCTCCTACAATTTTGGTAATCTTTTTTTAATCTGTATGATGGTGGCAATGATTTCATGCAGCCAACTAATACTGAACTTAAAAATAAAATGTTTATTAATATAAAAATAACTGTTAAAGGTTGAACGAAATGTAAAAAGAAAAATTTATAGAAGTTGGCACTATGTTCCATTATTATTACAACCTCTAAAATGGTTGAAAACTATTGACAAATACAATATTATCCAATACAACGTACCTAGTGTTTACATCCTGTTTGCTAAGAACCTATTTCAAGCGAATATCAATTACCAAAATTGTCGGGGCGCCATCTAGGGAGTGGTTAGGAATGCTTTAGATACCTATTGGAAAACTGCTCATTACAGGCATGAGCCATTTCATCTTAGTCCTCACAGTGACATCGCATTTGCGGTTCTGAATTTTTGTTGCCTGCAACCTAAATGTATGAATCGTATATGTTGTGGACGACAGTTACCGCTTACCATCAGGTGGGCTGTCTGCTCGTTTGTCATTGTGTAGAATAAAAAAAATTTTTTTTATAATTTCATTTTAATTTTTTACCTCTTTAGGAAGGAATTTACGATTACAATTTATTGTTCTTAAAATCTTTTGTTTTTGATAAATGCGATGGAAATGTGCCTTTTCCATTTTTTAAGGACTAAATATTTATATTAGTGATAAGTATACGTAATATTTTTAACATTACGTACATTTTTATTTAAACAACTTCTTAAATGATCAAAAAGCTTTAATTTTATAATATTTGTTAATTTGTTGAATTACTATTATATTGTCAATTACGAGAGTTATAAATAAAAAAATATTTTAATTTTTATTGTAATAAAAGATGTTATATATTAAATAGAAAAGAAATTTTTTTTAGATTAAGATGTATACAGGGTGAGGTCTTTATCACAAGTAGTCATTTGCCGTTTTTAATTGAAATTGGGTTCAAAATTAAGGAGCTGGCGAACAAAACGGTATAATTACATAAAATTGTATGTTCTGGAGTAGTAAAAAACTGAAATACTATGAATTACTATATAATTGTACCGGTTTTGATCGCAACCACGAACTTTGGATGCAATTTTAACACCGTTTTATGGTGTTTTGCTTGGAACTGAGTTGAGGGGTCCCTTCAGACTGTAAAATAATAAATATCATTTATTTCAAGTTTCTTTGACTCATATTCTCGTAACATTTCATTAATAATTATAATTTGTAATAATAAATACATTAATCTTGAGCATTACAATGTCACTTTAGAATTTGTAATGTCATAATAATTGAATAAGAATGAAATAAACATATCTATATTCTGTCCAGACTGACTTGTCTTATTTGGTTAAGGAAATTATGTATTTAAATGGATAATGTGCAGCAGTATTCATTGAAATCCACATTCTATGTGTTTCTTGTATAATTCTCGATATCTATACACAATATACGTAGCGTGATTGATACGGCAAGTCGTGATTTTGGCATTGTTTGTTCACCAAATAAGACAAGTCAGTTAAAACAGATCATAATTGTCAGTTGAACTTATAAAAATAACATTTTAATAAACATATTGCGTGACTTTGACATGGGATCGTTCAAGAGGTATATTAGAGGTCTCTTCAGAGGCGGGCAACGCATTGGTGACTCCCCTGGTGTTGCTGATGTCCATAGGCGGCGGTGACCACGCTCCATCAGGTGGCCCGCATGCCTGTTTGTCTGCCGTAAAACATAAAACACCTCCAGATAAAAAAAAAATTAACGTGAAGCATTTTGCTCGCCAAATCCTTAATTTATCATATGCCTAGATTTTTTTCTCTTTTTTTTTAATTAGACAAAACATTTGACCGCCATCTCACCTGTTGGTAAGTGCCGATGCGGCCGAAGATGGAGCATGCCTGTCTAGGAACAGCCTATTCACTCTAGCCTTGAAGGCGTCCAGGTTATATTGATCAGGGAACACACTCGCGGGTAATGCGTTCCACTCCTTAGCCGTACGCATTCTAAAGGTTGAGCCAAAGTGGTCAATGTATATGTAAAATAATAATCTTCATCCCTGTTTTGTGATCCATCCTGTATATGTATACAGGCCGTCCCAAGACTATGAGACATGAAGGGAAAGTGCCTTAAATATCGTAGGTAGGATATTTTGCTGAAAGAAGACTTAATGTTATTTTTAAAAGTTAGTAATACTGCATTCAAAGATATTTTAAAAATTACTTGCTTCGTCTGGGAATCGAACCGACTTAAATGTGAAAATGATTAATTTCACGTTGATCCTTTCTTTTAAAACACTATATTATTTAGGAGGAAATATTATTTTTTGTCCATTCTTTCGATTGGCATCATAAAAATAGGGGTGATTTTTTTTTACATTTAATTCGGTTCGATTCCCAGACGAAGCTAGTAATTTTTTTAAATATCTTTGAATGCAGTATTACTTACTTTTAATAATAAAATAAAGTCTTCTTTCAGCAAAATATCCTATCTACGATATTTAAAGTACTTCCCTTCATGTCTCATAGTCTTGGGACGCCCTGTATGGACTGTGAGGGCGCCGTAGGTTTCCCTAAGTCATCGAGTAGAAAAAAAATTCCACTTTGTAGCGATAGCAGACGTAGAATTGATCCAAAAGCGACTTTATCTTGTACACCGTAAAGATTAGTATCGACTGCAACTGGTTGGTCGGCTCCAGCGGAATCGGAGCTCGTCTAAGCTGAAACGACGCGCCCCACTATAGCATTAACGCACACAAGCAAATTTAAAATATGGACGCAATACATATGTCGCAGCCGGATGGTTAAATTAGCCGGTTAACTAAAAGGCTAGCTTTTTGAGCAATTATTTAGTTGAAAATTTGCCAATTTCATAAGATTTTAAAGCGATGTTGAAAGAACGATATTGCCTCGAGTTTACGCAGCTCTTTCACACATTGTTCCAATGCTAACCTACCCACAATAACTTCAAAGTATAATAATAGTTTGCATAAGCGAGCGGCCACATAGAAAAGACTCAGACACGTCGCGGACAGGGCACAGACGGGACGCGGACACGACTTAAAACATACAGAAAAGACAGGGCAAGGACGCGGCGCCGTCGCGGATCAGTCAAGAGCGTAGGCAAGACAAGGACAGCAAGCGCTGCGGGCGAGGCCCGGCTCCCGCGCCCCGCCCGCACCCCCGCACTCGCCCGCGGCGCGCCCTTGCCTCGTCTTTTCTGTATGTTTCAAGTCGTGTCTGCGACGCGTCCTCGCCCTGTCCTAGCCCTGTCTTTTCTGTATGTTTTGCGTCTCGACGTTTCTATACATTTAGTATGAAAATAAATTGAACGGGCGCCGCGTCTGCGACGTGTCTGCGTCTTACGTCTTTTCTGTGTGACCGCTCGCTTAGGTTTCTATTCGGTTAGTTTAGGTTAGCATTATAACAATGAATGGAAGAGCTCCGTAAACTCGAGGCAATATCGTTCATTTGACTTTACTTTCAAAGTTCATGAATTTGGCCAATTTTCAATTAAATAACTGCTTAAATAGCTAGCCGTTTAATTAACCGGCTAATTTAACCATTTGGCTGCGACACATATACAAATGCCGTTATAATTGGTCATTCAGTTGCCGGTGAGACACCAACGTAGGAGCACGCGTCGTCCGATTGGAGTAGTCAACGCTCCTATACAGATGAAGTGTCGTTATTATTATTTGCACTCACACATCGAAATCAACTAATTAAGTAGTGGGGCGCGTCATTTCAGCTTAGAGAAGCTCTACTAGTTTTAGATCTCGACAACTAGAGTGCCACAAACTCATCTGAACCGGTGATAGTGTCGCTGTTGTTGACAATAGTGACATTTCAAAATGGCGACAGTTAGTTCCAGTTTTGGCCGCCGGGTCAGATAAGTTTGTGGCGTTTTATATGAAGTGTTAATAACATGGTGCTATTTGTTGGTTACCAAATGCTGTGTTCAGTTTGCCATATGGATGTATTTTAGTAATTTATTTACCTATTCCAAATGATTAATAAATTTTGTATAAATTACTGAGTATTTGTCTAGAATTTCATTTACAGCCGGACCTTGGGGCTTATTTCGCCGTGTTCCCGAATCGATCGCGGATAGACAGCTTTGGCCTTCGGAGCCCGATCGTGAGTGACGTACTCACACTTCCACATTCATGACTCACACACACACAAACGAGTGAACCAAATCCTTTATACATACATGGCTTCGACATGTCACACTCGTGATCGAAACTTTACGGTGATACGATTGACTCGCCCTGCGGAAACGAGTGCTCGGGATCAATACGGGAAAACGGCTGAAATAATTAAATAAGGCAGCAGGATTAAATGAGGTGTCGTCATATTGCGGATTTTTATAGAACTCATTTTCCTACACTGGCAACAGCAAGGAACAGCGAAAGTAGCTCCCTCTTTACACTTGAATAATATTCCTGGTCAGGTACCTATTTGCTCCCTGCTTTAAAGACTCTTATCTGCTATATTGTCTGGTGTGCTGAGGTCAATAGGTGCCGACTTCTGCTCGCTAGTTGGTGTCACAGATGCGTAAATTATGCGTTTTATTTTATAACATCATTTGCCTGCCCTTATCCTACTCATTTGGGGTCTGCCCGGTATGTATTCAGTCTCCATTCATCCCTATCCGCTGTCATCTCCACGCTCACCTCTCGCTTACTAATATCCCTCATCACACAATCCATCCATCATTTCTTTGGTCTTCCTCTTCCTGCGTATCCATCCACATTCATATTCAATACCCGATTGGTGACATGATTTTCTTCTCTCCGCATAATATTGTTAAACCTTGACAGGCGACTATTTTGAATCTTGTCGCCAATTGGGGCCACTTTCAGGCTTCCTATGTATATTTGATACTCTAAAATAAACGTCAAGGTATGACCAAATCAACTTAGAGCAGACTAATCTGTTAAAACAATAATCTGTTGTTTAAAACAAACAACATACTAATCTGATATTTAAATATAACTGAGAGAGTTGAGGGAAAACATCGTGATGAAACCTGCACATTCAGGCGACTGAATGTGTAACCATGATCCAATCTGGTCAGGTTCCCTTGCAGTGGTACCGCCTATCTCCGATTGTACGCCGCCATTTTGATTCAATTTATTTTAAACAAATCGCAGCAAGACAGCCCTGGCTCTGACTTGCTGCGATTGGTTCACACTCAATTGCATGAAGATGGCGGCGTACAATCGGAGATCGGAGGTACGGCTGGTGATAGCAGGGTCACGGTGGTCAGATGACATTCGCTCCACTGTAATTATCTGATCTGTCATATCCTGGATCATGGTCAAGTTGGACCCCAGGCCCTCGGAGAGCACAATCGGGACTACGCCAAGATGATGATTTAATACTTAAGTTGTATTTTTTTAACAGAGTAGGCAATTGAAATATTAAATTTAATTCAAGAGGTATATAAGAGGCGGGCAACGCATTGGTAGCGCCCATGGTGTTGCTAATGTCCATATTCAGCGGCGACCACGCACCATCAGGTGCCCGCCTGCCTGTTTGTCTGCCGTATTTAATAAATAAAAAAAACAAATTATTTGTCACTTTTATTTTTAATTTAATAAAAAAGTAAATTCCATAATTAGTAGGTATGTACAATTTTTAAAATAAAAAAACTAATCAATATACATAAGGAACTTAATGTAAAATTAAAAAGGTAAAAAATATTAAAAATTAAATTCAGGCAAAAAACATAACCTTTCCTTCGCTATTTACAAAGCTAGAATAAGAAAAGCGCTAATGGATAGTCATACATACATACATAAGTTACGTAGGTACTCTGGAAAATGGTATTGTATGAGTATATTATATGTATTGGAAAACGTGAAATGGGTGCCAAACGGTGGAAATTCGAGAGGTCGCTCAAAGAGCGGTTTTAGTCGCTTTGATATAACAGAATTTAAGTAAATGTAAATGTATTTAGGTATGTCATATGATAAAAAAGATAAAATGTCACCCGGGGATGATTGCGAAACAATATGACCAGTTTTTCATGTAGTATAATTCCTATCTATAACCAGTAGAAAAGGAGCTAACGTTGCTCTGCGTCTATAGAGACGCTAGCTCGTCTTATACTGGTTTACTCCTTGGATCCTGTTGATTGCGTGGCTCTCAGAATTATTATTCTGAGAGGCAGCTGAGAGGTGGTTATCTGTCCAGACTGACTTGTCTTATTTCGTGAACAAATAATATAAAAAATCACGACTTTTATCAAGATGTCTTGATATAAAAAAACACATCGAATATGAATTTCAACATTTCTGCTGCTGCAAATTATCCATTTAAATACGTAATTTCCATTACCAAAAAGACAAGTTACTTATCTCTTTGATAGGCCTGCTGGAAGAGATTTCTTCTTAGAGATAAGTAGCGCCGGTTGTATAACTATAACTTTGTATTTCCCTTAAACTTTCATGTGTGCAATATTTTAAACTATAACTAAGGCTTTTACGGGGTCGGCAACGCGTGGGTGACGCGTGGGTGTTTTTTTATTGTTTTTGGTATTGCAAACGTCCATAGGCTGCGGTGACTGCTTACCATCAGGCGGGCCGTAAGCTTGTTTGCAACCTTAGTGGTATAAAAAAAAACTATAAAATACAAGTCAGTCTGGACAGACTACAGACCCAATCGGGTATAAAAAACAGCTGAGAGCTAGGCTCTTCAGTAGTCCCCATCCACAGGTGGTTTCTTCGTGGCGAGGTAGTCCAACGCCCGCTGGATGGCGGCCGGGATAGGCGGTGGCGTCGGGAGGTGGTCCCCGGTCGGGTGGAAGCCTGTCTCGTCTGCTGTGTATAGCAGGTTTATTTTCTGTGGGTAGGAGTGGGATACGATTATTGTTTTGAGGACACAAAAGGGAGGTAGGGCATAGCGTGGTATCTAGAACAAGACCACGATAAGTCCGCATCGCTTTTCAAAAAAATAAAATAAAAATCTCTGTATGGCAGCAGATGCCAACTTTTTTAAACGTCATAGAACGACATTCATAAATGTCATAATAAATAATTAGATTTCTGTAGGATTGTTGATTTTAGTGAGTTATGAAAAATATTATAAAATAATGGGCATAACATCATTTTTTTCTTGTTCGAATCAGGGTTTTCGCGATTTCAGATGGCGCCAGTGAAGCGTAAGGTCCATTGTCAAAATACTGCCGTGCTATTGGACATAAAAAACTGCTGTAAAATGACGGATCGATTTCAGCCAACGACAGTTCTTTATTTTAAAAGCAGACCTCACATTTTGGAATCACAAAAGCCCTTATTGGAGCCGCCCGGGGCAGCAGATACCTCTATCTTTCAGAATACCGCAGCTATTCTATTTTACTAACAATACCATTTTAAATAGTATTGTGTTCCTGCTGGTAAGGTCTCCAGTGCTCTATGGGGTGGTCATTTGGGGAAACGCTTTGCCTTTTTGCTGCCAGAGCAACGTGTTATAGAGGTAGGCAACGCATTGGCAATACACTTAGTATTGCTAATTTTCATAGCGGTGACCACTTTCCATCAGGTGGCCCGCTTGCTTATTTACCTACTGTATGACATTTACAAAAAAACGGCACTACTTTACCGCCGCTGCGTTATAAAAGATCACGACGTAAACATGAGTAGCAAATCTTTATTTACCGGACAGGTTTGCCGAGGTTTTCCTAAGTAATTATATTATATGTCCCCTGGTATTGCAAATATCCAGGCTACTATAACTGCTTCCCATCAGGCGTGTCATACGCTATTAAATTAAATAACATTTATTTCGGACCATAATCCATATTTATGTCAGTAACAATGGTTGTCTTACAAGACTATATTGGTTAACTTAATTAATTCGAATGTCAAAATTTACTAACTTGCAAAGGTCCATTACATAAAATTAAATGTCATTCAATCTAAAATTCAATGTCTCCATAAAAATATGCATATCACCATCTTAGTAAAGTATAATATTTCTTATATCACAAGACACACACATAAACTACCAACTTACTCTGTGGTTACGACATGAGATTTAACCATGAACTTACTGTTTTAGCCCAGTGCTTTATTATCGGGCTATCTACCCTATGGGCTATGTAAGGCTATCGCACCTTAGTGGTACTCGATTCATACTGCATCACCGCATTACCCTCTAATCGCCTTTCACTTTCTAATAAGCAAACATACTGCCAAGAACATTGCCCTCACCTGTCCGTCAGGCGCTGTGTACTGGAACTGTCCCTCCACGACGAGAGCCGGATCGCCGCTGGAGCTCGGCTGCAAGGAACCTCGCTGCTCGTGGAATATGCCGCCTCCTGTAATCGGTGTAGTAAAATATTAACTATGTGTCTTAGTAACCTAATTCGTAAAATAGTCGGATAAGCCCCGACCAAGCAGGTACTTCAATGCACCTATACATATAGTATAGCCTTCAGTAGCCGTATTCACAATGATACGAAACCGTTTCCGAATGATTCGACACGAACTTCGTGGGCTGCGAATCCGAGTCGATCGATTCAAAAACTGTTATTCAGAATCCCGATAGATTCCACGGAAACTACTCTCTATAACATATGAAAATTTTATCAAAATTAACTGGAACAACATTTTCCTAAGAACTTTTGTGGGGTCCTTTGTCGATTCCGTATCCGAATCCGATTTCCGAGCCATTGAGAATACGGCTACAGGTTCCCATGGTCCACTGTCAAAATCTCCGCTGAACGAAACTGTCCACTGTATTAAAACGTCCACTTTACCAAAATGTTTACTCTACCAATTAGTCCACTCTCTCAAAATGTTCACTGTATTGACATTACCCCTCTATAAATACTTCAACATATCCTAAACTATTTAACCGATTCTAATAACCAAAGCTAATAACTTTCTCGATTAAACTAGCATTAGAATATAGAAAATCGCTGCAAATCTGAAAATCTCTCCATCCGTTCAGAAGCTATGCCCTAGACAGACATACACATCACTGAGACACAGATAAACACGCAAAACACTCTTCTTACGTTTCGTCGGGTGGTACAAATGCATAAATGTTTTAAGTTCTAAGTATATAATAATCTAGACGCCTTCAAGGCTAGAGTAAATAAGCTGTTTCATTCAGCAGGTCAAGCTGCCTGGGGGTCCAAAAAATAATATTTAAGTATATTTTTTTTAAGTTGCTCAAACTTATGTCAATTAACATTTAAAAAATTAACGACTAACGTAATATTATTAATTGGACCATAATAATTCCACAACAAACAGTTACCCAACAAAATACCTAAGTAAGGCAAAGGCATAACCTTTGCACAGCCCACTGGCGGGGTCAGTGGCAAGTTTGTGTTGATGTTCGGAAGAATGTTTAAAAACGTTGACCTTTGCTTATTAAATTAGATGGACTTATACAGGCTGGCAGAAAGTTTGGTCGCTCCGCGCCGTAAAAGGTTGCTAGATGTTAATTTCAAAGTAATCGACCAACGTTCCGCCGAGGAAATCTCAAGAGCTGATTGGTACCACGTTCGTTCTTTACCCAAGGATTCGTTTAGTCGGATTACTAATTACACTAGAGCTCGTCTAATCTAAAATGACGCGCCCCACTATCGCATTAACGCACACAAGCAAGTTTAAAATATGGACGCAATACATATACAAATGCCGTTGTAATTGGTCATTCAGTTGCCGGTGAGATTCAAACGTCGGAGCACGCGTCGTTCATTGGCTCCCACACAGATGAAGTGTCGTTATCAATATTTGCACTCACACATCGAAATCAACTAACTAAGTAGTGGGGCGCGTCATTTTAGAGTAGACGAGCCCTAGCTACCTGAGTGCATCAGTTGGTTAACAGCCGGTCTTCCACGCAGTGGTTCCGGATTCCAACCCCGGCCGAGCAGAAATTAAAATGATGAATTTTAATTTCTGTTACGGATCTGGATGTAGTAGGCATACGTATGTATTTAAAAAAATGCATATAAGTAGTTTATCAGTTATCAAGCTTTCAGCACAAGCTTTGCTTACTTTGAGGCTAGATGGCACTGTGTGAATTAGTTCAAGCATGTTTATTTAATTACCTAGACCATTTATTTATTTACCTAGATCTTGTGTAACATACCTTCCTTATTATTTTGTTTTAGGAAACAAGGCAGAAAAGTTTAAAAATTCTGATTAACAGACAGAAATTCATATCACCCTATCCGTACCTATTTGAACCTCATTATAATAATGTATTCATACAGAATTATGATTGGTGGTGAAGCGAAGATGAATCCGTTTACGGCCGTTTTAAGTTATTATGCCCTACAAATTACCTAATTAGGGTAAATGTCCGTTTCAACATGTCGCGTGTGACGTGACGTTGACATTGAAAATTAAGCATAGAAAAATATAATGAAATTGGTGGAAGAATATAAATTGATGGTAGAACTGTTAAGCCTGTGGAGTCCGCCTGGACAAGTAACTACCATGCATGCATTTTTATCCGGTTGATTCTCACAGTGACAACACACCTGCGGCCTTAGCCAAGAGGTTTCGTTAATCTACAATTGTTTGTGATAGAAAAATGTATGGGATTTGACATAAGCTAACGTTATCTGACATAAGCTGTTTGCTTGCTGTTTGTGTTAGAAATTCTTGGTCCATAGACAATTCACGTACTTTCGGTGTACAAAGGAGGCGGATTGGCGGATGATCCTACACAATCAGAGTCAATGTTGATGTTGGTAGAAATAGTCGAACTTCGACCTGTCAATTTTCTACCATACACGCATCACGCAAGCGGAGCGGTCAAAGATGGCTAGACCGGCTGGTATTCTACATTTTTGTTAAGTAAGCATAGGTAGGAAATAAAGTAAAGTGCATCAATCATAGATGTTACGGATGTCATTTGCCGCTTACCATCTCTAGCTCTTGCTATTATATGTTAGCCCCGTTTAACCTTATGGGGCTTTTATACATAGCACAATTAGGTCTGTGATGCTTTACGGCTGCGAAACCTAGAGCCCTATTTTTGAATCGCTCACCTTGATTCGAACGGTTTTCAAATTTGAAAAACGGCGTGAAAAAAATTGATATTTTAATACACGATGCTGATTTTCCTTATTTTTGTACCCTACTCATTCGGTGTCGCAAATGTGATTTAAAAAAATTGAATTTTTAGTGCCGAAAATCAAAATTGAGAACCGTTTGAATCGAGGCAAGCGATTCAAAAGTATGACGTAGCACGTCCCCGAACTCCAACGAAATGAAAATGCTGCGGCGGAAATGGAAATGATCTAGTGCGTAACGAGTACATACGTGGCAGCCTTGGCATGAGAGATATCGCGGATAAGATTAAAGAGGCTCGCCTGCGCTGGTTTGGTCATGTATTGCGTAAGCCCCGAGGATACGTGGGAAATGCCTTCCGGTATCAGGAAAGAGGACCCGCGGAAGGCCCAAGAAGTGATGGATTGACATCACCGAGACGGATGCGAGAGCCAATGATGATGAGGATACCGAAGACCGGGCGAAATGGAGGAGAATGAGATGGAAAGCGGACCCTGGCAGAAGCCGGGACTGACGTTCAGTAGAAAGAAATTCGTATATTGACCTGTGGTTGGCTGTCTCTGTTGCTCCCGCGTCAATTTATTTTGTATCACGCTCGCACAGAGTCGCGTCCTTGAATCGCGATACACATATATTTACGCGGGTGTTACACATTCCATATACGGCGCTGCTGGGAAATCACATGCCACTCCGCGCGACGTGATTTTCTTATTTAATTATACAGTATCTATTAATAACCTCAGATGAGAATTAAGTATATATGTATATTAATTGATATTCCGCCTTTTAGGCCGTGTGGTGTTCGGCAGAATAGAGTAGCACCAACCCCTTACACTCATGGGTGTCGTACAAGGCGACTAATGTTTTCGAGGCAAAAGATCAAGAGTCTCCGTAGTCTGGAAAATAGGCAGCAGCATTTTCCATTGTTATATTTAAACACTGCGGTCTCCAACCCGCCTGCCGAGCGTGGAGATTAGGGCAATAGCCTCCCCTTTCGTGGGAAAGGCCCTAAGTCCTGCAGTGGACTGTTACGGGCTGTGATGATGAATTGATATTCATCTCATATATTAGCGCAGCCCATAATCCAACATTGACAAGGATTGCTAGTCGCTAGGTTACGCTGGTTGTAGGTTCGTCAGTAGTTAGCATAGTAGAAATGTAATTCCCAAAATTGAACAATATTAGTTTATAAATTCCCATTTCTTGGTTTCTCGATCCCCTAGTTGCAGCCATCGTAACTTGGGAGCAAAAGAGACAGGTAGTACAGGTCAATGTACGAATTCTTTCTGCTGAACGTCTTTGCATCATCTCAGTCGCAGGAGGTCCACTGGTCTCGTCAGGAGGTCATAAGCTTCAGCTCTCGCCTCCCACACCGCTAGGCTTTGCGCCTCGCACCCATCGGACCCTACGACATTACAAGATAGTCCGTCCATCTCGTTGGGGGCCTACGCAGCTATTGAGTAGTTTTCAAGATGGCGTTTAATAAAAAAAAAAAATAGTTTTTTTATCGTCAATAGATTGCGTAATTTGTCCAAGAACCAATAATATTGAATAATTGAATGTTTTAATTTTTTTAATCGAACAAGTTTTATCGGGGTGATGATCATTTAGCAACATGGGGTAGCTATATGTACTTAATTTACGACGTGACTTAAGTGATATATCCTCCTGTCTGACTCTTAAGAAAAAAATTGACGTAAGAGTTCAGTACAACGCCATCTATTTACAAACAGATCAAACTTTTATTGTCTATTACTGTCATATTAAAAATCTCGTACGTAGTACGGTACGGTTCCCAACCGTCCCCGTCGGTTCGGTTCACGGTTCCGGTGATAGCACTCACCTGTCTGTATTGCCCACTTGTACGATCCATCAGGATTGGGCCCCTCGAAGTCGTTCCTGATGATCACGTCATCCTTCTGACACGACGACCAGCTGATTACTGATAGGACCTGGAAAGAAGAATAAGTTTCAGCCTCCGATGCTAAAAATACTGTAGTATCAGGCGCTGTCCTCATACGCAGCGGTCATGCGACCGTACACCGGACGTCGCCCGAGCAATAATAAACTTCAAAACCGCCCGTCGTACGACCATGATCGCACGAAGGTAGCCAATTAGGATAGCGCCTTAGGGTTAATTCTGGTGGAGAGATTCCTCACGCTTGACCGACTTCTACATGTCTATGGTCCCCTAAGTATCCAGTCGATGCTGCGAGAGGTACTGTCACAGCTGAAAACGCCATACTATACATATATATTTTCTAATTATATATTATATAATTATTATAATTTTATATTAATTATATTAATTATATATTATATATTTCTAATTATATAATATATTTTAAGAAATAATGTGATTTCGAGGATTATTGATTAAATATAATCGATTATAATGTATCCATACAGAATTATGATTAGTGGTGAAGCGAAGATGAATCCGTTTACGGCCGGTCTAAGTTATTATGCCCTATAAACGCCATACTATATTTATTTTCTATAAGAAATAAGGTGATTTCAAAGAACGTCATGTTCGTTCCAAGTCATTATCTGGGTTAGTCATCTTCTCAGGAGATCAAGCGCCTGTTCGAAATTACTGATGATCAGAAGGCTGAAGGCTCTTCCTGGGTCAGCGCATAAGCCTCGCTATTCAGCGGGGCAACGCGGCAGCCTTCTTACCCTACCAAATTCAGGGGACTTGGGTATATTTTTTTTTTAGCTCTGATTCAGTTAGAATAAAGCGTTTTTTGTTAATTTAAAGCTTTTTTTAAATTGCTTCTGCATCTCTTAAATAAAATTGCACTAATAAAATCGCTGCAGAAACGATAAATCCTAACTCTAACCTACTTCCTACTAATATTAAAAGCGGAAGTTGGTAAAGATGTTTGTTACATCCTTCACGCTAAAAGTGCTGAACGAATCTTGATGTAATTAAATTAGAACACAGAAGCACATTAGCTTTAATTTATGCCAAGAAATTCAATGTGGTTACTGCGAAAACGTTTTCGGAAAGTTATAACTGAATTGTATGCGGACGAAGTTGCGGGCAATTCATTCATCTTGTCCTGGCTGTGCTCTTGCGCACGAGGGCCCGGGGTCCGCCTTGACCATGACCCAGGATTTGGCAGATCAGATAATTACAGTGGAGCCTACCATCTGATCCTGCTGCCAGGGGAATCTGACCAGATTGAATCATACGAGTAGTCCATTGATATGATACATGGTCGCCTGAATTCATTCAAAGGTTTCATAACGATGTTTTCCCTCGCCGTATGAGTATCGGTTAGCATGTACATAACTCAGAAAAGAGTCATTTATGCATAGTCGCTGTGGGATTCGAACTCTGTACCTCTCGGTTACGAGTCGGACACCACTCGGCCAGCGACGCTCCTACCTAATTTATTAAAAGTATACATCACACAAAATAGCTTATTTAAAAGTGAATAGTCAATTAAGATTATCGATTATTCAAACATCGATATACGTTAAGTAGTGTCTCCTATCGATGGACTATCGATTTCTTGTATACTACAAGAGCTACAGCAACATTCACGGTATTTGGTGCATCTTTAGCCAAATGCAATTTTCTAAAAGAAGGCGGCATTATCTGTCCTTCATGTCCCTTACACATAGGGTATTTTTATACCATAAAAAAGATGTAATGAATGCTATATAAACCGGTTACCAACTGCACAGTAGTGCACAGGAATATGATTCTTGAGGTGTTATGCACTTATGGACAGTGGAAACTGTCGCCTTTCTCTTTTACCTAAACTCCGAGGTAAATGTGCAGAACGCCCCACCTGTCGGATAGTGGTAACTATCGCCAATATCTTGATTTTCAATTCAATTAAATTTCAATTTATTTTATTCAGATAACAGAGATCCATTTTTGTTAGTAGTAGGTACAGGTATCTTGAAACATATATTTAATAAACCTTAAACCTCAAGCAGTACATTTGTAAAAGTGAGAACCTTTACAAATGTCTGCCATATAAGTGAATCATACCTATCAGCTATAACCAGCCTGCAGTGCATTTTATTTTATTGTTTTATTTATATACTATTGCAGTGTATTTTACGTACTTAGTGTTCAAATAATAGAGAACAGCAGGTGCGTTGTTTCTGGGGACTAATCCAAAGACACAAATTTCCACAAATACACAGACACAAACATCAAACTTTTAACAACCCTCTTCTTTCTACGGGGTTGCCGAAGCCAACGTATCGATATATTTAACATATCGATACTTCGACTTCGACAACACTAGTAAATGAACATAAATTTATCACATCATAGACTACACTAATGAATCGATGACAAGGCTGAATATTGTCATTTTATATGAGAGGTGAACTTATGAATTTGAAACTAACATAACGATTATGTTAAAATGTATAGATATATGTTATTTCACAACTTAAATGAGTTCATAGTCAGTTTTTGTAATAGATCACCTTTTTAACTTACGTGGGTTATTTTAAAGACATTCTGTGCTTGCGAAAGAATTTTATATTAATAGACGAAATTATTACTAATAAAAAAAGAAACGTGGATTCCTACTAACTATGAATCTATTACATACCTTTAAAAAAACAGTAATAAAAGTGTGTCTGTACTTACGTTTCATCACGATGTTTTCTGTTACCGTAAGAGCATCGGTTAGTATTCAACTAATGTACATAACTCAGAAAAGAGTCATTGGTACATAGCCGCAGAGGGTTTCGAACCCGGTACCTCTCGCTAACTAGGATATCCTACCTAATCGCTGGGCCACCGACGCTCCTCGCGGGCAAAAGCTAGTAATAAAATAAATTTGTGGGTACCCACCTTACCTATATGTACCTAAATAAGCTATAAATGATTTCAATAAAATAAACAACACGGTTGAACACCTTGGGTAATTTACTTAGGTGCCTACTTAAGCAAAGGTAAAGCGGTAAAATTAAGCAAACAAACAAACATATAGGTAGATGCATACAAACAATATGTGTGTTTAATAAATCTGTAGATATTAGCCAACAGTGGGTACGCCGATGTCCACATACCGACGCGGTAGCGCGACATTAGAGATTTTTTATTGCACACGGACGGACCACCTGATATGTGATGCTCGCCTTGATTCGAACGGTTTTCAATATTTTTTAATTCACAATGGCATTGCCGAAATCGTACGGTTCAAAAATAGGACGAATCAACATCATAGGTACATCAAAATATCAAGTTTTTCATGTCGAAAATTAAAATTGAATTTCGTTTGAATCGAGGCTAGCTATTCAATAATAGCTCATTCTACCAGCCCCTTTCCGCCATCGAGAGACGCGATCCGGGCGAGCGCTTCATCCTTATGTCGTAGATCTTCCAACTATCCGCACGAGCCGCTTTGGCTCGACCTTTATAATGCGAACGGCTAAGGAATGGAACGCGTTGCCAGCGAGTGTGTTCCCTGATCAATATAATCTGGATGCCTTCAAGGCTAGAGTGAATAGGCTGTTCCAAGACGGGCATGCTCCATCTCCGGCCGAATCGTCACTTACCAAAAAGTGAGATGGCGGTCAAATGCCTGGCTTGTCCAACATGAAGAAAAATTTTGTGGCTGTCGACCTGTAACTGGTACTTTAGCTGTTACACTCTGCCGGCAGTGCCGATCACACATCATCATCAGCTCGGCTTTAAATCCCGGTTGCGCCCCCGCGCTACACGCGGAGGCCCGGGGTCCGCCTTCCTGCTTTTCCTAGCCCACTTTGCTCGGTCTTCAGCATCCTTCGTAGTGATCCCGTTGGCACGCATGTCACTCTTAACGACGTCCAGCCATCGCTTCTTGGACCGGCCTCTCCTTCCTGTGCCTGGTGGGGGCGGCACGGCCAGACATCTGTTCCCCACATAATTTGCTGGTCTGCGCAAGACGTGGCCGTACCATCGAAGGCGACACTCTTGTAGCTTATCTGCGATGTCACGGACACGAAGGCTACTGCGAATGTGGGCGCTCCGCACGCGATCTGCCCGAGAAACCCCACACATCCACCGCAGCATCTTCATTTCCATGACTCGCCACTCCTGCTTGTGTCGCTCTAGTAGAGGCCAAGTCTCGCTGCCGTATAAGAGAACAGGTCTAATAATGCTGATCACACAACACTGCATAAAACATGTATGACTAGACTACCACATTAACCATATCTATTAACTTTATTTACCTATATTTTACGGCGTCACTAATTCTTTGCTTGCTCTACGTTCCTACTGTATTTGCAGCTATTTGCAAATTCGGAACAAATATTTTTCTCGACAATATTTGTCTATGACGAGGTGAGTAAGAAATTTGCTTTAGGATTAAGTAGAGGTACAGTCACCTACAAAATGAACGTACCCTCACATTAGGACCATGCATTTGATGTAGGTCATGCCAGTTTGCAACTGACTGTACATATTTCTTTCTCTTAAAACTCGCGGAAAAAGAAGTAGTTCCCATTGTCGCTCATGCAATCAATCAATGTTTTATAAAAGGTGTCTTTCCTACTGCTTTTAAGCAGGCGTTGATAACGCCTGTGCATAAGAGTGGGGAGAGAGACGATATCAATAATTACAGGCCAATCTATGTGCTGCCTGCAATTTCAAAAATAATGGAAAAATTATTGAATAAAAGACTTTTAGACTATCTTGATAAATACAATATCTTATCACAAAACCAATTTGGCTTCAGGAAACACAGATCTACAGAAGATGCGATCTCTGAATTTACCTCTTATGTCACCGAACAACTTGACAATCGTCATAAATGCCTGTCTGTATTTATTGACCTAAAAAAAGCTTTCGTTACAGTCTCTCTCCCCATCCTTTTGCACAAGCTGAATTTAATAGGTTTGAGAGGAGTTCCTCCTGTTCACGGACTAAGAAACAGATAGGAAACAAAAAGTAAAACTAAACCCTAACTGTACTAGCGAGTCTGAGCAGGTGTTATTTGGCGTACCGCAGGGCAGCGTTCTTGGGCCAACACTTTTTTGATCTACATTAATGATTTATGTACAATGAGGCTCATGAACGCTAAAATCCTGGATTACGCGGATGACACTGTTGTTGTATTTTCTGGGGATACCTGGAATGATGTAAAAGCTAGCACAGAGAGAGGGCTTAAGATGATATCAGAATGGCTATATAATAACATCCTAACATTAAATGCAACGAAAACTAATTATATCTGTTACAGCTTGTATAATAATTCCCAGCCTGACACAAATTTTAATATAAAATTACACAAGTGCAACTGTACACCTAATAATGATACCTGCAGTTGTCCATCTCTGCAGAAAGTCAACCAAACAAAATATTTGGGTGTGTTCGTGGACCAGCGATTATCTTGGTACTACCATCTTGAACACGTCAGTTCAAGAATTAGAAAATTAACACATATTTTTAAAACATTGAGACATGTGGTGCCAAGTTCTGCTGCTGGAAAGGGTATTAAAAACAGAGACATCCTAAAAGATGGCTCTGGTTCAGTCTGTCATTGGCTATTGCATTTCTATATGGGGTGGTGCAGCGAAAATGAAATTTCTCGAAGTGGAACGAGCCCAGCGTAGCTTGCTTAAAGTTATGTATTTTAAGAACAGGAGATTTTCCACAATTGCTTTATATGGCCTTTGTCAACTGTCCACAGTCCGAAAACTCTATATTCTAAACATTGTCTTAAGAATGCATAGGTCTGTTCCATATGACCCTAATCTTATAAAAAGACGAAGGAAAGACACTGTAGTGCCTCGGCCGGAAGTAAACACCACTTTTGCTTGTAGACAACATCCTAGACGCTCTGCCAAACTATATAACGCACTAAATAAACTTTTAGACGTTAATTCTAAAACTTACCACGAATGTAAAAAAGCCGTACAAAACTGGCTTACATTAAAAACATATGACGAAATTGAGCTTCTACTTGAGAACTAACTTACATACACACACCACACACATACACACACTGACACACACACACATACTCTCTTTCTCTCTCTCTCTCTCAAACACACACACACACACACACACACATACACACATTCAAACTTTCATATGTTCATGTTTTGTTATTGTTTCTTTTCCTATTAATATCTAATATAAGTAGAGATAGAGCAACTACATTGTTACCATAGAAGAGCGGTGTCTTCTAACACAGGCCTAGCCTAAAAGGAGACATCTGCCACTAGTGATACAGAAATTGTTAAAATGAAATAAAATATTTATTTATTTATTTATTTATTATATTTAACTTCGGCATCGGAGCGTCGGTGGCGTAAAGGATTTGTAAAGCAAGAGGTACCGGGTTCTGTAGCCGTATTCACAATGGCTCGGGAATCGGATTCGGATACGGAATCGACAAAGGACCCCGCAAAAGTTCTTAGGAAAATGTGGTTTCAGTTAATTTTGATGAAATTTTCATATGTTATAGAGAGTAGAGTTTCCGCGGAATCCATCGGGATACTGAATAACAGTTTTCGAATCGATCGACACGGATTCGCCTCTACGAATTTCGTGTCGAATCGTTCGGAAACGGTTTCGAATCATTGTGAATACGGCTACTGGTCTACGTACATTAGTTGAACACTAATCGATACTCTTGAGAGGAAACATCGTGAGGAAACCGGCACATTTAGGCGACTGAATGTGTATCTAACTATAGTCTTAGGTCAGGTTCACAGGGTCACGGAGGTCAGTAGGCTAATTACATAACCCTGTTGCCAACAATTATCTGATTTCAATGATTGAAATTGTTTCTTTTGCGATTACGTATCGGCAACGCGGAACTTTGTTAGCAGCTGAACCCATGAAATCGATGATATGGAATCGTATAAATTTCAATAATTGCAATCAGAGAATTGTTGCCAACAGCGTTATGTAATTTGCCTACTGATGATGACAATCGCTTCTAATTTACACTACTGCAATTACGTTATCTGCCAAATCCGTGATCATTGTCAAGGCGGACCCCAAGAGTATGAGAACATCGGAACTTAGGCAGTTGATTTAAATTAGTGAACCAGAACGCAAGTATTTACCCAAGTGATTGTATAGAGATTTTTAATGCTAATAAACAGTTTGTGAACGATCAGTTGAGTTTAAACGGTGTTTGGACCCAGTTTGATTATTAAAATCTACTTTTACTGAGATTGAGATTTAGATCTTTTATCGTGGCCTCTAGCGCGCGAGAGGACAACCGCGACATTAACGCCAAGATGAATTTGAAGTCACAGCATAAAGCGAAGCGGATGCCTTATGAATAACGACTGTAAACTCATAAATAACACCCACACAGAACGATTTCATTCACATACACTTATTGTAAAGTATCTAAATTAGCCAAAAAGCGCCAAATTGTGCAACGCACCCAAAACTCAAATGTCACGACCTACAATTGCGTATAACGTTAGCGTAGCGTTTGCTGTTTAGCCTTTTAAAGCGCTTACTAGAGATTTATCATCAATTTCATAGCTTGTCAACATCTCCATTCAGTAACACGGTCAAGTTGCTGTCTGTGGAGATTTCAAAGTTTGTTGTCTGTTTTTGCAACGTTATGAAGGCAATTATCTAATTTTGTTTGGGCAATAATGTTTATAGAGGTACTAAGTAAGTGCTTATTGTGCTTACAACTGATTTGAAATAATAAAGAGGCCTTGTCCTTCGAGGCCAGAGTGAATAAATAGGTCGTTTCTAGACAGGCATGCTCCATCTTCGGCGTCAGCGTCGCATATCACTGGGTTAGTACTGGGACACTACACACTACATAATAAGGAGAAAATAGAGAATTTATAACATTCTTTACTCATTATCATTGGCTTTAGACATCTATTATAAGTGATTTAAACAGCATCACTGATGATATGCTTTCTCTGATAGCTGTATAGGCCAACACGGGAAAGATAGATTCGGTCACAAAGTGAATCAACAAGAGAATTCGCCCTGGATGGTAAGGGATTGTCAACGCGTTGGTGTCGTTCCGCGCATTAGTTACAACATTATGTTTTAAATTATTTCTTTCTTTCAAACTTGCAACACCCCTCTTATTAGACGACCTGAGTGGTTCAGTGGTCAACACTGGCCGGTCTGCCACGCAAGAGGTCCCGGGTTCGATTCCCGGCTGGGCAGAAACTGAAATGATGAATTTTAATTTCTGTCACGGGTCTGGGTGTTCTATGTATAATAAGTATCTATTTTTTTTTAAAGTATTTAATTAGTTTATCAGTTATCTGGCACCCATAACACAAGCTTTGCTTATTAATTTGTCCACGATTATTTATTTATTATTTATTTATTGCGACGGCGGTTAATAAGGCACGACGACGTTCTGAAAGAATGTTTGTTTGTCTACCTATCACGCACGCGCGTGACTGCGAAATGTCAGGCCAACTTCAGCTACCGTATAGGTACGACCTTCATAAGTCAATGGACCTACATTTTAATGTCGTGTACTAAATCCGGGTCAACCGCTGCCACGGAAAATAAATATTTATTATTTATTTATTCATTTATTGTACACAAGATTGTTACAGATATATAACTATGCCATAAATATAACGGACACAACAGGCCAACTGTATTTGTATTTATGCTTTTCGTGTGCTAGTGGATAAGGTGTCCGACTCATAAGCGAGAGGCACCCTGTTCGAATCCTAGTGTCGCTATTTACTAATGATTCTTTTCTGAGTTATGTTGGTAGATTAGTTGAACACATACTGATGCTGTTACGGTAAAGTAAAACATCGTGACGAAACCTGCACATTCAGGCGACTGAATGATACAATTGAGTCACGGAGGTGAGAGGGCAGGCGCTTTACTGTAATTACCTGATCAGCCAAATCCTGAATCATGGTCAAGGCGGACCCCGGGCCCTCGTGAGCGAGAGCACAAATGGGACATTAATGCCAAGATGATTATTTTAATTTTATAGTATATAGACCCACAATATTGTAGGATACTCTATTATACCTACATATAGTAGATTTTGCAACCCTAGTTACAATATCTAACTAATGCGCTTATCACATTTGACTAAATTCAGTAGGCTTAATTCAGGAGCAAAAAGCGTGAGAGCAAATCAAAATGGAATGTGTTTCTTAAAAGATAAGGTTAATTTTTGTATCACTTATATTGTGTTACGCGTCGCTCCGCTTTTCAAAAGCCATGATACAAACATGAACCTTATTTTATGGGCGATACATTCCACATTTATTTGCTTTCACGCTTTTTGCTTCAAAATTTAAGTAATGTCACACCACAGTATAATAATATAATTTTATCTGTGCAGTTGTACAGTATAATATACGCCCGTGGTGACACTGGCATTCGATTCAGTCACGACTTGACATTGCATTGTTATCTTCAGTTAGGTTCAAATTCAAAAGAAGAGGTCATGTCGCCAGCTTTGTTTTGGCATTTGGAATTTGGGTAAGGAGATGTTTACCTTTTGGCGCGGCAGGACATTTTTTGAGAAGCGCATTTGTTAGTTACTAGTGGCCCGTCCCGGCTTACGACGATGAGTAGGTATGGTTATTTTATTTAGGTACCGACATACATAATTAATTTTAAAGTCACCCTGTAAGTATGTCGATGAATTCTTGCCTTGATCACCATGGCATCAACTCTGAAATATCGAAAAAAAATCAACTGTTTTATACAATATCATCATCACAGCCCATAACAACCCACTGCAGGATTTAGGGCCTCACCCACGAAAGGGGAGGTCGATGCGAAAATCTCCACGCTTGGCAGGCGGGTTGGAGATCGCAGTGTTATGAATATAACAATGGAAAACGCTGCTGCCTTTTTTCCAGCCTACGGAGACTCTAGATAAAATCTTTTGTCTCGAAATCATTAGTCGCCTCGTACGACACCCACGAGTGTAAGGGGTTGGTGCTATTCTACTCTGCCGGACACCACGCGGCCAATTTGATGATCATAGTAAGGTACAAGTTTGCCAACCATCTTCCCTATTGACCCCATCGCCAATTAAAGATATTTTTGTGTGAAATGCTAACTGAGTAGCAATAAGGATTGCACTGCTCGTCGACTTGTTTGTATACTTATTCAATTCATGCTTGCGTCAGAAATAGTGAAAGGTATAAAAGAGCTGTACTCTATTAGATAACTTTGCGAATGTCACATGTTAAGTGGCGATCCAGACAGGTCAATTTGTACTTATTTGCTGTCTGTTGCGCTTATTACATTTCCCCTGAATTCAGTTGTCACACTGATAAACACATTACCCGCCTTTGCGTCGCGAAGTCGGGTAAAAAGTCATGGCACATGGCAGCAGGCGGCACTGTGGATAAAAGTCGATACTTCGCGCTTACGAGGCAACACTAGTCGTTAGGTCATCGACGCTCTGTGCCTAGGTACTCTAGTACTGTAAGAAAAAAGAAGACTCATCATCATTACAGCCCATAGCAGTCCACTGCAGGACTTAGGGCCTCTCCCACGAAAGGGGAGGTTTTAGCCAAAATCTCCACGCTTTGCAGGCGGGTTGGAGATCGCAGTGTTATAAACATAACAATGGAAAACGCTGCCGCCCATTTTCCAGCCTACTGAGACTCTTAAATTTTTTGTCTCGAAAATATTAGTCGCCTCGTACAACACCCACGAGTGTAAGGGGCTGGTGCTATTCTACTCTGCCGGACACCACACTGTCAAAGACATGAGTGATTGAAACGTATTTCTTAGATTATTGCTTTCAATCTCGTAGGTACCTATGTCACAACAAGTCACAACCTTCGCTATTGAAGTAAGACCGACCTCTACCGACAAGTAGTACATTACTTTGTTTGTATAATAAATTTGAAATTATTGCAGAGCTCCTAACTGACGTAGGTAGTAGCATTTTGCGTCACACACTTATGTCGAAAGAGGCTGGCAAGAAAGTCGCGAAAAAGTCGAGGGCGCCACTTGACAGCAGAGTAGAGCTCGTCTAATCTAAAATGACGCGCCCCACTATCGCATTAACGCACACAAGCAAGTTTAAAATATGGACGCAATACATATACAAATGCCGTTGTAATTGATCATTCAGTTGCCGGTCAGATTCAAACGTAGCAGCACGCGTCGTTCATTGGCTCCCACACAGATGAAGTGTCGTTATTAATATTTGCACTCACACATCGAAATCAACTAACTAAGTAGTGGGGCGCGTCATTTTAGACTAGACGAGCTCTACTTAACTGTAGGTACTTGTTTGCTAGAAATTCATAGTTGCAAACGCAGTATACTTAGTGTCAAATAAGAAGAGACTTGGCGGGTCACGTGGTTCGACTTGCGCTGCATACGATTACCTGCGCAAAATCCCCTCCACTGCCATTTGACAAGTCTCTTCTTTCGTGACGCGGGTAATAATTGGTTCGAAAGAAAGAAAACCGCTTCTAAATCGGTCTATCCGTTCGGAAGCTACAATACGACGCCATAGGCAGACACTTTAAACTTATATAACATACCCTTTTCATCACGGGTTAACAATTAGGCACGACAACAATAATACTCAATGTAATGTTTTAAACTAACGCGGTTATTATCACACATTTAAAATGTATCTTCAGAATTATTGCAATAAAGCACTAGATTTTCCGCTAGGAGCCAAATGTTTAGAATGGGAGTTTGAAACCCTGAAATTCCGTTAGATCTGGCGCTGAAAGTGCTAAAATGGCAGCACTGATTGGCAGCAGTTGTTTTTTCAGGAAAAGACGGACAATGTCACGGGAAAAACTACGAATGGCGTCCAAATATCAAATATTATCTACCTACCTATTTTTTGACGTCAGTGGGTGTAATATTGCTCTTGCTTCTCCTTTGTCCGAGGAAGCCAGAGCATATAGAGTCGCTGAGATTGGTAACCAATAAATTTTATACCAGATTGGTATTAGCACAAGAAATTAATTATTGTTATAGTCTTGGCCATACTTACGAGGGTGACATGGTCAAACTTTGTACCAAATCCTCTTAAAAATTAAATATAAAAAAAAATCTACCTAATCAACATATTTCATTAGCATTTTTCGCAAGAGTAGGTAATAAACAAATACTTTATAGGTATTACTTTAAATTGCTATTACCAATCTTGAACCAGTTCCAAAATAAATACGTCCTTAAGATGACATTACGACGGCTTCGACGCTTCTGTTTCTAATTATTACGAAGAAAAAACACTGACAAGTGCGAGTCTGAACGCACTGAGGGTTCCACACCGATTACTGTAGATAGGTAGAGCTCGTCTAATCTAAAATGACGCGCCCCACTATCGCATTAACGCACACAAGCAAGTTTAAAATATGGACGCAATACATATACAAATGCCGTTGTGATTGGTCATTCAGCTGCCGGTAAGATTCAAACGTAGCAGCACGCGTCGTTCATTGGCTCCCACACAGATGAAGTGTCGTTATCAATATTTGCACTCACACATCGAAATCAACTAACTAAGTAGTGGGGCGCGTCATCTTAGACTAGATTAGCTCTACGGTACTGTAGATAGTAGGTCTAGAATTCTAGATCGACCATACAACTGCAGAGGTTCTGCGGATGTTAGATACTACGCCGCCATTTTGATCCAATTGAGTGAGGATAAATCGCAGCAAGGAAGATCCAGAGCTGCCTTGCTGCGATTGGTCTATACTCAATGAGCAGTTTTCCAATAGGTATCCAGAGCATTCTTAACCACTCACTAGATGGCGCTCCGACAATTTTGGTAATTGATAATCGCTTGAAATAGGTTCTTAGCAAACAGGATATAAATACTGGGTACGTTGTATTGGATAATATTGTTTTTGTCAATAGTTTTCAACCATTTTAGAGGTTGTAATAATAATGGAACATAGTGCCAACTTCTATAAATATTTCTTTTTACACTTCGTTCAACCTTTAACAGTTATGTTTATATTAATAAACATTTTATTTTGAAGTTTAGTATTAGTTGGCTGCATGAAATCACTGCTACCATCATACAGATTTAAAAAAGATTACCAAAATTGTAGGAGCGCCATCTATTGATGATTTTGAAACCAACTATCAATATCTACTGGAAAAGTCCTCATTGGATCATGATAGCGGCGTACTATTGAAGTAAAGCGGTACGATCTCTTTTATATCGCCCGCGTTGAGGAAGGAGGGGACATTTCGAGTTTATTTCGGGGCTGAACATGTTGTGGTCGGTCCGACTCGTAAGTGAGCGACGGTCCTGCAGTGAGGGTAAACATCGTGATGTAACGTGCACATACAGGCGACTGAATGTGTATGATCCAAACTAGTCAGGTTCCCCTCAGGTCAGATGGCAGTCGCTCCATTGTAATTACTGATCTGCCATATTCTAAATCATGGTTAAGGCGGACTCCGGGCCCTCGCACGCGAGAGCACAATCGGGACATTAACGCCAAGATGACCACCATAACAACGTTAGGACAGGACGGAGGGACACAGAAGCGAGACCTAAAGTAAAGGTTCCTTTTACCATTTTGCTTGGGAACCCTAATTTGAATTAAAAATACTTCTCTAATTATGATAAAGATAATATTAAGGTCGACCAGATAAAATTTAGTGCATCGTTTAGATTTGAACAAGATATACAAAATATGAACCGTCATAGTTTAGGAATCATTTAAGTAGGAGCAGAACTGCTTTAATGACGTATTAGTGCACCCGGCGCGACTTCGTCCTACCCTTTCATTTTTGATGTTGCTCAGCAGACAAACAGGCAAGGGGGCCACCTGATGGAAAGTAGGTAGTCACCGCCGCCTATGGACATCAGCAACACCAGGGGAGTCACTAATGCGTTGCCCGCCTCTGAAGAGACCTCTAATATACCTCTTGAACGATCCCATGTCATAGTCCAAAGGAAACACTGTGGCTGGGAGCTCATTCCACATCAGAATCCGAACCCTTTCATACACCTACTTTACCTCTACCAGCCATTACTACAACCTTCCTCTTGAGTCACTCTATCCGTTGATGAAAATCACATTATAAAGAGTCATAGGTACATGGCCGCAGTGGGATTCGAACCCAGTCTGGCTTAGGAGTAGGTACCGACGCTCGTAAATATTTTTTTTTTTTGGCCTTATTATAATTATTATTAATGCTTTTTACGACTCGGTCAAGATGTTTTCAATACAGCACTTCTAAAATAGATGCAAGGCTTAATTAGCAACATAACTATTAGCCGTATGGTGTCCGGCAGAGTAGAATAGCACCAACCCCTTATACTCTCGGGTGTCGTACGAGGCGACTAATGTTTTCGAGGCTAAAGATCTAGAGTATCTATAGACTGGAACATGGGCAGCAGCGTTTTAACCTCCCATTTCGTGGGACAGGTCCTAAGTTCTGCAGTGGACTGATATGGGCTGTGATGATGATCAAATTTATAGGTAAAAGACACGTTATGTAGAAGACCAACATACTTTTTTGATTTGTGGTACGCCCCTCTGTCAGCAGAGGGGCGTACTCTGCAATGAAGGTCAGATTCTTAGCACGAAAGATTCTACAGAGTTCAGTTTCTTATTTAGTGAGATCCAGCCCACGTCAAATATTGATTAGGTCAGTCATTTGTACAGTCAAAGAAGTCGGAAGTCGGAAAAAATATTTATAAAGGTTTGAAAACATCCCGTTTCAGTTCTCAGTTGCAATTTTGCTTCTCTGAACAGGTGTAATTTTATGCAGAGGGTAGTTGTCACAATAAAATGGTATGCACCAGTTAGCTTGATGGTGTCTAATCATGTCTACAAAGTTTCATTGCGATCGGATTTGCCATTTTCAAAATTGCCTGTATGGAAATTACAGTTTCTGTCATTTTCTTCGAAAAACGCCGCCAATTTCATAGGTAAGCACCTAATACTTAGATTTATATTTTTCAAATCACCTAGCGCCCTCTATGACAGCTGTCATCCGAAATTTAGTGCTACATTTCTCATTAGGAACTTAATGTTCCAGGACCAATAAATAGTTCTCGAGTTATAACATGAACTCACGAACTGTGTGCAGGTGAGATTGGCTTGGCTGCTGAGATGGTGGTGGGACCCCATTACCCTTGCATCCTTATTATGGATAACGAACACTTTTTAAGTTAAGTAAGTCGGTAAGTACCTATTTATCATGCAAACTTAATTGTATCTAAGCAGAGTTATAAATTAAGTTAGAATGAATGAGCATTCGGTTAGTAGGTACATTGGTTGAACACTAACCCATGCTTTTACGGTGAGGAAAAACATCGTGAGAGACCATGCACATTCAGGGGACTGAATGTGTAACCGTGATCCAATCTAGCCAGGTTACCATGTTAACAGGGCCACGGAGTTCAGATTATTGGGAACAATTACAATAATTTAATAAAATTGAATGTTTATTATCATAATAAAGGAAGAAAAGCTTATTTATTCAAGAAAATATAAACCTATTATTTCCAGCCGCATTTCCTTGTTGATAGCACTCTTTGTTGGTCTCCTCTTGATAAATAAACATATTTATAAGTATTACCCGATTAAATTAAAAAATTTTGGTCTACATACATATTACTTAGATTGAGGTTCCGAGGCCCAAGTGCGTAATAGTAAAGTAAAAAGTACAGATACGTAATATCTTGGTCTATGCGCTTGAAGGTGACATCCAAACATCCAATTAAAGTGCAAGTGTGATGAAAATGCAATTTATGCTAAACGGTCACCACACCTATCTAATATTAGAAAACAAAAGAAGGTTGCAACATTTGATGTCCTTGTCACTCCCTACAGATCGCATCTACATTCCAAATCCCCAAATTATTGTTTTAATATGATAAATAAATCGTTTTATAAATATTTACCGCCACACCTTCATCATATTTATTGGTATATGAGTTTTGATGGTGAGTGGTTAATGAACTGAATTCATTTAGTTGATAATTAGGCTCAGCCAGGCGCGGATCCAGGGGGGGCAATGGGTGCAATTGCCCACGGTTTTATAAGCCAAAAGACCAAAATTTCCAAGCTCGCTGCGCTCGCTCAATTATTTTGTGTATTTTATCAATCACTCCAGGTTTTCAGAACAAAAAATGTCAAACATTTCGAGCTCGCGTCTCTCACTTATTCATTTACTTCAATTTTTTCATACTATTCGGCAATCTTTCAAATCCTAAATTCCTAAGCTAAAATGTCAAAAATTTCGAGAATTTTAGATATTATTTATTTGCATATAAATATGGTACATACAAGGTCTTAATTCGAAATCCGCTCGCTCATTCATTAATTGGTCACACCAGCTTTTAAGACCCAAAATGTCAAAAATTTCGAGCTCGCTCATTCAATCTCTATTCAATTCATTTTTTACAATTCATATTATTTATTTGCATATAAATATGGTACATACAAGGTCATAATTCTATGAAGTCTCACATATTTAGTCAATTTACATGACATGCAAAAATCTCTATCACCCCAGACTTTTATAACCCAAAATGTCAAGAATTTCTAGCTCGCACCGCTCGCTCATTCATTCGTTATCACCCCACCCCAACTTTTACGATTCAAAATGTAAAAAAATTCGTGCTTGTTTCGCTCGCTCATTCATAGTTTTCAGATACCTTTCTTATCATTCACCTAGCTCGTTGCGGTCACTCATTCATTGATTTCCTTCAATTACTAGTGTGAAGATCACCCATTGCTGTTAAGACCAAAAATGTCCAAAATTGCGATTACATACATTCTTTGTTCTCCCCCAGGTTGTAAAACCCAAAATTTCTGAGCTCGTTCCGCTCGCTCATTCATTCATTCACTATTAAAAATACCAAATTTTTGCTCGCTCATGATTGATACTTTTAATTTTGACTTTTGTCCCCCTGCAACCAAATCTTGAATCTGCGCCTGAGCTCTGCATCTATTTTTGAAGTGTCGAATTGATAAACATAATTAACCTGGTCGTAAAAGGCGTGAATAATTTATTTACGAGCATCGGCTCGTAAACGAGAAGTACCGGGTTCGAATCCCACTGCGGCCATGTACCGACTCTTTTCTGAGGTACATATTAGTTGAATGCTAACCGAAGCTCTTACGGCGAGGGAAACATTGTGATGAAACCGGCACATTCAGGCGACTGAATGTGTGACCATGATCCAATCTGGTCAAGTTCCCCTGGTAGCAGGATCACGGAAATATCTGACCTGACAAATCCTGGATCATGGTTAAGGCGGACCTCGGGCCCTCATGCGCGAGAGCACAACCGGGACATTGACGCCAAGATGATTATTTTTAAATTTATTGTGAAACACAAATTTGTAAACAAAGAGCAAGTTTATTTATGGTAAAATATTTTAATATTTTGTGTTGAACTTTTGTTATTTTATTATACATATTTCATCATCACGTTACAGAACATATTTGTGAAGTGCATCAGGGGCCTTACCATGAGCTCTTATAGCAGGACCTAAACAGAATTGCTTTCGCTTTGAACGAGACAAGCTTATGTGACACGTATAGCGCTGTTAAACCCTACTTTTTAAGGATATTCTATGTCGCTGGTTATTGCTCATAGAGGTGTAATGGAGGTGTATAATATGTGATAAAGATGCTCATAGAGACTGTCAAAGTTTTTTATTGCTCTGTGGGCAACGGGAACGATCTTGAGACTCGCCTAATAGGGTAGTCAGTACCATATGAGCAGGGGGATGCTAAATTTACATCTTCAAGTAGGCTGTAGTAACTAATAATGAACATCGGCTAGTCTAGTTTCGACATCGTAGATCGTCGTTTACGTTGTGAGAGTGAGTGAAGAAAAAGAAAAAATTCTAGTACAAGAAGTGTAGGAATTACCTGACCCATCGCTTTCATGCTGAGCTGCACAAGGCTGCTTATGCTTAATGGGTCAGTTCTGCTATAACTATGTCTATAACCTAATATATGTCATAGCGTTTTATGTACCGATTTTTTTTATGGTATTGTAATGCAAAATTAGTGTGTCGTGGTGTCCATATGTAAAAATGGTTTCTCTCTTTCTTTCTTTACAGGTTTTACTTTATAATGATTGAAAGAACAGTAGATTATATACCAAGGGGATAAAGCAGTGTATTCCGTCATGGGTATATGCTATTGTATCTTGAGTGTAGCGAAGTAACTCTAGAAGTTACAACTTTTGAACGAAGCGAGGGAGTCATGTAGAGCCCTAAGTGAAGCAAGGAGTTCAAGCCGCCCGAGACTAAGACAGCTTTATCCCTAAGGTGAATACTTTTACTTTTCATACCATCTGTGAGACAATAAATAAAGTAGTTATATCAGTATAGCTTTACGATATTGTCGTGTCAATGTATAAATATGACATGAATTTACCACCATTTTAAATTGTCTGATATAGATAATGCTGTTGCCTGTATTAATGCTGATTTGGATAGAATATCATCTTGGGCAAAGTCGTTTGGGCTGTTAGTAAATCCGAAGAAATCTCAGGTTTTGATTATCGGCAGCTCATACATGTGTAAGCGGCTTGGTTCTGTCTCTCCTATCCCCCAAATTGTCTACGATGGTATTCCAATACCCCTGAGTAAAACAGCAAAGAACCTTGGCTTGATTCTTGATTCCAATTTATCTTGGTTGTCTCACGTCAATGCGGTCAGTAAAAAGATGCACTTCTCGTTCCATTCTATCAAATGCCTTCAAAGTTTCTTACCCCAAAAAACAAAAATTTCACTTGTCCAAACTCTTCTTCTTCCACTGCTCGACTATGCAGACTCCTGCTACTTGGATGCCACTGAGGAACTCTTAAATAAATTGGAGCGCTTACAAAACCTGTGTATCCGATTCATTTTTGGCCTGCGCAAATATGACCACATTTCAAAATATCGTTCTCAACTCAAGTGGCTCCCAATTCGCTTGCGCAGGAATACTCATATCCTATCCACCCTCTATAACGTCCTTCATAATCCTTCCGCTCCCTCATACCTCCGTGACCGATTCCACTTTTCTCGTCCACAAGACAAACCTTGTCGTTCCAGTGTTAGATCGTCGCTGGACATCCCCATCCACCATTCCGACTTCTACTCCTACTCCTTCACTGTACATGCCGCAAGACTGTGGAATTCTCTTCCGCACGAAGTGCGCGATTGTCAATCTATAGCAATCTTTAAAAAGCGTGTAAAGGAACATTATCTTTCCTCATGTGCCTGAATGTTCTACAATACCTGTATATATTTTATTATGTATATATGTATGTGTATTTATAAATATACTATTGTGTGTATTTAGTATCTTATTTATAATTATTTATGTAGTTTATTAAATATGTATATTTTAAACTATTGCGTACGTCTCATCCCCTATAATCTATAATGTATCTCTTCTATAGGCCTGCTGGAAGAGATTTCTTCTTAGAAATAAGTAGTGCCTGTTGTGTCGTCTTTAATTTTGTAATTTCTGTATACTTTATATTGTGTGCAATAAATTGTTAAATAAATAATAAATAAATGAAGCAGTTGAAAATAATGTACGAAACCGATTTTTCATTTCACACTTTTTCCATTGGCACAATTTGAGCAGTCTTAGATCTGTACAACCATACTGGCCAGTCTTTTCCCAGTCACAGTTTCTGCAAGATATTGCGACTATTTCTTTTTCTTTTATTGTATAAACAAAAAAAGAAAAATGGTCCGATCTTTGAACAAAATCTCTTTACAAAGCTAAGAGATTTTATGCGAATTTTTACATTCCAAATTCAAATAATTTTACTCCCATGGGAGTTTCATACAACATTATCTTCTTGCGAGTAACAAGGCCATGGTTTACGGTGACATTTCATGTTATATGTTTGGTAATTGTCGAGCAAGATCTGTGAAAAGTAATTGAGAAACTTACAGTTAATAATCCGAAGAGAACACGATGCATTTTCGCGCTTTTTGTCAGTTAAAAAACGATGGCGGCCCAATTTCTCGAATTTATATTCCCAAATTGAAATTCAACCCAACGAACCCAACACTAATCTTTACTAAAAAGGTTCAAACACAATTTATGAAAAATAATTTCCCGCGCAACTTTGACAGTACGTTTCGCGCCTTCTACCAATCACGAAAAAGTTTTTGAAAGTTATTTCAAACACCACGAGTGTAGTCAATAAGGTCTGTATGAGAACTAGTCGCCAAAATAGTAAAGATGTTACAGCAAGCTTAGGTGAACGCGCGATTATGACCTGCGACCTCTAACATTACCTACCTAACTCGCAATGTACTGACGCTACGTAGCGCCTACTATTATTCTTAGAGCAAGAGATTTTAAGCATAACTGTGGATTTGCCTGCGTGAATATTTTTTGTTTCTTGTTTTTATTATTTTGCTAAAGATAATTAAATAATTGTAATTGCTTGTAATATTCGCATAATAGTCAAAGTAAATCGAAATTACGGCTCTTGGCTTTTAAAATCGATCGTTGGAACATTGCCGAAGTAAAAATAACCTTAATTTCTATTTAAGTCGACAAGGTTCCATCCCATCCTGATTGCGTGCGTTAGCATTTTTAGAGGCGCTTGGTTTCTCTGTTTGTCTGTCATGTCCGCTAACTCCTAGTAAACCACGCAACGGATTTTGATGCCGTTTTCACCTAAATATGGGATAATTTCTTCGTTCTAAATGAGCAAACCCTAGAACACCCGTGCGAAGCCAGGCTACCTCATAAAAACAAATGGCATTGCATCTTATTTCAATAAAGCTGCTTCCTCTAATCATACCTACGATGTAAGCTAGGTAGGTATTTTTCATAGCTTTACAAGCTGGCTTTCGTCATCAATAAGCAGTATCAATTTTATTTTGATAAAGATAAGAATAAATAAATAAATAAAGATAAGAATATTCATCACAAGCAATATTCATTTGAAGTAGACATTACACTTATTAAAGGCCTAGAGTATCTGTAGGCTGGAAAATAAGCAGCAGCGTTTTCCATTGTTATATAACACTGCGATTTTCAGCCTGCCTGCCAAGCGTGGAGATTTCGGAATTAACCTTCCATTTCGTGGAAGAGGCCCTAATAGTGCATTGGACTGTTATGGGCTGTGATGATGATGATGATGATGATGATTACACAACATACCTAGTTCACATAAATGCCTGAATTGATTGATCGCTAATTCTATAACGAAATACGGTTAAATGCCAACTATAAATTATGTAAATTTCGTTCTAAATACCTTTTTGAAAGCTGTAGCTAGGTAGATAATGCCAAAAGTAGGTGTTAATTTCCACCTTTATTGTATTGCCTAAATCATAGTATACCTACCTATGAAGGTAGACCGTCGGTGACGTTATGGTTAGCTAATGGATCGAGATCGTAAGCGAGAGGTACTGAGTTCGATCCCAACGCCATACAGGTACTAACAAAGACATATACCTACATTAATTGTTATACACTAACCGACGCTTTTGCGGTAAGGTAAAACATACGGGTCTGGGTGTTATATGTACCTATAATAAATAAATATAAGTAGATTGTCAGTTTTCTGGTACCCATAACACGAGCTTTGCTTACTTTCTATAGATGCATTGCTATGTTATAGATGCTCCTTATAATGATCTTCCGACGAATGTACAGCCAAAGTGACGACCGGCCTTAGAATTTGGACACATCCAAGTCTTTGTATTGATGATTTTTGTTGTGTACGTACGTACGTACACAACAAAAATCATCAATAGGTACGTTTTTTTTTCTACCTATTGTATTTATAGGAATGATTGATTGGGTAGTGGAAGACTGTTCCGTGTAGAAGAAATATTTAAGTGTTATGCCCGGTTTACATTATTCCAGTCCAGCGATCCAGTCCAACACTGGATTGCTTACTGGAAAAATGTAAACCGGCACTGGAATGAACTGAATCCAGTAAGCATTCCAGTCCAGTAACTGGATTCGCGGTCTACTTTTGAATCCAGTGTGATCAATCCAGTGCAACTGGAATAATGTAGACGGCCAATCCAGTGCCATTCCAGTGCTGACGAAGTACACCCGTGTTGCTTGTTTTTGCGGACTTTTTTTTCGTAGAAAAAGGATTTAACAATGGTGAAGAAGTTATCTGAAGACGAAACTGTAAAGTTTGTCACTATATACAGAGAAAATCCGTGTTTATGGGATATAACATCAGAACATTATAAAAACAAAGCTATGCGCCAAACTGCTTTGCAAAATCTGTGCATTGGTATGGAAATTGAAGGATTCACATTGGAAGATGTGAAAAACAAAATAAAAAGTATTCGTTCGACATACTACCTCGAACTAGACAAGATTAAGAAGTCATCTACATCTGGTGCTAGTGGTAATGTTTACCAACCCAAAGTGAAATGGTTCGCCGAATTCAATTCATTTAATAAAAATGTGATGGTGAACCGTAAAACACAGGTATGTATTTTAAAATTTTTATTTTAGTAGGATATTATTTGTTAAAACACACAAATTTATCAATGTATCATATGATTTTGCCATGGTACTTTTCCTTCGTTCACAAAATAATTAGTAAATTGAGTTCTTTTTTCCCTGGCATGTGTTGCTGAGTTGTTACTGCCCTGCTGTATGATACTATCTAAAGAGGTTATTTCGGATCTCCACGTTCCATTAATCAAATGATGGTCGTTGTGATCTTCATGGTCTACACAAGTAGTAGTCATATAATTGCTTGACTTTTTTCTCAAACAATTGTGTAGAGAGCAAGCTGCATACACAATGTGATCCACAGTACGTAACTTAGTGGAAATTGCTTTTTCGAAAATTCTGAAACGACTTACTAATATTCCAAAAGCGTTTTCTACAATGCGTCTAGCACGGGACAGTCTGTAATTATATATTTTTTGTTCAAAAGTTAAATTAGCCCCAGGATATGGTTTCATTAAGTATGTTTTTAGTGGAAATGCTGCATCAGCCACAATCACTCCATCTTCTGGAATAAAAGTGCCATTTTCTAATTCAGTAAAAATGGAACAGTTTTTGAAAATACCACCATCCGAAGCGCTTCCATTTGCTCCCACATTTATATACGTAAAACAGTAATCATGGTCAACAAGAGCCATCAATACTATGCTGTTTTCTTTTTTATAATTAAAGTTCGTACTTCCATATTCATAGGAGCCAGTAATTTTTATATGTTTTCCGTCTAACGCTCCGTAGCACAAAGGAAAGTTCCACTTATTCCGAAAGCCTTCCTCGACTTGTTTTCATTGTTCCGCAGTGGGTATCTGCAAAAAATTAAAAATATTTTATTTTCAGGAAAATACTGATGATGCTCAAAATAATGAAAATACTGACAATACTCAACCTAGTGACCCATGTGGGAACCCTACCCATGCAAACCCAGAACCAAGTCTACCAGAACCGCGAAAGAAAATAAGTAAAATTTCACAGTTGTCTACAATAGTCAGTAGCATGAAAGAGATGCAATACGATTTATCCAAATCAGAAACAGAGGAAGATGAATTCGATATCTTCGGGAAACACATTGCAAAGCAATGAGGAGTTTTCCAGTAGGTATTGATAGTTGGTTTCAAAAAGCATCAATAGATGGCGCTCCTAAAATTTTGGTAATATTTTTTTAATCTGTATGATGGTGGCAGTGATTTCATGCAACCAACTAATACTAAACTTAAAAATAAAACGTTTATTAATATAAACATAACTGTTAAAGGTTGAACGAAATGTAATAAGAAATATTTATAGAAGTTGGCACTATGTTGCATTATTATTACAACCTCTAAAATGGTTGAAAACTATTGACAAATACAATATTATCCAATACAACGTACCCAGTGTTTATATCCTGTTTGCTAAGAACCTATTTCAAGCGATTATCAATTACCAAAATTGTCGGGGCGCCATCTAGTGAGTGGTTAGGAATGCTTTAGATACCTATTGGAAAACTCCTCATTGAGGACCCTTTCTACAGAACAGGCTATCCTAGGTCAAGAAGAAATTCAGAGTGTGATAACAAAATGTCGACTACACGATTTGAAATACGGAAATATGACAGTGAATAGTCCTACATATTCTGCAAACACATATGCCAGTGAAAATTTGTCAAGACCAAGAAACAATTATGCGTCAAGACCAAGTACTAGTAGTAGTACTTATATGCCATTGGATAGTCCAGCGTCTGTAGATACACAAACCACTGGGGACTCATTAAATGTAGTAAGCGATGACCCAGAATACATTAATATAATCATGAATGCTTTCAATAATGCTTAATTGTCATAGATATGATACTTAATAAAAAAATATTACCTTGATGTGGTCTTTTAATGCCCTTTTAATTTCTTGACAGACTTCTGGTATAATTTTTGAAATAGTTGGTTTTGGCAATCGAAACATACGACTGAGGCTTCTGTAACTATCTCCAGTAGTTAAAAAAGAAAGAGTAACTTCTAATTTTATTTTTGCGGGTATAACTTCTCTGAACAATGTATTCTTACGCTGGATATTATTCGAAACTAATGATAACAGTTCTTCAAAGTTTTCTGCTGTCATTCTCAGTGCCAATCTATATTCATTGGGATCTTCTACCTTCAGTTGTTGCAAAAGCATTACTGACCCTCCTTTTTGATCTCTTTCGCTGATCCAATTTCTCACCCAAATGCGTTCCTTTTTTCTTAGCTCCTTATCAACCTCATTAATAACTTCTTGTAGCAAGAGTGATTGAGCACGTTTGAAACATTTTCGAAACTGATCTCTTCTTGAAATCATTGTCAATGTAGTGTTCACACTTCAACGGCGTCTAAATAACTGGAATAATGTAGACTGACAGATCCAGTCCAGCACTGGACTGGAATCTCGCTTAAATCACTGGACTGGTATAATGTAAACCGGGCATTATGTCGAGTGCCGACCGACCTACCTACTACGGGACAAGTGCGGACAATATGACGATTATTGAATTAATAGATAGTAATGTACGTAACTGTTAATACCATGCATCTTATTTGTCCATGTACCTACACGACAGGTGTCAATGTCACTAACATCACAACCAAATTATTAGTCTGTGATTCTATTCACGATTTCGTCTGTTTTCCTTTCAAAAATTTCACTTCTAATTTGTAATTTTGTTTACGTAGGTATAAAGAAAATTGATAATCGTTTTACAAATTATCTCTAAACTGTACCATTATCAACGGAATGTGTGACAGAGTGTATTAACTTGACTAGATATTGTCATAATTATGTGTGACTTGGAAGACAATATTTACTGTTTGGCCATGGGACTGGCTCCGCAGAAATAAACAGTTCATAGTGATATTGTAAATATTAACTTAAGTTATAAATTAGGGTAAGTATTTGCTGAATGAATTGTTATAAATTTATTGTACTTTTCCATTTGAACTACTGCTTGACTTCTGTTACCTGGAGTGCTTCATCACTTGTTATTTTGAAATTGTGAAGGTAAAATTATGTGGAACGCATCCATATTAAAATGAAGAGTAATTAAGTGGAAAGGTACAGGCGTTTTAGATGATAAAAGGTGGTACCTATAGGTTATTTCACTTATCGAAGTACCAATAAGAAGTAAAAAGTTGCACTGGTTTGCTGTATCCAATTAAAAATGAAGTGTATTGAATGAATCAAAACAAATATATTTCAGGTTTTATCATCATGTTGACCGACGAAGCTGTGGAGAATCGGCATGGCCCACCAGGTGTCAATTCTCGGTCGGTGACGGCCGCACAGTCTGCTGCTGACTTGGAGGTATATTAATCAATTATTAAACTGTTTCTTTAGCTTTCTAGATTACTACTGAATAACAATATTGTATTGCATATTAGTTTAGTTAGCTGTATGCTGGCTGGTGGGGTACAATGAAGCACCACCCCCCATTGATATGTAGGAGTGTAGCAAAGGACGTCTTTTCTCGATATTTATAGGTCTTTAAATTGCCCCCTTTTGTATCCTCTGGCCCATCAATGGGTCTTGTGAAAAGTGTGACTTATGTCATAGAGGCAGGCCTTTATTTTTCTATAGTTATAAAAACAAATCTTTTCTCTTTCTAATATTATAAAGAGATTTGTTTGTTTGTTTGTAATGGAAAAACACTTTTACCAGTTTAAAAATTCTTTCATCTATAGAAAGCTTGGCCGTGTGGTGTCCGGCAGAGTAGAATAGCACCAACCCCTTACTCTCATGGGTGTCGTACAAGGCGACTAATGTTTTCGAGGCAAAAGATCAAGAGTCTCCGTAAAATCAAAATCAAAATCAAAATTTCTTTATTGATTAGGACATTAAATATCTCTTTCAATCGTCAAAAAGGAGGGGGGTAGGAAAGTAGGAAGGAAACACACAGTGACACGCTGACCGCCCTATGTCTGTAGATAAACGTATCCCTCGCCAACCACAACCGAACCGGGCTCGACAATGCCAGACAGAGCCGGAACGCTATATTATATTATATACTCGTAGGTATGTCTAGTATAATTAAGAAAAACCACCTAAAACTACAGCAAGAGTAAGCCAGTCCACCAAGGCAGCACCCGTTCACGAGTATAACGCAGGGCCCAGCCATCGTCCAATTCAACCATATTTGAGGGAAAAGAGCGACCCGGCCCCCACGCCACCGCCAGACAGACTTTTAAGTGAGCGTGCATCACACATGCTGCATGTGATAGGTAGTTGCTCCCACCCTACTCTATCCTATCCCTACCCTATCGCTACCTTACCCCTACCCTATCCTACCATTGCCTTAACCCTACCCTACCACTACCTTACCCCTACCCTACCACTATCTTACCCCGACCCTACCACTATCTTACCCCTACCCCACCCTATACTACCTTACCGCTATCTTACTCCTACCCTACCCTACCCCTACTCTAACTACTACCCTACCCCTACCCTAGCGCAGACAGGAGACACCATGTGTGGGAGAGGAAGGAAAATTAACGCCGCTTCCAAGGTGGTTCTCTGTGGGGGAAAGAAACGGCAAGAAACCCACAGAGCCTACGTTAATTCTTTTTTTTTTTAAACATGTCTTATGTACTAATACATTATTTGTCCTATATACTATCTTAAAAGTAAATACCTGTATAGAACAGCAGTTCAGTCCCATGGACTTTTGTCATTTACATATTCAGATATACTATAATAACTTTTTTGACATAATTTGTTTTTTATAGCGACTTTAAATTTATTCAATGGTAAATTCTGAATATCTGTTGGAACCTTATTATAAAAGCGTACACATTGACCCATAAATGATTTGTGGACTTTGGCTAGACGACAAGCACCAGCAACAAGCTTATCTTTATTTCTCGTATTAATATTATGAACATCACTATTCTTCTTAAATAAGTGTAAATTTTTATGAACATACATTAAATTTTCATATATATATTGTGACGGCATTGTCATTATATCAATGTTCCTGAATTTATCTCTTAGTGAAGTTCTAGGTCTCAATTGATAAATCGCGCGAATAGCCCTTTTCTGCAATACAAATACATTGTGCCAGTCGGCAGCGTGTCCCCACAGCAGTATGCCATAGGCCATAATACTGTGGAAATAACTAAAGTAAACTAATCTTGCTGTAGCCTCGTCAGAAATACTCCGTATTTTCTTTACAGCATATGCTGCAGAACTTAGCCTTTTCGCCAATTTATCAATGTGAGGACCCCATTGCAATTTATTATCCAGGGTAAAGCCTAAAAATACTGTAGAATCAACAAAATTCAAATTTTCGCCTTTTATTTGTACATTAGTGGGCACTGATCTAACATTTGGCAAAGAGAATTTTAAACATTTTGTCTTCTTGCCATTCAGTAATAAATTATTAACCGTAAACCAGTTTACCACTTCTGCAATAGCCTTGTTCACGTCTTCATATGTTAATTGTTGTCTTTTTACTTTAAACACTAAAGATGTATCGTCCGCGAACAAGACAATTTCATGGGCATCTTTTACAAAGTACGGTAAGTCATTTACATAAACAAGAAACAAAAACGGGCCCAAAATAGATCCCTGGGGGACACCCATAGAGACAACAGACCCCATAGATCTCTCTCCGTTCACATCAACTTTTTGAATTCTATGACTCAAGTATGAATTTAGCAAGTTCAGGGCCAAGTCCTTTATTCCATAATGTTGTAATTTCCTGACCAAAATGTCATGATTAACGCAATCAAAGGCTTTGGATAAATCACAGAAAACCCCTAAGGCATCACGTGATTCCTCCCACGCCCCAAAGATATGTTTAATAAGTTCAACACCTGCATCAGTTGTTGAACGACCGCGAGTAAAACCGAATTGTTTATGATGCAATAGGTTACTTCCATAAAAATGAGCTTTTAGTTGATTTAATATGATTTTCTCAAATATTTTACTTAGAGTCGGTAAAATTGAAACTGGTCTAAAATTTGTAGGATCCGTTGTATTACCAGTTTTCAACAATGGAATAACTTTACTGTGCTTCATCAGGTCAGGAAATTCACCATTATCAACACAATTATTAAATATATTCGCTAAGTGGACAGCAATAACATCAATTACAGAGCTAATAATTTTTACTGACATACCATCAATGTCGGCAGTTGCTTTCATTTTTATAGTTTTAAAAGCCTTAACTATATCTTGAGGTGTTGCATGCTCGAACTTAAAATCGATGACACTCTCGGGTACATTTTGTTTTAACAAGGATTCAGCGAGAGCAGGAGACGAATTTAAGGATTTCGTAGTTGACACTGGAATGTCTGTAAAAAATTTATTGAATGCCTCCGCAACTTCAGAGTTTTTGGTAACAACATTATCATTTATCTTTAAACTGTACTTAGTATCACGATTTGTTACTTTTCCAGTTTCACTATTTATTATCTGCCATGTGGATTTTACTACATCTGTGCTATTTTTTAGTTTGTGTTTAACTAAATTCGATTTAGCTGTAGCACAAACGCGTTTAAATAACTTCGAATAATGTTTAACATACTCAGCAAATTCTACGCTATTATTATACGCCCGTTCTGCATAGAGCTCATATAATTTATTTCTACTCTTATGTATTCCTGCTGTCGCCCAATCGCTAAACATAAGTTTGCTGTTTACTGCCTTCACCTTTGGTTTGAATATACTATTACTTTCAGTTTTTGTCATGTTAAAAACTGAATTATAATATTCATTTGGGTCATCATAATACTTTAAATTAGATGATTTCTCTATAATGTTATTTCTAAAACTGTTTAGACGGTTGTTGTTAATTGGTACAAATTTAATAGTATTTTTTGTTTCTTTCCTCATATTAACATTAAACACAGCTAATTGACCACAATGATCGGATTGTAATTTGTTTATTACAGACTGGCTACATGCCTGGATATCACAAAAAATGTTGTCTAGACAAGTTGATGTAGTACTTGTTATTCTAGTAGGCTCTAAAAATAAGTTGATTAAATTATGACACTTAAATAATGATATTAGCCTACCAGTATATTTACAAGATACGTCCAATAAATCTATATTAAAATCTCCACAAACAACAATATTTTTATTACAATTGCTAACTTTAATAAGGGCTTCATCCATAATTTTCTCGAACAAATCAAATGATGAAGCCGGAGGTCTGTATACGCTCATTACAATAAGTCGCTCAAGTTCTATACAGGCAATTTCAGCAGATCGTTCAACAGACAGCTTGACAATATCAGTGCGTTCCTTGCATTTTAGGCAATTACGAGCAAGTATTAGGGAACCTCCATGAATTGCCTGCCCTCTTGTGAACGAACTTGCAAGTTTATGGTTGTTAAAGCCAAATATGAGCTGGTGATCTTTTAACCAATGTTCAGTAATGCAAAAAATATCAACATTCTCACCGTTCATGAATAGCTCAACTTCCAATTCTTTATTCGTCATGCCTTGGATATTTTGATGTACTAAGTTAACTATACAATTTTGTTTATTATTATAACATTTTACTTTACGTACATCCAAAGGCTTATTACCACTATTTACTAATGACTTTATGCCAGAGCAGTCCTGTATATTCTGAACAATATCAAAAGATTTACTGTTCAAGTCTAACAGTGGACTGTTATATGCTGCTGATATGATACAGGACGGCTCCTTTGTCTTACATACTAGTTTAAAGAGTGACCCTTTTTGTTTATTAACAAATCGGCACTCTGGTCATATCTACCTACGGTAGGAGAAATCAATAAATTAATATGGTACGCTAACATTGTAGCCAGTTTGACTTTGTACCTACGTCGAAGATACATAGTATCTTCTGTTAAAACTACTTTATCTGTAAATTTATTACAGTCAAAAAAGGTAAATGCGTCTTTCTGACTGCAAGTCAAATTATACATCAAAGTATTCAACATGTGAATACGGTCATTTTCAGTATCATAAACATTTTTTATGAAGGGAAATGCGCATAATACAATTTTTCCTGCAGACAATCCTTGCAACGCTTCAAAACCCTTGACTATATCATATTTTCGTACTTTAAGGCTATTACTTATTAAAATTATTATATTTACATTTTGATCTATGTGTTCTGAGTGTTGTAAGACTTTTTGGATAATACCGCTGTACGACAAATCAGGCATGCAATAATTGATTACTTTAGAATTCGTACAGTCGTTTAGTAACACGCCCATATTTTTACCTATTCGATCTGAAAAAACTAGAGTTCTCTGTCTCTCTCGTAGTCTGGAAAATGGGCAGCAGCATTGTTATATTTAATTACTGCGATCTCCAACCCGCCAAGTGTGGAGATTATGGCAATAACCTCCACTTTCGTGGGAGAGACCCTAAATCCTGCAGTGGACTGTTATGGGCTGTGATGATAGAAAGCTACATAATGCCTGCTGGAAGAAATTTCTTTATAGAAATAAGTTGGCCTGTTATGTCTGATATATTATGTCATATACTGTTGTAACAATCTTGTGTACAATAAATGGTTAAATAATAAATAAATCTGTGAGTAACATAGACTACCTATAGTTTTTCCCAAAATTCAATATGGTTTCGTTCCTACGGAAATGGGTCCGGAATGTAGGAAGTAACCAAATTTGACACAGATGAAGTCCTGGGCGAAGAAACTAGATTTTTATTACATTATTATTATTTATTATATGTATACTAGCAGCTGTAACTTGATGCGTGTATATCACAATATATCTCTCTGTAGTCTATTTTTAAAAGAGTTCACTGATGGAGCACTAATCACTGATTCTGGGAGAACACTGAATAGAGTGAGGGAACGGAGCTAACATGTCACCTAATGGAAATTTAAATAAACATAATAAATAACATTAGATTCATTTAGGCCATTTATTTGACCCATAAATTGCATTACATGGGTAATATGTCAAATGTTAATAGTTTAGAATACAATCCTTTTGGTGGGGCAAGTCATTGTGTACATTTTTCATTACAATATTAGGTTTCTTTAGGTTTTTTTTATTCTCCTCAGTGTAAAACGAGCAGCCAGCCCACCTGATGGTAAACGGTAACTGTCGCCCATAACATCTACGATTCATACATTTAGGTTGCAGGTATTAAAAATGCAGAACCGCAAGTGTGTTGTCACTGTCAGGTTTACGATATTAGGTTTGTAAATACCCCTGCCATTCCCTGCATACCAGATAATAAGCAACAACATCTTCTATTGAGAACGGGCAAGCGTTCTATTGTCTTGTATGCTGTTACATAGACATAACCCACACAGCAGGCGGTCAGACCGCATCGGTCAACTCTGGTTGACCAGATGGTTGACAAATTCGAACACAGAACGAGAACTGACCGCGTGATTGCTCTCTGTTTGTAAGATCCAATAGAAAAGGCATTGTCAACAGCAATAAGTTCCAGATATTTAATTTGACAAATATCTGTGATGCCATTTCCTTCTTGTATGGTCTTGTACAAAAACATTAAAGATCTCTTCCTGATGATCCTGATCCTGATTCTTTATCTCTACCTTGGAACTTGACCTGAGCAAGTTGTATCAGCACCGAGTACCAACGCCTTTAAGACTCGATTGGATGAACATTTTAAGAAAACCGAAATTAATTAATTGAGAATGTCAAAGGGTTGAGGATAATGAGATACAGACATATCAGTTGTTTCAAGTGCCTGTCTGTTCAGGTATAAAAATAATAAAAATGAATTTGCCTAGGTGCAATATACAATCGTATTGTATCTTCCATTTCATACAGTGCGGGCCATAGTGTATGTGTATGATATGACATTGGGTACTTATCACTAGGTGAAACAGACCCTAAGTGTTTTAATTTATCATACAACTAGTTAACCCGGCACGACTTCATTCGGGTGCTGTCCTACACTACCCTACGCCCCAACCATTCACTACACCTAACCTACCCTATCATCATCATCACAGCCCGTAACAGTCCACTGCAGGACTAAGGGCGTCTCCCACGAAATGGGAGGTTATTGCCATAATCTCCACGCTTGGCAGGCGGGTTGGAGATTGCAGTGTTTGAATATAACAATGGTAAATGCTGCTGCCCATTTTCTATACTACGGAGACTTTTGATCTTTTGCCTCGAAAACATTAGTCGCCTTGTACGACACCCATGAGTGTAAGGGATTGGTGCTATTCTACTCTGCCGGACACCACACGGCCATACCCTATACTATGACCCTATTACCCTATTTTCATGCTACTGGAATTGTTTCAGCCGTATACGAGTTTTAGCGAGACTAACATAGTCACGTAATTCCATCTAGAATGCACTACACTAAAATCTTAACTATCAACGATCTGTAAGCTCTTCTACAAAACCTATAACCAGAATAAATCCATCAGGTACTCCGCTCAATAGAACACGTCTACTTCTCCGAGCCTTCCACGTTCGACGCAAGGCGACATGTGCTGCAGCGAGCGCCAGCGCCGCCGGCCCAGGAGGCAGTCGAGGAGATGTTCGCCACACTGAAGAGGCAGCAACAGGTATATCAGGGTAGAGCTCGTCTAGTCTAAGATGACGCGCCCCACTACTTAGTTAGTTGATTTCGATGTGTGAGTGCAAATATTGATAACGACACTTCATCTGTGTGGGAGCCAATGAACGACGCGAGCTCCTACGTTTGAATCTCACCGGCAACTGAATGACCAATTACAACGGCATATGTATGCATTGCGTCCATATTTTAAACTTGCTTGTGTGCGGTAATGCGATAGTGGGGCCCGTCATTTTAGACAAGACGAGCTCTACCAACATGCCATACAGTATACTGGGTATTACATTTTACATGTATGAAGCCGTGAACTGGATGGAGTGTTAATCCTATTAAAACTATAGGTATAATTATTTCTACCGTATAGTTGTACCTGTAGTTTTAATACATTTAGCACTTCATGTATTATGTAACACACTGTATAAAAATAAAAATAAAAATATAATCATCTTGGCGTGAAAGTCCTCTCGAAAAGTGTGCTCTCGCGCACGAGGGCTCGGCGTCTGCCTTGACCATGATCCAAGATTTGGTAGATCAAGCAATTACAGTGGAGCGACTGCCATCTGATCTCCGTGACCCTGCTACCTGGGGAGCCTGACCAGATTGGATCATGGTTACAAATTCAGTTGCCTAAAGTTGCAGGTTTCATCACGATGTTCCCTCACCGTAATAGCATCGGTTAGAATTCAACTAATGTACATAACTCAGAAAAGTGTCATTGGTACATGGCCGGAGCGAGATTCGAAGTATAAAAGTATATAAATGTTGTTTATCCGTTATCTAACAGCCATAACGCAAGTTTTGCTTACTTTGGGGCTAGATGACTAGGATAGTTTGAATTTGTCCAAGCATTTGTATATTTTATTAAATTTATTTTTCATTCGTTGGAGCGAATGAATGAATGAATGAAAAATGCTTAATTGCACATTTAAAAGAATACAACTGTGTTCAGTAGACTTTCGTGGTTATTTACTATACTCACTCACAAGTAGATCTAACTTGTGACCATGTTGCATGCAACGTCGAAATATCAGGGTAAAAATAATACTAACCGTTGTAATGAACTCGATAACATGTGCTATGAAATTTAATTATAGTTTATACGCTTAGTAAATATACTCAATGGTGCGCATCATCATCACAGCCCATAACAGTCCACAGGGGAGGTCATTGCCATAATCTCTACGCTTGGCAGGCGGGTTGGAGATCGCAGTGCAGTTGATGTAAATCTACCCAGAAAGATGCTGCTGCCCATCTGTCGGATTTGTCCCTTAGTCGCCTCTTACGACACCCACGGGAAGAGATGGGGTGGTGCTATTCTTTGAGGTGGCGGCACCACACACCACTGGCGGCACCACACACCAATGGTGCGCATAATGGGTTTCTATAGTGAAGCAGTTAAATCGAATAAACCACATCGCGGCTAGTAGGCGTTGTTTTGTGATTACATTATTTTTCTTTTTCATTGCTTTGTTTAATTAGGAGAGCCGACCCCACATAACGTGGGATACTGCTAGGTAGATTGCTTTGTTTAATGTTATTAACATGTAGGAATCCATTTCACTCTCATTTGGATACACTTGGATATTTGGTTCACCATGGAGCACTGGATACCTTACTCACCGGCAGGAACATTGTCGTTGTCAGTCTTAGGTCAAGACGCCATAAGTTATTTGATAATTTGCATTGTTGCGGCGACAAAATACAGTTAATTCTAAGGCACCCATCTAGGCAGACTAATTCTCGTTTTCACGGAACATTGGAGTCGCCTAAATCCGATGCCAAAATACTTAGGAATTACTTATGACAAAAATACGTTTCACCAACTACTAGGAAACAACTATCGCTGTTAGGTAATGCTTAAAGTTAGGAAGTTTATTGGGAGGTGCTAAGTCCCTACGCATCGCCTGAAATGACGGTTGCGTTCTGTTTCCGACAGTAAACTTATCTGACCCGGTGGCCAAAACTGGGACTAACTGTCGCCATTTTGAAATGTCTCTATGTTGTCAACAACAGCGACGCCGTCATCGGTTCAGATAAGTTTGTGGCACTCCACAATTTACCAACATTACAACGCGAAGTTGGTAATACTTCTCCTCCCTCCTCCCATCCTTTGCAATGTAATATCATATGTATATGTATCATCATCTGTGTTTATTAAGCATACATTCATAATACTCCTTAGCCTTAACAGAACAATATTTGTCCACAGGTAGTATCCGGCAAGGCGCTGCACCTGATATCACAGCAACGGGACAACTGCGACCGGGAGTTCGCCGAAATCCAAAACATTCGAGAACAACTCTCCAAGACCCTGGACACCTGTCGGAAGGCCAGGGCTCGCCTCCAGGAGGCCTCCAACCATTTGACCATATCCACCTTCGTGATACTAGCCAATTTCAGGAAACGCCAGATCATCAGGTCAGTACTGAAATCCCTTGAACTTCTAAGGAGTCTCCGGAGCGTGGAGAAGGATGTAGCTGACCTTATCGACAGGAAGGAGTATCTGGAAGCTATCGAGCTGATCATCAAGAGCAGGAAAGCGGCCTCCAGTCATAAGGAGTATACTTGTATAGCTGATTTAGCTGTCAGGTTGCAGGATACTCTATACATAACTGAGGAGAAGTTAGATACAGTTCTTGCGAGCATATGTTATAATTTCGACGAAATTGTGTTCAGGAAGTTGAGGAAAGCGTATACTCTGTTAGGTAAGACGCAGTCGGCTATGGAGCAGCTTCATATGCACTATTCATCAGCTGTAAACGAGTCGTCAATCGAAGCTCTGAAGCCATATGTGGATGTGACTTTAGAGATGAAGTTCCAGGACATGTGCCAGGCGGTCCCTACCAACAAAGCGCCCATATGTCTGCTCAATCTATGTGAGAATCTGTTCCTTATCATGAGGAGTTATTACTTGTTAGTCAATTGGCATTCCAGACACGATGAGGAGGAGATACTGCCAAATACAAATAACGTTTTGGATATAGAGATCAATGTTAGCAGAGAATATATCAGGCAGAAGCTAAAAGCTGGTCTGGCCAGGATCTGGAATGATGTTCAGGCGAAAGTGTCTACGTTTTTAAGGAACTCCGGCTTAGAGGAATATCCTTTCGAAAAGTTTATTCAAATGCTTGGCATTCTGAGGAAGTTGACTCAAGTTGCTGAAGTCTTTTGCGGTGATAAGTCGGACATGCTACAAGATTTCATCAAGACGCAAAGTGTGTTGTATATAAAGAATTACCACCGGGGCAGGATGGAGGAACTGAAGCTCTTCCTAGAGAACGAGGGCTGGGAACAGTGTCCTGTCAAATCGACGTTCAATCTCTTAAATCTGCAAGAATTTAAGCAGTTCAAGAAGTATTTTAATCCGTTAAAATCTGAGCAATCCGTCATGAATACGATGTCGGACGCAGCCTCGTCTGTCTCTCAAGAAGACAGCGTGTATATAGCGAAATATTTCAACGAAAGAACTAAAAGCACACCCTTTGACATGTTCAGGAATGAGAATGTCACGAATGACGATATTTTCGGCTTGGAACCTCAATTGGATCCAAGCGACGATTCCGATGACGAACCGGACGAGTTGCGACGCGATTTCGTCGACGAAAACGACAGAAGCGATTTGGGGAAGCTTGAAAGCCCTTCGCATATAAAAGACAGCGTCATAGTTACGAACACAACTCTTTCCGTGCTCAGAAATTGCGGTCAATATCTACAAATCTGCAGGTATCTGCCGCAGATTTCTCTAGAAGTCGTCATGTTGATGAATCAGTTGTTCGACTACTATTTCTACACGGCACACTTGTTTTTCACATCCGATCTGGAGGTGGCATCTTCGACGCTTTACACCAACAAGTTGTCGTCAGTTCTGAAGAGGATATCGAACAATATCGACTCGAATTCTAACATAGGCGAAGGCGACGGGAAGACATTCGTTTGCCCGGAAGTGCCTCAGCATTTAGACATGACTTCGGAGGAGAATCTCCATGGACTATCAGAAAGAATTGTTGCGGTCGAAAGCGTGATCTTTCTAGCGAAGCAGTATGAGATCCTGCAACCTTATTTGGAGACTATCGTCGCCTCCCATCAGAAGATGTTGCTAGAACACTTCAGGGATAACACTTTAGCCGTAGTTGTGGATTTAAGGATGCCAGTGTATATGTGCTCGGCGAGCAAAGTTGTCGACGCTAGGTCAGCCTTAATAGCCATGTCGCAAGTGCGGTGGGATGTTAAAGACGTTGCAGTAGAACATAGTCCCTATGTAGATATGATTACGCGCAAAATTCAGGTATTCGCGCTTCGCTTGGAGAACATATCGACGAAAGTGTCTCTGAATATGGAAGTGTTGAACTCCATATGGGCGATGGTGTCCAAATTCGTCGTTCATCTGTTGGTGGAAGGGTATTCGAATGCTTCAAAATGCTCCAACGGGGGTAGGGGCCTTATGCAACTGGATTATAGACAGTTATTCGTCAAGCTGGAGAAGATAAGTGGTCTGAAACCAGTACCGTATCAAGATTACGTAGACAGATATGTGAAAGCGTATTACTTGCCTAGGACTGGGTTAGAAGACTTCATTAAGGAGCGAACAGAGTATTCGAACAAACATCTGTTGGCGCTGGTCGCTTGTGCGTGTGAAAACAAGAAGGATAGACAAGCATTGTCGGCTATACTGGAAGCTAGAGATTTGTCTGTCTAGGAAATTTAGTTAAGTTAGCAAAAGTCCAAGCAGTATGGGTGGTGTGGTGATGTCACAAAATTCGTCCGCGTATTGTCATTGTCTGTGGTGGGCCACAATCCTTTCCTTACCTGTAGCCGTATTCACAATTATTCGAAACCGTTTCCGAACGATTCGACACGAAATTCGTAAGCGGCGAATCCGTGTCGATCGATTTGAAAGCTGTTATTCAGAACCCTAATCGATTCCACGGAAACTCTACTCTCTATAACATATGAAAATTTTATCAAAATTAACTGAAACCACATTTTCCTAAGAACTTTTGCGGGGTCCTTTGTCGATTCCGTATCCGAATTCGATTTCCGAGCCATTGTGAATACGGCTACTGGTCTTAGGGTGGTGAAATGAGTGGACGGTATTTACTGACTGGTTTATTCTTAGCTGACACAGATAGGTAGTACTAATACAGAAGACTACACTGTAAAATATGGATATGACTCGTAATTAACTGATATTAGAACAGCTGATATGTGACGTAGACAAACGATCGTTACACTTAAAGGTCAACGAACGATTTGAAAATCCCCCCACTACAATCCGGGCGACGTTTGCAAAACTGAAAGGGTTGCTGCTTTTCCTGGAGGAGTTGGGATGGCAGGAACAATAGGGTATCTTGGAGTATACCATATCCACGCAGAATGGGCGCGAGTTCGCCTGAATGCGGAAAATGGCCCGGATATATCTATCCGACCCAAGAAGCGATGGATTCAAGTCAAGTCAAGGAGTCGAATGTGAGAGCCAATGGCTTACGACGTGAGGATGCTGAGCTGAAGACTGTATGAAGTGGAGGAGGGATTGTACTGGCAGAAGCCTGGAAAGTTTATGATCAGATCCTGGGTTTTCTGTACGGGATTGTTGCCATAAGACGAACATGACAAAGGGAAAACAAATGTGTTTTGCAAGTGATTATGTATTGTGGTATAGTTTTTAGTTGCGGGCGACAGTTGTCGACTTCTTTGTGATTTGTCATAATGTGTGTACCTTATAGGAACCCAAATAGCATTCCAAGATTTCCAAGTGTATAAAAATTTGCAGAAATCTCTGGGACAATCTGCAAAAGAAAATAATGATTGTTATAACAAGACTAGGTACCATTTGATTACAAGAAAGTAATGCTAACTTATGGAACGTGATATGTTGTATGGTGGACAGTTACTGTATGTTAAATGACATGTAAAATATGTTACATTTTGTTCAAGATTAGCTACAAGCAATATTGAACTTTTATTGACTTGGTATTTTAAACTTTTATTGGCTTATATTGACTGTATAATATAGAAAGGTAATTTAAATCATCTCTAGAAGTTGATCTAGAGACGATAAAAATACCTTGCAATTTGTTTGTCAAAAATAATAAAAACCACCTTTGGCTTCAGGCGGGTTTCGGGTTAAGCCGAAGGTGGTCTCGTTGGCCAAACTAGTTTCATTACAAAATAATTAAATGCGTTCATATTAAATAGCCGAAGGTTGTTTTTATTATTTATGACCAATAAATTGCATGGTAATTTTTATATTATTTCTAGATCAACTTCTAGAGATTATTTAAATTTTATGTCATACGGTAGGCAAACAGGCAAGCGGGCCACCTGATGGAAAGTGGTCACCACTGCCTATAGACATTAGCAACACCAAGAGTATCGCTAATGCGTTGCCTACCTCTATAACACGTTGCTCTGGCAGCAAAAGGCAAATGCCACTCCACTGCCAAAGCCACGGTTCCCCAAATCCCCACCCCATGGAGCACTGGAAACCTTACTCACCGGCAGAAACACAATACTATTTAAAAGAGTATTATTTAGCTGCGATATTCTGTAAATTACTTTTCTATAGTGTCCTACAGTCAATATAAGCCTCCAATAAATTTAAAAATCGTTTATATTATTATTTATAGCTTGTTGCTAATCTTGAACACTGTTTCTTAGAGCTTTTGAGCCTTAAGGTTGTGGCGATACCCGATTCGGCTTCGACTTCGGCTTCGGCCAGAAATTGACCTTTGGTCGGACACTAGTCTTTTCTTCAGTAGTTTCCCTATTGACAGCATATTAGTTCCTTTTTATGCCATATTCAATGTTGGATATCGTTGTCGCTGTTTATTGTTTCAACTTTTGTATTATAGATAGATTCTTATGGTCTTATTCATTAAAGTTATTTGGACGTTTATTAAACCTATTTTAGCTAAAATATAGTTTGTTACTTTCTTCCAAATTCAGTCATTTCAGTGACAGACAAAGACAAAACGTTCCTCGCCGACGCCGGCCTCCTTCCGCCATCGGGAGACGCGATCCGGGCGAGCGCTTTATCCTTATGTCGTGGATCTTTCAGCTATCCGCACGAGCCGCTTTGGCTCGACCTTTATAATGCGTACGGCTAAGGAATGGAACGCGTTGCCTGCGAGTGTGTTCCCTGATCAATATAATCTGGACGCCTTCAAGGCTAGAGTGAATAGGCTGTTCCTAGACAGGCATGCTCCATCTTCGGCCGCATCGACACTTGACACCAGCTGAGATAGCGATCAAATGCCACCATATTTTTGCTAAAATAGGTTTAATAAACGTCAAATAACTTTTATGAATAACACAGTTAAGCTTTAATTGATGTGGTATTTATTATTCTTTTTTCTAATTTTACGCACAAGTTTAAAAATTATCGTGTATCAAGGTAACATGTAACAATAGGAAATGAACATTTCTTGTAATGTATATTAAAAACTATTTATTTTGTTACTTAGAAACGTCTCATGAGTTAAGTTGCATATTGAGTAGTTTTAAAATCAGAATTTGTTCATTTCATGCAATAAATCCGATGAAATAGAAAATAAATGACCAAGTCAACTGTGGTCAGGTCATCATCATCATATCAGCCGGAAGACGCCCACAGCTGGGCATAGGCCTCCCCCAGAGATCTCCACGGCGGCCGGTCCCGTGCCTTCCGCATCCAGCTGGTACCTGCGATCCTTACCAGGTCGTCGGTCCACCTTGTGGGAGGCCTACCCACGCTGCGTCTTCCGGTACGTGGTCGCCACTCGATAGATAGAAGAAGGTCATGTATAGAAAATTTTTAAATATATAATATTTAATGTAGCATGTAAAAAGGGCTTTGTTCTTATGAAAATGTACTTATGTAGTTATGTAAAATGTATAGTGCTCAATCTTTCTTGTATGTAAAATTACGCCAAACTTCTAATATGGCATTTTCGATAGCTCAATGGCATCATCTCTGTCGCTCCATGCGTGGCGCCTCTGCGAGCGAGCGAGATGGCAAGTCATGAGCGATAGCATTCGAGTTAGGCGCTGAACTCTGGTGTACTCTTTTCTCTTTATTTAAGATTATGATTGACTTTGAACCTTTTCAGTAAATGGGTAATTTTCCGAGAGATTACTAAAAATAATAAATAGTTCAAGATAGTTGTAATAGATGGCGCTGATTGGACACGTTTCTCAAAAATAAATCTAAATGAGACCGTTTGGTGTATAAAAATGTAGACATTTTGCGCTTTCTTCTCATAAAAAGTACTAAAACTAAGTATCTGTTCTCGAAACACCTTTCGGAGTAACTTCGGTTACCAATTCAATACTTGAGAATCCTGTCTAAGCAGCGGCATCTAGTGAGGCATGAACAATACTTTTTACTTTTTAAAGTAGCTTTCTTAAAATCCCCAGTACCGTAATAACATTAACGCCAAGATTATTTTATAGTGTCGGCAAGAGGCGCCTCCATTTTCAATACTTGTATAAAAGACTGAGTTATGGAAATAGCATAACTGACAATTCTAGCTAGCAGACCTACCCTATAAAACCTATTCTTTTTTATACCATCAAGATGGCAAACAAGCTAACGGCCCGCCTGATGGTAAGCAGTCACCGCAGCCTATGGACGTTTGCAATACCAGGGGCATCACCCACGCGTTGCCGACCCCGTAAAAACCTTTTAACCCCTTTCTTGAAGAACTCCATGTTGTACTCTCTAGGGAAAACCTCTCTACGTAGTTTACCTATGTATGACAATGTATGTATAATGTATATAAAACTGTAATCTCAAATTATGTATCAACTCTAAGCTTAAATGGACAATGTATAGATGTTAAATACTTTAGCCACAAATATACCTAATGAATGTACAATTTAAAAAATAAAGTTGAATTTTAATCCATTACTTTGATGATTTTTATTTGATAATGACACGTAATATTTTCCACAACTAAATTATTATAGAATAGTAATATGGTAGATAGTAGAAGCGGCGGTGGCTGAGTGGGTAAGGTATTCGACTCGTAAGCGAGAGGTACCGGGTTCGAATCCCACTGCGGCTATGTACCAGTAACTCTTTCCTGAGCTATGTACGTTAGTTGAATGCTAACCGATGCTCTTACGGTGACGGAAAACATCGTGATGAAACCTGCACATTCAGCCGACAGAATGTGTAATCTTGATCCAATCTGGTCAGGATCCTCTGGTACCAGGGTCACGGAGGTCAGTAGGCAGTCGCTCCACTATAACCTGATCTGCCAAATCCTGGATCATGGTCAAGGCGGACCCCGGGCCTTCGTGCGTGAGAGCACAAGCAGTAAATAGTTATGTGGGCTTCGTACGCGGTCTTTGCATGACACTCCACACATACACCGTAGTATCTTAATCTCTATGACGCGCAATTCTGCTTTTGCAGCTCTAGTAGTGGCATACAGCCAGCGTTACGTAGATCAGTAGCCGTATTCACAATGGCTCGGAAATCGGATTCGGATACGGAATCGACAAAGGACCCTGCAAAAGTTCTTAGGAAAATGTGGCTTCAGTTAATTTTGATGAAATTTTCATATGTTATAGAGAGTAGAGTTTCCGTGGAATCTATCGGGATTCTGAATAACAGTTTTCGAATCGATCGACACGGATTCGCCACTCACGAATTTCGTGTCGAATTGCTCGGAAACGGTTTCGAATCATTGTGAATAGATTTACAATGTTTGCACACTTGCATGCGAGATGAATACGTGATACCTACCACTGTATTAATGTTAAGAACTGTATTATCAACTACTGTATTCTTGCAAATAAACTATTTGATTTATTGATTGATCGATTGATTGAACCCCCTACCGTCGAATGACGCACCCCTAGGGGTTCGCGTAACCCACTTCCGAGAAACCCTGCGAACCAAAAGGCTTTGATCATAGCCTCCTTCATCTTACGAGGCTATGCTTTGATACAACAAGCTGTCAAACGCTTTGATACGACAGGCTGTCATACGCTTTGATACAACGATCTGTCACCGCTAAAACCTTAGTACGATATTTACTCATGCTTTTGCGATACAAGCGTAAGTTATTGGACAAATTTGCTAGTTAAGACGCCAAGTCACTTACGTGAAAACCAAACAGTCATACATTATTATCCTCCAGCGAGTCGGTCCATAACCTATTTATGATTAATATAATGAACGCCGTCATCTAGTGGTCGGGCTACGATAAAAACCGCAAGTCGATGTACAGGATATCCTGTACATGTAGGTACAGGATATCCGAAAGCCTCGGTGTCCGGTTAGGGTATCCGACTCGTAAGCGAGAGGTACCAGGTTCGAATCCCGCTGCGACCATGTACCAATGACTCTTTTCTGAGTTATGTACATTAGTTGAACACTAACCGATGCTCTTATAGTGAAGGAAAACATCGTGATGAAACATGCACATTCAGGCGACTGAATTTGTAACCATGATCCAATCTGGTCAGGCTCCCCTGGTAGCAGGCTCACGGAGGTCAGATGGCAGTCGCTCCACTGTAATTACCTGATCTGCCAAATCCTGGATCATGGTCAAGGCGGACCCCGGGCCCTCGTGCTGAGAGCACAGCCGGGACATTGAAGCCAATATAATGATGATGTACAGGATATCCATTTGGTACACGGGTACTTTAGGTTAAAACAATCATTTTGAGCGATAGTTCTTTAAAATAATTAATCTTTTATTTTACAGTATGGCAAGAAAGTTGTGAAATTGGGACAGCCAGACTGTATAGTATATGGCGTGGCGAATATTCGCATCCGCAAATGCGGATATTTCGCAGCGCTAGTTGAATTTACGAACCTTTAAGAAACAGGCTTGAACCTGAAAAGGCAGCAACATTACTTTTTATTAAATAGAACGCTCCAACTTTTTAATTTAAATACTAATTCAAATATACATAAATTACCTACTTTGTCATTTGTTTATTATTACTTATCGTATTGCATACAGCGCAATAAAAATACAGAAAAAAATTAAACAGTAAGATTATCATCATCATCACAACCCATATCAGTCCACTGCAGAACTTAGGGCCTCTCCTACAAAAGGGGAAGTTATTGCCATAATCTCCACGCTCGGCAGGCGGGTTGGAGATCGAAGTGTAATACATATAACAATGGAAAAAGCTGCTGCCCATTTCCCAGCCCACGGAGGCTTTAGATCTTTTGCCTCGAAAACATCAGTCGCCTTGTACGACACCCACGATTGTGAGGGGTTGGTGCTATTCTACTCTGCCGGACACCACACGGCTAGTAAGATTTTTTTTGCGGAGGTGAACTCTCATGAGTACCAGCCGGCCGGCCGGACTGGTTATGCACGACTCGCCAAAAAGGAACGTAGGCGCATACGTGCTAAAAAACCCCTGGGAGCACCTGTAGCCATAAGGGCTTTTCAGGTTTCATCGAATGCTACACCCCGTAGGGACGGGGTGCGCTCAACGTCACTCCTTACGGAGCATACGCTGGAGAAATTATAGCGAGACCCCAGAAGGGAGTCCCGCTGCTGTGGGTTGGGATTAGGGGCCTACGGGGGCTGCTGAAACGGCAGGGAGGGTATTCGACTCGTAAGGGGCTCTGTCGAGTCGTCCCGAGCCTCCAGGCGGAGGTTCAGGGCGCTCGACAGTTCGTCGGGGGAGTAAGATTACATGCTCTTCGGTAATTGAGAGCATCGCGAGAGGAACTTGAAGTCTTCGGGTGGCCATTTGTATGCTGTTATGGGGCACTAGCATGATGTGACAATCGGTCTGTTCCGGATTCCCGCAAGCGCTGCATTCGGCAGATTCACCCTAGCCCCACTTCTTCCACTCTAGTGCGAAATCGATTTCACAGAGTTCAGTCTCGGCGTGGTTCCTCGGATCCTAGGGGGGGCTTATCTCATGGAGAGTTCACATAATTGGGTTTATTAACGAGAGTTAAGTGTCTCTTAAAACTGTTCGACATACGCATCAGCGGATGTTCGTATTTAGACATCCGTATCCGCATCCGCTGTCTAAAATCCTACATTCGCAACATCCCTACCATACAGTATCTACCAACTATCATGCCCTAGTTCCAATTCTATCCAAGTTCGTGGCACTAGGTATGCACGTTTTAATAACGGCTTTTCCTTCACGTGGTATGGAACAAAAGATTGCGGGTTCGTGAGGTAATTAGGCAGTTGGTGCTATCGCATAAGGGCGTACAGTTGGGCGGTGAAGTCTTGGCGCGAGGTTGAATTCTTCAGCCTTTCGTAATTTTTTACGGTAGGCAAACAGGCAAGCGGGCCACCTGATGGAAAGTGGTCACCACCTATAGACATTAGCAACACTAAGAGTATCGCCAATACGTTGCCCACCTCTATAACACGTTGATCTGGCAGCAAAAAGGCAAATGCCCTCCACTCCCGAAGCCACGGTTCCCCAAATCCCCACCCCATGGAGCACTGGAGAACTTACTCACCGGCAGAAACACAATACTATTTAAAAGAGTATTGTTTAGCTGCGGTATTCTGTAAGGTACTTCCCCAGTCGGGCGGCTCCAATTCGAACGGGATACCCCGCTATGCCCTACCTCTCTAAACACACAAGTACATGCATCAAAGCCCATAAAATAGATAGGGCATCGTATAGTACGAAGCGACACCTGGGTGTCTAACAAGGCAACATTAGCGTTTCATATTGTGTATGAAAATATGTTGGCGAAACGAAGAAAGGTCTTCCGCTGGAGACTCTGAGACAGTCACGGGAGTTTGGCACGCCGTAACGATGCGGTCGCCCAATGAAGTGTAGGTACATACATACTCATTAGACCTATATCATTAGAAGTGTAGGTACATACTCATTAGACCTATGTCATTAAATGGCTTGCGCTGAAAACACAGATGTAAACAGCACTGAAAACAAAACAGTAAGCTTATTGCGTAACGCTGTTGCTAATAATTGGAGCGCCAGTGGCCTAATGGTTAAAGGATCCAACTCGTACCCCGTGGTACCGGGTTCCACCATGTAGAACTCTCAATTCTGAGTTATATACATTACTTGAACACTAACTGTTACTCTTACGGTGAGGGACAACATGGTGAAACCTGCACATTTGCGACTGAATGTGTAACCATGATCCAATCTGGTCATGGTTGAGGTACCCTGTGAGCAGGGCAAAGGAGATCTGATACCAATGACTCAATTCCGAGTTAAGTTATATACATTAGTTGAACACTAACCGATGCCCTTACGGTGATGAAACTTGCACATTCTGCGATTGATTGTGTAACCATGCTGGTTCCCCTGTGAACAGGGTAAAGGAGATCAGATGGCAGTCGCTCTATTGTTATTACCTACCTAATTTGCCAGATGTCAAAACGGATCCCGGGCCCACGCGCGCGTGAGCACAACCGGGACAAGATGACCAATCGCACTGCTGCTGAGCGTGAAGATTACGGTATGCATGAGCCTCTCTTCCACAAATTTATCGCGAAGTTATGTATAAGCCCCGATGCAAAAAGAGAGTCGTTATAGGTTTAAAGTGTGTATTTGTTTGTCTGACTGTGGCGGTGGCATCGATCTCCCGAACGGATGGATCGACTTTGATGATGTTTTCTTTATTTGAAAACCAGTATTTCCAGCTTTGATTTTTTATTGCCTAGGGACGCAAACGGACTGTCCACCTGATGGAAAGCGGCCACTGTCGTCCAGGACATCTGCAACCCAAAAAGAAACCATTCAATAATTTAATTTAAGAATTGGGGACGACCAAAATTTTTATTCAGCATTTGGGGGGCAACGAAACTGAAATTCCCGTTGGCCCCCGTTCGGGGGATAGCATTTGGGGGACAACGAGAATCAACCAGTATCAGTAGCTTGGGAAAGATGGAAAGGTTTGTAGTATACGAGTATTGTCTTTGTCGGGGATTTTCCGACAATCTAATTGCCATATAACGTTGACCGTGGCAATAACGTGCAAATAACTTTTGTTAGCGATTGTACCTAGTTGGCAAGGTTTACCGAACCAAGATCAAACATAACTTCCTTAAAACAACTGTAAATGGCCGTACCATTGTTTGCAGTTTTGCGAGATTACATCGAGAAATTGAAGAATTCGAGAAAATTTGTTGCAGTACCATATTAGTATTTAGTGCCTACTTGCAGTTGGTTATTGGTAGGACTGTACGGACGACCAGAGTGGTTCAGTTGGATAACATGCCGGTCTGCCACGCAGAGGTCCCGGGTTCGTTTCCTGGCCGAGGAAAACTTAAAATGATTATTTATAATTTATGTTACGGGTCTGGGTGTATATGAAAAAATGTATATAAAAAAGTAGATTATCAGGTATCTAAAACCCATAACACAACTTTGCTTACTTTGGGCTAGATGGCGCTGTGTGAACTTGTCCAAACATATTTAAAAAAAAAAAAACATCTTGGCGTTAATAGCCCGGTTGTGCTCTCGCGCACGAGGGTCCGGGATCCGCCTTGACCATGATCCAGGATTTGGCAGGTCAGGTAAATACAGTGGAGCGACTGCCATCTGACCTCCGTGACTGGTGCCAGGGGAGCGTGACCAGATTGGATCATGGTTACAAATTCAGTCGCCTGAATGTGCAGGTTTCCTCACGATGTTTTCCCTCACCGTAAGAACATGGCCGCAGTGGGATTCGAACCCGGTACCTCTCGCTTACGAGTCGGACACCTAACAGCTCGACCACCGAGGCTCCAAACATAATTATTTATTTATTATTTTTAACCGACAGAAAAAGTCGGCCAAGTTTACTTAATCTTGAATATTTTCTAAACTACCAAAACCGATTTTAATAAAACAAAGCTAAAAACCATCTCGATTGAACTGGCTTTCAAATAGAGAAAATGACATCCAAATCAGTCCATCCGTTCGGAAGCTACGATGCCACAGACAGATACACAAAGCCACGTCAAACTTACAGATAATACCCTTCTTTTTTCGTACGGGTTTAAACAGTATATCCTTCAATGTGCCGCATAAATTAAGAGGAAAAACAAATAGTCCACTATCTCCTAAGACAAAATAGAAAAGTTTATCGAGTTTTTTAACTTACCTATAACTAGTAACAGACGATCCGATTTGGCTGGACCCGACCAACTGTCAGATACCAATCCTTAGGCGGATACTACACACACGATATATATCGTGATACGTATCGTGATCCATATCGAGTAATATTTTGGATCGCAAGTCGACCCTACACACACGATAAGAATCGTCGATATTTTCATTAGTCTGTGCATTCTTTCATTCATTTTGATGGCTGAATAGACTAAGTTGCCAATGCCTAGCCTAAAAAAAAAGTATTTTTGACGCGTCGCTGGTGTATATTTACAATTTTTACGTATTTTTACCAAAATGACTGATAAGGCTAGCGTTGCTATAGTATTAGCATTAGGATTAAAAAGACGCGTGAAGAGAAAAAAATGAGTAAAATTATGAGGATGAGGATATTGTTGACTTTTTATACTTTTATAGTAACTGTCCAGGTCCATAGTGGCCACAGCAGCTTGAAAATAAACACAAACAATGAAAATAAATTTGAAATTACGTTATTTATCTGTCAGTTTGACAGAAATGTCGTGATAAATATCGACTAGATACTAGACGCTCGATATATATCGCACGATAGTTGATACGGATCGTAGATTTCTGGATTTTCGGAAATCCTGTGATCCGTATCACGATTCGTGATACTCTAGGCTACACACTCGATAAATATCGTGATCCTGCGTGAATCACGATATATATCGTGTGTGTAGTATCCGCTTTACGATGTACAAAACCAAGTCGCTTTTGGATTAATTCTGATGCGCGGGCGAGTTGACCTTGGTCGGACGTCCGACCACACTCAAAGGCGACTTTATTTTATACTGTACAAGGTTTAGTATCAACTGCAACTAACGGTTGGACGTCTGTTGCTGGTTTATGTACTTACCAGTATCTCGGCTTTATAGATTTAAGTAGGTACGTAAAGGTTAGTGTGTTTTTAGATATGTCATCAGAAATATGTAAACCGAAACACTTTATTTTATTTATTTAACAAATCTTTGTGCAATATTTTCTTTTGTCATACTCTACATAGAAAGTTTCCAGTTATTGTTGAACATGATTATTACAAAATTGTGAAACCTCCACACTGTACTCAAGGTACAAAAATAAATAATTGAATAAAGTTGCACGCGACTTTGTGCGCGTAAAATTCAGTTCGTTCCTTTTGTATTATCAAACCCCGACGAAAAAAGAGGCCGAACGGATTGACCGATTTGGATGCGGTTTTCTCTGTTTAAAAGCCAGTTTAATCGAGACGGTTCTAAGCTTTGTTTCATTAAATTCGGTTGAGTAGTTTAGAAAATATTTGAGATTAAGTAAACTTGGTCGGGGTTATTCGACTGTTATCCCGATAGATTATTAATATCAGTTTGGAGTATCACGTATATGCTGTGTAACCCATCTGGCCCTCTAATTCCATTTCCCTGTAGTGTAGATTGATACGGGAGGGGGACATGGCAGAGACGTAACACTAACACGTTGCGTACAATATATGCAGGATGATAATGATAACGTGACGTCACCGCATTCCAAACCGAACTATTGTATTAAGGACTTACAAGGTTATCTTTCATTTTCAGTTATTTGTATGCTAAAAAGAGTCGCTTTTACTATGAATTTGTATTTACTACACTTTCACTACACATGTTATCGGGTGTATAACAATATGTGTAGTGAAAGTGTAGTAAATAACCACGACAGTCTTAAAACCTAAATTTGTATTTATTACTTTTTTTATTGCCTCAGGAGGCACACGGACGGACAGTCCACCTGATGGAAAGTAGCCACCGTTGTCCAGGATATCTGCAACCTAAGAGGAGCGGATACGGTGCCGGCCTTAGGTAGTATAAACGTGATAAATAATAAATAAATTTGTGCATATATATAAAGCAAACAAAGCTTGTGTTGGGATTGAGAATTTATTTAAAAAGTTCGTGTGCCTAAAAAAGAACATTGATTTTGCAACTAACTGTTCTTATATAGGTACATAATTTTCTATTGTTTGATGATGTAAATAGATAGAAAAGCTTCATAAAATATTACAATATCAATCACTTACAAAAACAAAGAACACGTAACAGCGGCGTTATCGCTATAAGCGATCTCTTCCAGGCAACATACATTGTATACATACACGCTCTCGCTCGTATCCCATAAGGGTAGGCAGAGACTATCCGTCGACTATCGTTTGATGATGTAGTTTGATCAAAAATGAAATTATGATAAAGTATGACACTAAACAGTTAGAAAGTTATTTTTGGCCTGCTTCATTGCGCACGCTTCTTCAACCCACTGGCGCTGACACAGATAGACGCGCCGACTTTACGGCACATAATTATTTTTATCGATAAATCCATTTGTGGTAAAGTAATTAATAAATCACCTACCGAGTTCCAATGGTAGGGGCGTAAACACAACATTATTGTTTCTCGCCTGTGTTTAATGCAGTATTTCAGTTATGTAAGGTAAACAGTCCACGAAGGTAGTTTTTTGTAGAGCTAGCCTATACCTGTGATTTTTGTTATTAGTTATTTACCTCAATAGTTTCGATAAATTACGCTATTATTTTCAAACAATACAATCTCCTTGATGATTAAAAAATAAACAAAAGCGGACAGTGTGTGCACTATCTACAGATTAAAAAGATTATTTTACTTTTTAATTAATTAAATAGCAATGGAGATGAGGACCTTGAAATGTGTTGTGGCTTTATTTGTGATTACGATTACGTTCCGGACGACTTATGGTAAGTAAGAAAATTAATTTAGTGGGTATTTTATGGTTGTTATAAATTTAAATAGAACTGCGTAAATCCTATACAGCCAACTGCTGGGCTGTTTAGTCTCTAAGCCCGTAATTTCATAATACAAATAAATTTTGGTAGTTTTTGAACATAGTGTGAGAATATGCTGCAGTTATTTTAATTTTTGTAGCCTTGTAGGTATTTATTTTACTAAATTGTAGTGTGTTAAGTTCATATGGACATATTATATTTATCCTTATTTTTATTATCAGACGTAGGTATACCTAGCATGTTAAATTAAGAGTTGGTTTTATAAAATATTCGTTCTATTTTTATGCAATGTACCTACTATAAAGTATCCTGTACCTAAATATCTACTTGTTTTCGATAAACTTTTTTTTATAAGTATGCATATCACTAAGGTGGAAAACATCTTACGGCCTGTCCGATGAAGCTTTTTTTATGAAGACCTTTTTTTCGCTTCCCGCCGTCTGTCTCATATATATTGTATACTAGGTATAGATTTGAGTTAAAGTAAACTTACTCAAAGGTTATCCGGATATTTCTGTCGGTTGGGTTATTCATACGTGTAATTAGGTCCTAGCCGTATTGGGACGAACATCTGGAGAAGTACCTCCACCTTAAGAATTTTTTATTATTATCATCATGGCGTTAATGTCCCGGTTGTGCTCTCGCGCACGAGGGACCGAAGTCCGCCTTGACCATGATCCAGGATTTGGCAAATCAGGTAATTACAGTGGATCGACTGCCATCTGACCTCGGTGACCCATCGGTTAGTGTTCAACTAATGTAAATAACGGCGGAGCGAGAAGATTTTTTTTTACATTTTAGCTTAGGTGCTGTGATGATGTGTGATGCTGATCGTAATACCAAACAATAAAAGTAATTTCAATTATTGATTGAGCAATCGGAGCAGAACTTTAAACGTTATGGTCCTTAAACGCTGGGGTGATTGTTAAAATGAATATTTGAGCGAGCGCAGCGAGCTCGTAATTTTAGGTTTTAAAATATTGGGGAATAGTATCAAAAAAACTCAGGTACCAGTTGGATGCGTAAGGCACAGCACCGGTCTTTGTGGAGATCTCTGGGGCAGGCCTATGGCCAGTAGTGGGCATCTTTCGGCTTGATGAAAAAACTGAAGCCAATGAATGAGCGAGCGACGCGAGCTCGAAATTTTTGTCATTTCTGTTCTAAAAAGCTGAAGTGATTGATAAATAAATTAAAGAATTGAGCGAGCGTAGCGAGCTTAGCATTTTTTGCCTTTTGGCTCATAAAACCTTGTGCGATTGTGAGTCGGGGCAATTATGGCCACCGCGCCTGCCACTACTATCGGTACAAAGTGGAATTTTTCTTGTACTCGATGACGTAGGATAACCTACGGCGCCCTCACAGTCTTAATAGCTTATTAATACATAGGTAGATAGGTATGTAGATAGACCTACAACCAAACAACTCGCAGTGTGTCATGGACACGTGTGTCCTTCATAGATAACAGATAGAGGTTATAACGTCACAAGTTGTGACGAGGCTTTAGTTAGTAATTAATACAAATGTTATTCACCTTGAAAATAGTTCATTATTTACAACTTAAACGTGATACACAAACAACATAGAATTACATATTGATATCCTAGGAAATTCACAATAATACGAGTATGCCTTACTAATGAACTTATCAATAGCTTTTCAAACTAGGAAGGTTCTGTACCTCAAAAGAAAAAAAAACAAGAAACCGGCGCTATCCTAATTGGCAACGGTCGTGCGAAGGGCGGTTTTGAGTTTGCACGACCGCTGCCAAATAGGACAACACCCGAGACGGACTCGCTCATCAAGTTTTCGAACGTAATAGAATTTGACGAACTACCTACCTACACATTATTTTGAAGTTTTCCTTTACCTAAAAGCTAAATTACCTTGCATTTCCAGGCGTCTCAGACTGCCTCCTCTTCCTGAACAAGGACTATGGTCGTCCAGCGCCAGTGTACCTCTTCAACGGCGCGTTCCTCGAACCAACCGAGAAGCATGGAGCGAAGGCGCTCAACCAGTCTCACTACATTCTGGTATCCTGCCCTGGGCGGGGCAGACGTATTGTCCTGAACAATAAGACCAGCGAGTTTCTCACTGAGGTGAGTTGAATGTACCTACTTCAATAGGAAAATAGAAATGACTAGCTTATAGAACGAAGTAAAGTTGAGCTGAAGTGGCAATGGGCTGGCCATGTCGCCAGAAAGCGGGGTCCAAGGCGCACATTTCATTTTGTTAGACTAGTCAGCATAGCATTTGACCGCCACCTCACCTGGTGGTAAGTGACGATGCGGCCGATGATGGAGCATGCCTGTCTAGGAACAGCCTATTCACTCTAGCCTTGGCGTCCAGATGATAATGATCAGGGAACACACTTGCAGGTAACGCGTTCCATTCCTTAGCCGGACGCATTATAAGGGTTGGAATGATTGATATTAGATGGAAGATACACAACATAAGGATGATGGGCTGGCCTGAATCGAGTTTCCTTCGAGAGGTAGGAATGAATTCGTGCAGCTGCTTCGCCACTCTCCGCAATCCAACATGCAGAAGACCGTAAGATGTGCAAAATAACGCCGATGCTCGAGGCTCTGCATCTTAGTTCAATCAACTGCGGATCACAAATTGACTTCGTTGCACGTTCATCAAACATATAGCGACGCTGAAGTGGCAATGGGCTGGCTGTGTCGCCAGAAAACGGGGTTCATTATGTAAATTACTGGTGGAGTGGAGGCCGCGGGGTAAAAAACGTCCACAGGGAAGACCTCAAATGCGCTCTCCTTTGCCTGCTTCTATTATAAAATAAACCTTTAGCGCTCATATCACAAACTTTGCTAAGTTTCGGGCTAGAACTAGATGGCGCTATATGAACTAGTCTCAGAATATTTTATTAACGTCTTGCTCGTACGATTCAGACATGGAATGAGCTTACAGCCACAGTGCTTCCTTTGGGCATGGAGTCGTTCAAGAGGTATATTTGAGGTCTCCTTAGAGGTGGGCATCGAATTGGTAGCGCCCCTGGTGTTGCTGATGTCCATAGGCGGCGGTGACCACTTTCCATTCGGTGGCCCGCATGCCTGATTATCTGAAAAATTATCCATTTATTTTATTATTTGCTCTTCCCCGTTCCAGGAAGCCTCCTGCATAGCGAACCATACGTTCAGGATGGATCGATGGGTCGGCGAGTTTCGGAACATATCCTGCAGCGGCAGCGCCACCTTCGACGTCGAGAGGACCAAGGAGCGGTGTGCGAAAATCCATTTCGTATACAGGTTTGTTCTATGAACCGTGGCTTTGGCAGTGGAGGGGCCTTTGCCTATTTGCTGAGTTTATATCCCATTCATTATTTTAGGGCATTTATGTTTGAATGCGATTTCGATCTTGGCAGTCGTGTGCTAAAAAAAAGCGCTAGATTATAATGCTTTTTTATAATTAGGAGTTAAAAGATACGTTTTACAACCACGCCTAGTATTTGACTGATCAAGAAGTTAATTAACTTTGCTTCTACTAGAGCGGCACAAACAGGATCTCGTTGCGCTCGCTCAGTCAGTGGTTTATGTTAAGCCCCTGGTTTTTTGAGACAAAATTCGACATATTTCGGTACCTACATTTTACCTATATTTTACTAGATGTTTTGCTAGGAGTCAAAAATTAAGAATTAATTACCCTGAAATTCCGCTAGATCTAGTCCTGAAAGCGCTAAAATAGCAGCCCTGAGGTTCTGTACCTATATGGAGCCATAGTGATATTAACTCGTTTTATAGTTGGTGGGGATGGTAGATTAATGTGCTGCCTTTACTTTCCCGGTCGGGCGTCTCCAATTCGAACGCCATATGCCATGCCCTACCTCTCTTATTGTATTTTGAACTTCTATAATAATAATCATCTTAACGTTAATGTCCCGGTTGTGCTCTCGCGCACGGGGGCTCGAGGTCCGCCTTGACCATGATCCAGGATTTGGAAGACCAGATAATAACATTGGAGCGACTGCCATCTGATCTCCGTGACCCTGGTAGCAATTAGGGGAACCTGACTGGATCTTGATTACGTATTCAGTCGCCTGAATGTGCAGGTTTCATCACGATGTTTTAAGAAACGTGTGAAAGAGCACTATCTCTCTCTTAGTTCCTGCAAATGCAGGGTACAATGCCTATAGATAATTTGTAGGTACATCGATATTTTATGTAATGGTATAAGTAGTAGGTATATGTTGTTTATTATATTGGTTTATGAAATGTGTATGTATATTATTATTGTGCATGTCTGATCTGCGACTACTTATCACATATATCTTTGATAGGCCTGCTGGAAGAGATTTCTTGTAAGAAATAAGTAACGCCTGTTGTGTCATCTATAATTTTATATTTGCCTTCAAACTTTCATGTGTACAATAAACTGAAAAATAAATAAATGTTTTCCTATTTTGACTATCTAAACCTTCCTTCCAGGGTGGGCTTCCACATCTGGAACAAGTTCCACACGCTATACAAAGCCTGCTTCGACGAGTCGAGGCTAGCAACGCTGTATGTCAAGCACACTGTGTCGCCCGGCAGCCTTTACCAGCAGTCCGGGAACCGGCCACAGTTCGTTGGTAAGTTGGGTTGCCACCCGCACTATATTTTAGACAGTTGTACTATAGATTCATCATAACAACCCATAAACAGTCCACTGCAGGACTAAGGGCCTCTCCCACGAAAGGGAAGGTTATTGCCGTAATCTCCACGCTTGGCAGGCGGGTTGGAGATCGCAGTATTATAAATATAACAATGGAAAACGCTGCTGCCCATTTTCCAGCCTACGGAGACTTAGATTTATTCCTCTAAACATTAGTCGCCTTGTACGACACCCACGAGTGTAAGGGGTTGGTGCTATTCTACTCTGCCGGACACCACACGGCCTGTACTAGAAAGATAATATAGAAAGATAATACAGTACGAAAAGTACTATATTTTCATTAATAATAAAACTGTCAAACTTTTCATATTAAGTTGTAACAGGAACGCATCCCCAGCGTAGCATGGAGAGTTTCAGAAGGTAACATGCATCGTCACGCCTTGTTCCTGTCGGGGTAGGAAGAAACAACATTGTTCCACTTGTCGTCCAAAGCGAAAAGCTATCAAAAATATATATGAAAAAATTTATAAGAAATTAATAGTATAAATAAATGTGTGCTTATTTTTTACATATATTTCCCAAAGCTTTTAAAAAAGAAAAATACAATTTTCTCAAAAAAAAAGTGGCAACCCTATTGGTGAGCCTCTGTCATAAATAGCTCGGACAATAATTTCTTTTTGACAGACAACATGAAAGGGTTACATTTAAAGAAGAAGAGGAATAAATCACTATAGGTACATTCGCATTAATAATTAAAAATGTCGCCCACACCGCAGTCCCCCGGAATTGCTTCCAGAAAGCTGGCTGCATTACCTCGTTGAATAGCAATAAATAAATATAAATATGCTTGTACAAATTCACACAGCACCATCTAGCCCCAAAGTTAGCAAAGCCTGTGTTATGGGATAGCTGAAAAACTGCTTATATACATTTTTTTAATACACTATTATACATACTACACCCAGACCCGTAAGAGAAATCAAAAGTCATTTTCCAGCTTAAGGAGACTCTTAGATTTTTTGTCTCGATAACATTACGTACCCACCATTCCACTATTCCACTGTAATTACCTAACCTGCCAAATCCTGGACCATGGTCAAGGCGGACCCCGGGCCCTCGTGCTCGAGAGCACAACCGGGACATTAACGCCAAGATGATGATGAACATTACGTACCCACTTAACCTTGTACGACACCCACGAGTGTAAGGTGTTCGTGCTATTCTACTCTGCCGGACACCACAACCCTGATTATAACATTGTTATTCCTTACGCACAGACGGGCCGATGTTCCATAAAGTGCGGATGTCGAATATCTACAAGAAACAGAAGGAACGCATCCGCGAACTCCTCGGGCCGGGGATGGATGAGGTCTACATCACTAAAAACCAGGTTAGTTCGATTATATTACTCTGTTCAGGCTACTGAATGTGTAACCATGATCCAATCGGGTCATATTCCCTGTTATCCTCTGTCCCTGTCATCTCCATCGAGTCCCCTGTCATCAAGTTTAGTGCGCATTTCAAGACAGTATTAGCTTGTCCTCGGGCGCGCTTGCGTGTCAAAACTCAAGCGGCGACCACACACAGGTCCTGAGTTTAGACACTCAAGCACGCCCGAGGACACTAATACTGTCTTGGAACCAGTAACAAATAAAATTATGAAGTCACAGGTACGAGTACCTTCCTTTACTTGATGATGTTATTGAAAACTGTATCATACCTATTACATTATCTATGGACTCGCTGAGCTAGATTATCTGTGGTACTCCCGCTCTACCGCCGATCCCACCCCTCTGGAATGACGTCACAACATGCATTTCTGATATTCTGTGCTAATTGCTATTGGAGATAGCGGCAGCGGTGCCGCTGCTGCTATTCAATGAAGTATTATTGTTCGATTGTACCTTTTAAATGTGTTCTGAGCACGCAATAAAACTGTGATATTTCAATTTTTAAAAAGTGTTTCCTTCTTAGCAAATAAAACATTACAAAACGATGTTAATAACCACTCCTTACCCCTCTTTCCCCCCAGTTTCTCTCCAGAGGCCACCTGGCTCCGCGAGCAGACTTCCCCTTCGAAGCCCTGCAACGAGCCACCTTCCACTATATCAACACTGCTCCCCAATGGCAACGAGGCAACGCTGGTGATTGGGCTGCTCTTGAGGACGTGAGTACTATATTTCAGGAATAAATGCCTTTTTTATACCTTAAATTTATACATTTCAGTCCATTCTACTGCATATGCTCTATAGAAGTAGAGCCTATTCGAAATAGATGTTATGACGTCATTCTGTTCTATTGGATCAAGATGGCGACGTTCAATCGGAGTTTGGTGGCCTAAGAAAAGTACAATAGAACGAGTGCTGGATTGATACTAAACCATTAATAATGCAAGATTAACATCGGAGGTCCAGTTACTTTGCACGCCTGTAGCCGTATTCACAATGGCTCGGAAATCGGATTTGGATACGGAATCGACAAAGGACCCCGCAAAAGTTCTTAGGAAAATGTGGTTTCAGCTGATTTTGATGAAATTTTCATATGTTATAGAGAATAGAGTTTCCGTGGAATCTATCGGGATTCTGAATAAAAGTTTTCGAATCGATCGACACGGATTCGCCGCTCACGAATTTTGTGTCTAATCGTTCGGAAACGGTTTCGAATCATTGTGAATACGGCTACTGGTCGAAGAGACGCCTCCATGTACAGTACTTGTTTAAAGGTCTGAGTTATGGAAATTCCTATATAAAAAATTTTAGCTAGCATATTTTTTTTATACCGCAAACAGCTAAAGTGGCAAACAAGCTTACGGCCCGCCTAATGGTAAGCAGCCACCGCAGCCTATGGACGTTTGCAATACCAGGGGCATCACCCACGCGTTGCCGACCCCGTAAAAACCTTTTCACCCCTTTCTTGAAGAACTCCATGTTGTACTCTCCAGGGAAAACCTCTCCAGATTGTTCTTTATTATTATGTTGGCGGTACAGCGCCAAAAACTGGAACTAAGTGTCGCCATGTTGAAATGTCATTTTGTTGTCAACAACAACGCCGCCGTCACCGGGTCTACCAATGACTTAGTTAATTCTGAATCTCGTGGTTAGGTATATCTCGAAGCTTCTAAACTAAATTGTTCTGATGGTGACTACGTTTACTTTGCCGTGTCGTGCTGTATGTATAAACACTACGGACTTCCGCAGGGCAGCATTTTGGGACATCTCTATTCTTGCTCTATATATTTTTTATGTTATACGGTAGACAAACAGACAGTCCATCTGATAGAAAGTGATCACCGCCGCCTATGGACATCAGCAACACCAGACGCTACCAATGCGTTGCCCGCCTCTAAGAAGACCTCTAATATACCTCTTGAACTATCCATGTCATAGTCCATAAGGAAACACTCTATGGACTACCACAGGGCAGCATTTTGGGACCTATCTATTCTCGTTCTAGTAAAACACTGTGGACTACCGCAGGGCAGCATTTTGGGAATAGAGGTATTCTTGCTCTATAATATGTAAACACTGTTTGGACTTCCACAGGGCAGCATTTTGGGACCCTCAATTCTTGCGTTATAAATTATTAATTTGCCTTTCCTTCTCGTTCCCAGGCCATCAGGCGCCGCGCAGCCTCCGGCCACGTCTCCCTGACGGTATACACGGGCACCTCGGGCACTCTTACGTTGGCCAGCGCGTCAGGCCGCTATCATCCCATACACCTCACTGTGGACCGGAATAATAACGAGATCGTGCCGGTGCCGCTGTATTTTTATAAGGTAAGCAGGCCGAAAGGTATAAGGAAGAAGGGCAGACCATATGCTAGATGGGAAGACGAAATAAAAAAGACAGCTGGGACAAATTGGCTTCAAATAGCCAAATGTAGGAAGGAGGCTTGGAGGAGGCTTTTGCCTGTAGATGGGTTCTTGCAGAGAAATTTTGTACCTAGTACTTAAAAAATACACAAAATAATATCTAATTATAAAGTTGGTGCATTAAGAAAAAAACGTGTGTTTAAGTAGGTAAATGCTAACCTAATAAATAAGTACCTAATTAACCATACCTTACGTATGTACTTGAAATTGTAACTTTGTTTTATGCTAGAAATAAAAGGCTTTTTTATTTTATATGTTATAAGCATATAATTTATATTATGGTCAGGCTTTTAGCCCGTAGGCAGATATCACATTAGTCCACAGTCTAATGATTCAAAGATTTATTTGGAAGAGATGCGTATTACAGAAGTTTGCAATAATCTTTAATAGCTTTTCCATCCTTTGACCGCATGCTGAGGCGTACAAATAATTAATATTTTGGCCGCGTGGTGTCCATCAGAGTAGAATAGTACCATCCCCTTATCCTTGTGGATGCCGACAAGGCGACTAATATTTTCGAGGCAAAAGGTCTAGTCTTTGTAGGCTCGAAAACGGGCAGCAGCTTTTTCCATTGTTATATTTACAACACTGCGATCTCCTACCGGCCTGCCGAGCGTGGAGATTATGGTAATAGCCTCCCCTTCCGTGGGAGAGGCCCTAAGTCCTGCAGTGCGCCGAAATGGGCTGTAATATGATGATGATGATGATAAATATTTAATATCTAAATGTAACAAATATGAAATATTAATTTTTCATGAGGTACATAACAAAATGTTCCTTCAATAAATAATGCCAAAAAATGTATTGTTGGAAGATTTTAAGAAGAGAAGGATTTAATACTCCCCTCCCTGCTGTAACGGAAGATGATGAATAATAATGAATGAATAATAATGAATAATAATGATGATGAATAATAATGATAACAACACTGTAGAAACACTTGTTCTTCCCCCAGGTGGTGTACGAGCCGAGACAGAAGAAGGCCGTGGCTTTCATCTCTATTAACTCCTCGTACTACAATAACACGCAAATACGGGAGCTCTCATTCTGTCGGGACATCTGCTACGGTAGCTCACAGTGAGTATTGGATATGGATTTTTAACCTCCGACAAAAAAGAGGAGTGTTACGTTTGACGTATGGAACTGGGTATCTGTGGAGGTGTGGCGGTTTGTGGCATGGTTGTTGATTTGAAAGCGGTTTTCTTTATTTGAAGGCCAGTTTTATTTTGTTAAAATCGGTTTAGTTGTTTAGAATTTTTTTGATTAAATGTGATTTTAGTCCGGGGTTTTCCGATTTTTCTGTTGGTCAGTTTATTTTTGGCAATTGGGCTTCCTGATGGAAAGTGGTCACCGATGCCTATGGGCTTTAGCAACACCAGGGTGTTTGCTATTGCGCTACCCATCCCCAAAAACTTCCAAAAAATTAAGTAGGCTACCTGATGGTAAGTGCTATCTGAACGTTGTCCACACCTACGTTTCTTGAACTTAGGTTTAATGTTGGTGTGCGGCAAAGTAGAATTGTTTGAAGGATAAGGTAGCCAGCGGAATTATAGGCAAGAGGCATCTTAATACTCACAGTGTTAACGCACCTGCGGTTCTGCATTTTTGTTTTCTGCAACCTAAATACATGAATCGTAGATGTTACGGGCGACAGTCACCGCTTACCATCGTGGGCTGTCTGCTCGTTTATCACTGCGTAGTATTAAAAAATGCACAAACCCTTCGACTGCGTGTTGTAAAACGCTCCTAATGTTTTAAACTAACAAACAATCAAATCTTTCCTCTTTACAATATTAGTATATATTACATACCATACATACCTGTAGAAGTAGGTAGAGACAAGCTACTCATCAACACCGTGCCCCAAAACTTGTACCAAGGAGGACTTGTTCGAGGCCAGTTCAAACGCTGTATGCGTCGCCGAATACTGGGCGAATAAAGTGTAAGGCAGAGTTTAGTCCATCGACTCGATAAGAAGAAGAACGCCGTACTAATATGAACCGTTCCACATCCAGATACGGATGGATCCGATGGCGCAGCGACGGCACGCACAGCTTCTGCTGTACATACGAAGACTTCATCAAGAAGGTCCATGACCTACCTGCTTTGGACGTGAAGGGACTGTTCTACTAAGAGTATAACGTTACCGATATTCGGCAGAGGTTATCTTGGTTTCTGATGAAGAATTGACACGCATTTTTTATGTATAAACTGGTAAACAGACGCTCCGATTTAGCTGGAGCTGTCCAACCGCCAATCCTTATGATGTACAAAATAAAGTCGTTTTCAATCCAAAAGCCACTTTATTTTGTACAGAGTAAGGATTATTATTGACTGCAACTGACGATTGGTCGGCTCCAGCCAAATCGGAGCATCTGATACTAGTTTAAAATCGCCTACCTATACCTACATATCCTAAATTAGTTGTAAATCTTATGATAAGTGTTGCTACGTAAATAAAGTTTAAGTCAAGTTATTTATGGTTTTATTACTATTATGAGTTGATAGGCGAACAGCCAAAGGCTAAAACAAGAGAACATAAAAGGCGAAATAAGTAAGATCCCTAAAACACGGATCGCGTTCGTCGCCGCGCCGACAAACGCCGTGCCGCCAAGGTCGAGGCGCGCCGGAGCTGTGGCGGTGCCTTTGACAGCAAAATAGAAACTGAAAACTAAAAATAGAAAACTGGGGCGGGCCGTTCTTTATTTTGTGGTGTGACCCACGGCGTCTTCCATTGACGAAATTTGCCTACTTTCGTGTCGTGTACGTTTATTCGGTTTTTAGCTTTTCGTGATCGAAGTAATTGTTGTGTTGTAGTTGTAGGGTACCTAAGTACCCACTGTGAAAATAACCGTGATAAGAGAGTTAACGATATGAACGAATGAATGATTTATTGGTTCAGGTACCAGTATTAACGTAGTTTTGTCTGTGTTCAGCGTTCAACAGTTTAAGTATTGTGATAATCATTATTCTGTGCATGAATGCAAGCTAGCAGTAGGCCAAACACCATGCTACCTACCTACTTACGTATTGCATAGCAACCAGAGCCTGCGTAGTGTTGTTTATCTGTGTATACATATGGAGTGTACCTACCTACGCTACGATACGAGTGGAAGCTTACTTGATAGTCAATACTTATCAGTCATCCGAGCCACAAGAAAACAAGAAAGTAATTGTCGCTCCACTGTAATTACCTGATCGCCAAATCCTGGATCACGGTCAAGGCGGACCCCGGGCCCTCGTGTTTGTAAGCACAACCGGGACATTAACGCCAAGAGCATTATTTTTTTACTTATATTTTATTGGATAAAAGATATTAACAAAGTTTTCATACTATTTACCAATCTTTAAAATCCTAAAAATTTCGAGCTCGCTGCGCTCACCTTTTAAAAACCATAATGTTAAAAGTTTCCTGCGCACTTCGATTGCTCCTTCAATTATTTATATTACTTTTATATAAACAGGAAGATTACGATCAGCATCATAGCACCTAAGCTAAAATGTCAAAGTGTCTGGCCATGCCGCCCCCGCCGGGCACGGGAAGGAGAGGCCGGCCAAAGAAGCGATGACTTGACGCAGTCAAGAACGATATGCGTGCCAATAAGCTCACCACTAGGGATGCCGAAGACCGAGCGAGGTGGGCCAAGAATAGCAGGAAAGCGGACTCTGGGTCCTCGCGTGCTGCGCGGGGGCGCAACCGGGACATAACGTCAAGACGATGATGATGATCAGTTGGTGCACTCAAGCACCGAGCCCTTGCCTATAATAATAGAGTAATAATACTCAGCCTCCATTGGTCGGGTATCTTCCCGGTGAGGAGAATGTAGTTATAAAGGTTGGTATTACCATAGCTGGGCACCGTTAATCAAATAGTTAACTTCGTTAATCCGCTACAAAAAAAGTTAGCTTCGTTAAACGTTAAAGCGTTACATTTCGCAAGAATTAACGCAAGTTAACGTTAATCGTTAATATGTGTAAAATTGCATTTGTATTGTTAAAAATGCAATTTTACACACATTTTAACAATTTATTTGTTCACACTTATAAAACCTGTTGGTTTATGATGTTCTGGAAGTTAGGAAGAAAACAAAATACTTGTTTAATTCAAATGTGTAATTTAATCGCCGGGCATAAGGTGCATATTCCCCTTCATGAACATTAACTAACATATTGAAGTTCTCGTCTGAAAGGGAGGCTCGCTTTGGTGCTAAAATGTCTTTACCCGTGGAAAACAGACGTTCAACTGCAGCGCTTGAGGCTACAGCAGTATTGTATTTGATGAATAGATTTATGAATATCTGTTCCCCGAGGAATGCAGCATCGTTGAACGAGTCTTTTGATTTCATGTCCAGCCACATTTTGACGAGACTTTGCGAGCTCTTTGGTTTTTCTATAGACTGAGTCTGAGTGACAGAATTGAAAAAGTCTTCCTCGTCATCATCATTGTCACTCGCATTGCTCCCTCCGCCACTTAAAATATCTTTCGAATTTTCCTCTGCTTCTTGCCGTAAGGCATCTTCTACCTTTTTTTCCATGCACTTTTTTACTGCATCTACTCTACTGCTGTCATACGTTTCCAGCCATATCAATCGGAACTTTGGGTGAAATGCCGCGGCAAGTTGGCACTGTTCATCATTCAGGAGTGGTCCAAACCTTTTCTCTATGCCATTTAATAAGGCATTGGCTAAAGCTGTGCAATTTACTAGGCCCTTAGATTTAATATTTTTGGATTAACGATTAACGGACTTCTGACTGATGTTAACGGAAGTTAACGTGTCCGTTAACATTTTTAAAAGTTAACTTAAAAGTTAATCCGTTAATCAATATATTAACTTCGTTAATTAACGATTAACGGATTAACGAGTTAATGCCCAGCTATGGGTATTACCCCTTGCTGTTAAGACCCAAAATGTCAAGAATTTATAGCTCGCTCCGGAAACGCAATCCAGGACAATGCTGCATCCTTATGTTGTGGATCTTCCAGCAATCCACACGAGCTGCTTTGGTTCAACCTATATAATGTGTAGGACTAAGCAATGGAACATATTGCCTTCAAGTGTTCCCTGATCACTATGATCTGGACGACTGCAAAGCGAGAGTGAATAGGCTGTTCCTAGACAGGCATGCTCCATCTTCGGCCGCATCGTCACTTACCACCAGGTCAGACTGGGTCAAATGAATGGCTAGGCTAACCAAAAAAAAATAAAAAATTACTGAATTGCTGAAAAGTCAAAACAAAAAAAGATACTACAAAAGAATAACAACAAAATATCATAAACTAAAATGACTTTATTTTACAGGCAAAACTTCACCCCAATTACTCGATCTAGCACATCTGTACGTGTGTTGATCATTCTTTCCTTTGGAGAAAATTATTTCTTTCAAGTCTCCTTCTGCTGTACATAATTTACATATTGTATGACCAGATCTTACTATTGGAGCTCTGACAATCCTAGGCCACTGTGGATCGTCCTTGGGCCGTTCACCTTTCCTTAGAATGACATACGAAAAGAGATCAGCTGCTACTACTGGCTTTGATGGGAATGCCAATGACTCATACTTCATCAGAAAATTACAAGGTGTTTCGTGTTCCAGGTATCTTGGGCATACATTGTCATTTGGACACGGAGAAAAAGCATAACCGTTCTCTTTCGTGGTTTTATTTAAAACAAATTCTCTAGCTTCATTTACGATTTGAAAACCTGCATTGCTGCCGTATTCTATTATTATTAGGAAATCTTCAGTTTTGTTCCACAATTTCTGTATAGTCTCCAAACGGCTCTGCATATTTGGTTGTTCAAATAATGTAAATGCTGATAATACTATGCTGTACTTTAATTCTGACATTGCGGGTAAAAATTGACGTTGAAAATAAGCTTTTAATGGCATTTCTACATTATCACGCCCCTGGCACAGTATAAGTCTAGCTAAATCGTGCATATGTCGGGATGTATCTACACAGAAATATTCAAAAATATGGTCTTTCCAGAAGTTGTTCACTGCCCATGTACCTGTGCCAACACCGGAGCCAAAATCAAAGAAACTTCTTGGCTTGTAATCTGGCATTTGTCTTCTTATTTCATCTAGAACTCTTACAAGAATAGCGTACTCTGCAGCCGATCTTGACATTAAATACTGCAAACTAGTCACTTTATCATACGATATATTGGCCCAACGGTACACATTCTTCTTTAATATGTTGAAAACTTTCGCCTGTACGACTTTCTTGTGGTTTTCCGTCTCATCTTTGGACAAAGCTTGATTTAGTTTTAGTTTAGCGCTCATCTGCTTCGATACATTCTTGTATATTTTCGCTGCCTGTTCGTCTATTTGACCCTCTTCTGGTGGTAGATGCCTCGATTTTATGTAGTTGTTTAGTTTCATACTGTCTTCGTAAAAGGATTTAGCACTGTTGTCGAGTAGAATTAGGTTTATAGCCTTCTGTATGTCGGGCGGCACGGAGGCGATTTTTATCCTATTGGTACCGGGGTGTTTTCTGGGTTTATACACCTTTGCGTCAAAGTCCTCGCGCAAACTAGCATCCAGTTCCACTCTAGTTGCATAATTAGCGTAGAGCGATGAGAAATTATTAAGTTTTATCTTTCTAAACATGTTTATAACCTTACATTACACAGCTGAGCAAAACTACGATATGCAGAGAAATGTCAAAGTGACAGGAGTAGCAGATGAGATGACAGTAACAGAAGCGTTTGTGAAACTAGCTATTGAATTACAAATATTGATTCGGAAATCCGAAAAATTCCAGTGAGGATATGTTATTCAAATTCATTCCACCATTCCTAGGAATGGGCAGCTGCGTTTTCCATTGTTAATTTTACAACACTGCGATTTCCCGCCCCCCTGCCAAGCGTGGAGATTATAACAATAATCTTCCCTTTCGTGGGAGATGCCCTAAGTCCTGCAGTAGACTGTTATGGACTGTGATGATGATGATGACTCCTAGGTTTGTATTTTGAAGTTCACATTTTTCGTTTATCATTATTCGATAAACAGTAAATTGAGTAGGTATATATATGATTATTTTATTATATTATACAAGACAGGCATTTGACCACCATTTCACCTGTTGGTAAGTGATGATGCGGCCGAAGATGGAGCATGCCCGTCTTGGAACAGCCTATTCACTCTAGCCTTGAAGGCATCCAGATTATATTGATCAGGAAACACACTCGCAGGCAACGCGTTCTTAGCCGTACGCATTATAAAAGTCGAGCCAAAGCGGCTAGTGCGAATAACTGGAATATCCACGCATCTCCCGATGGCAAAAGGGGCCGGCGGAATGAGGTCGTGCAGCTGCTTCGCACTCTCCGAATCTATCTATTGACTCACCCGGACTTTAAGTCCAACCAGTCACCTTCGGTCCTCGTTAGTGAGCGTACGTTGTGTTCTCTGCACTCCCGTGCCCCGCACCCTTTGGTTATATATTGTCTTATGTTTTATTGCATACTTTTATTGTATCCTCCATAGGTGCCTAAAGCTTCCGTTAACAGGAAAACTGCCGAAGACCCAAGAAGCAATGCATGACATCAGCGAGATGGATGCCAACGGCTTATGACGTGAGGATGTCCACGACCGAGTGGGAAAGAAACAGTAGTAATAGAAACTGACAGAAGATGGAATTGACCGCTCGGATGTTGATGACGAGTCCCGGACATCAAGCCCCAGGCCCCTTGTCTCAGCAAAACTTAGCCGCGAGTACAATCATTACTAGGTATTTTTTATTAGGTTTGATAAACTAAACGTAATGTAAAGTTAATCTTGCGACTCTCATCAGGCGCTACAGTTTGACAGACGAAAGAAAGAGGGTAGATCGGTTACGTCCGATCTATTGCTAAACCACCCGCAGATACCTGTGACAATGATGCATGCACGTAACTGCTTTGTAATCGGGCAAGGTTTTATCTTTATCAACTCGCGGGGTTCGAATCCGGTACATTTCGCTTATCAGTTGAACCCCTTAACCATTAGGTCACTGACTCCACTTAAGAAATACTTTCATAGAATCTGTAAACTTCTCCAGATCTCCTGGACTGAGGATCCAGCGGTGGTCTGCTGTCTGTGAGCTCTCGATCCTGGATGAGGACGGCTGGGCGATCTTAGGCCACTGACTCCACTCAAGAAATACTTTCATACAATCTGTAACCTTCTCCAGAACTCCTGGACTGAGGATCCAGCGGTGGTCTGCTGTCTGTGAGCTCTCGATCCTGGATTAGGACGGCTGGGCGATCTTAGGCCACTGACTCCGCTTAAGAAATACTTTTATACAATCTGTAAACTTCTCCAGATCTCCTGTAGCCGTATTCTCAATGGCTCGGAAATCGGATTCGTATAAGGAATCGACAAAGGACCTCGCAAAAGTTCTTAGAAAAATGTGGTTTCAGTTAATTTGTATAAAATTTTCATATGTTATAGAGAGTAGAGTTTCCGTGGAAGCTATCGGGATTCTGAATAACAGTTTTCGAATCGATCGACACGGATTCGCCGCTCATAAATTTCGTGTTGAATCGTTCGGATACGGTTTCGAATCATTGTGAATACGGCTACTGGACTGAGGATCCAGCGGGGGTCTGCTGTCCGTGAGCTCTCGATCCTGGATGAGGACAGCTGGGCGATCTCTTTCTATGGGAACACTACCTAACGTCACAAGCCTATTCTGTAGAGGTTGGCATAGGACCATTTGTTCCACTTGCTAAAGTATCGACGAACCTCTTGATAGTAAATTGAAACAACAAAGAACAATTCCCACGATTTATTTACAACATTTATAATTTGAAACAGAAAACATGAAAACAATATACAACTAGGTACTTACAAATACCTATGCCCGTTTTCACTAGATACAGGAATCGATTAACCCAAGTAGAGCTCGTCTAGTCTAAAATGACGCGCCCCACTACTTAGTTAGTTGATTTCGATGTGTGAGTGCAAATATTGATAACGACACTTCATCTGTGTGGGAGCCAATGAACGACGCGTGTTCCTACGTTTGAATCTCACCGGCAATTACACTGATTAACTGACCAATTACAACGGCATTTGTATATGTATTGCGTCCATATTTTAAACTTGCTTGTGTGCGGTAATGCGATAGTGGGGCGCGGCATTTTAGATTAGACGAGCTCTATCAGAGTTAGGACGAAAATACGTTTCAACAACCACTAATATGTAATAACTATGGCGGTGGTTAGCCCCCAGGCATCGCCGAAAATGATCGTTGCGTTGAGTTTCCCACAGCAAACTTCTCTGAGCCTGTGGCCAAAACTGCACCTAAATGTCACCATTTTGAAATGTCGCTGTGTTGTCTACAACAGTGACGCCGTCACCAGCTCAGATAAATTTGTGGCACTGGTATAGTGATTTTTTATGTAATACGTCAAACAAACAGGCATGCGGGCCACCTGATGGAAAGTGGTCACTACCGACTATGGACATCAGCAACACCAGGGGCGCTACCAATGTGTTGCCCGCATCTAAGGAGACCTCTAATATACCTCTTGCACGATCCTATGTCATAGTCCAAAGGAAACACTGGTAACCTAGTCTTTTGTCTAACATTTCACTAAGAATGCATTAATAACAGTCTAGATAACTTTATTTAATCTTTTATTACATCATACTACCTACTACACTACAGAGACAGACAGGAACTTAGGTTTTTTAGTTTTGGGGTAACATTTCATATAATTTAGGTATACAAAAACTCGCTCATACAATAATCATAAATAATTAATGAATGGTACAATCTTCTTTCCTGCCTAATAAACTATATTTGTCAAAGACTCTATTTTCCTCATAAGCCATTCATTTCACCAAAGTATACCCTATTAACAAGTATGTCATTCCTCCACAAGCCTTGAAAATTTCTGCACAAGTAAATGAATTTCAAGGATTATACACATTTTTTGTTCTCTTAAGAACACAATTGATCAATAAAAAACAATGTACTGCCACAGCAATAAAGTACCAAAGAGCATAATGTTAGTTAGTGAACATTTTCCTTCGGATATCAGTTGATGCAATTTCAAACCTTATTCCAGTAGTTTAGAGATACTCAATCTACATTCGATTTTTAAATGGCAAGGAAGTTTGAATGCAATGTTGCAATATCTATTATTTTGTTGGTAAAAAGTAAGATTTTGGTAAACTCTAACAGATAAAGACCAACCCCAAAATTTTGCTTTATCTTTTATTAGAAAATTGTAGGTATTTAAGGTTCATATTCTATGCCACACAGTTGTCTTGGTGTTTATGTCCCTCATGAGTTGGATACCTTAACCACTCGGACATCGACGCTGTATTTCTATGCCATACAGCATTGAGTATTTACTCACTCGGACTAACTTCAGACTACTCCTGCCTGAACATTACAAAATAATAAACGTAATAAATACAACTACATTCTTTACTCCCAAGTTACATTCTGTTAAACATGGAATAGTTAGCTTTTTCTATTAACTTGCTCGGTTTTATGTTTTTCGATACAAACTTTGAAATTGTTTACTTCCGCCTGACACTGCCTCCAATCTTTGGTAGTTGCTATGCATTCCTGAAACATAATAAATCACTATCACTATATCAATACCTACATTACTATAAAACAGTCTTACGCCGCATCTGTCTGCCTGTTCGCGATAAACTCAAAAAGTACTGAACAGATTTTGATGCTGTTTTTAAGAATAGATAGTATGTGAAGAGGAAGGTTTATTAGGGTAGGACAACACGCGAACCAAGTCGCGGCGGGCCAGCTAATTACATAATAAGTTGTAAGCTACATAAGTGGTGGTCCATAGTCTCTGCCTACCCGACCTACACCGACTGTGGGACTGAGGCGTGTGCTTTAAGTATGTATGTAAGCTACATCGTTTATGTAGATGTTTCGGTCTGAACTTCAGGTAGGTTAAGTACACACCTGAACTTTATAATGTAATTCTAAACAGCCGGTCTTTTTCAGCATAGATTCAACAGGATCATCGCCGTCGTCAGTTGGTTTTTCACGCGGTTTCACAGTCATTTCCACGAATAAATTGGAAATCTGCGTTTACGAAACAAAAACATAACCCCACCGAAATATTTTGCTGTCAAATTTGTCTGTCAGCCAGCGCCCAGCAGCTGACGAAATATATTTTGGCATGTAAAAAATACTTACACGACAAGCGTCATACAATAAAAGTTAAACCTTATGGTGTAAGAAATTAAGTCTATTTTTCTAGTGCACGCTAGTAACGTTTCATTACTTTTCAATTCATTGGCTTGGCATCGTACTCCTTGCGTTTAATTTATGCAAAAACTTAATTTAAGTATACTCGTGGTTATTCGGTTATTCACTACACTAACTCAAGAATATTATCGGGTTTGTTACCACACCACGGTTAGTATTGTTATTACCTGGATATTTCGACGTAGTTGCATGCGTGCATGCGTTATGGTTACAAGTACAATAATATCGGGTAGAATATCGAGTTAAAAACATTAGTGAAGTTAGATTAATAAACCGTGGTAACGAACCCGAATATATGTATAGTAAAAGTCTCAATAATGTATAATTTAAACAGAGACAAGGAAGAAAAAATTAATTTTTAAATGAACACATCTATAACTGAAAGAACAAATATTGTGAACGGAGCGAAAACATGGTGAACACACGTTTGACATTGCAACCACACGTCATCGCTGACGTTTAAAAATGCGTTCAGAATGTTAATATTAAGTCGATGTGATATGAAACTTTTACACTTTAGTATTACCATTTGACTATATATTTAGACCGCATTATTCCGTGTTTATTTTATTTTTAGTATATTTGCTTTATAATTAGTTTATAAACTAGGGAAACATTATTTAAGAAAACATTGAATGTTTTGTAACTTACAAAGCGACGCATCGTATCCTCCGAACATAACCTTAAGTACGTGGATAGTGAAGGGAGCGAAATATAATTTCGAGATTCTATTTTAAAATTTAAATTTAGACTTAGAACAACACAAAAGACTGCAAAATGGTCACAAAATACATTTTATCTCTGTTCGTGCTCGGGCTTGCTGGCGGAGCTTTGGCTGGTAGCTGTGAAACACCTCAAGTTGAAGCCGAATCGTTCACAAGCCTGGATGCAACCATAGTCACACAAATAGCATATATTACGGAATTCACACTGAAATGCTCAAACCCGGATAGCTTGCCCAAAAATTATGCCCTGTATGCTGAAGTTGACGGAAAGTTTTTGACCGCGGCACGTATCGGCGAAAACGAAGGGCATTACAAGTACCAGGTAATATTATTTCATTTTACTAATATAACTTGCATTTTCTATAAAATAACTAGTGGACCCGGCGCGACTTCGTTCGCGTAGCGTTCTAACCCTACACCTACCCTACACCTACCCTACATCTACCCTACACCTACCCTACACCTACCTTACACCTACCCTACACGATTTTCCCGCTTTTCTTTTCAAATTTTTCCAGAATTTTCTTTGCTATAAACCTCACGGAGCCCGAGACCTTTCCAACGAATGCAAAACCGTGGAAATCGGTTCGTGCGTTCTGGAGTTATAGCGTCAGGAAGGAAAACCCGACTTATTTTTATATAGTAGATAATTTTTTACGGTTTAAGTAATTGTAGTACTGGATACATTCATGAATATTGTGATGAATTGTAAATTTTGGTTAACCCTAATAGCATGCTTCCTGCTTTCGTACCCTCTAACTTTTGTTCGCAAAATTATTCTAATAGAAGTCTTGTTCTCATGGCTCCCTTTCCTACATATCAACCAGTGGGTTCCACCAACAAAAATTTTACATTTTGTTTCCTCAGCGACCTCTTTGCTACACTGCAACCTGTATTTTAATATCCTTCTTTTGTATAGGTGCTTATATTAACACTTCCTCTGCTAATGCAATTTCCAGAGAGTCTACAATAGTGCTAGGTAACGTAGCACTCGTATGAAATGGTCCGACAATGATTTTTTTTATTTAACAGATGAAAATACTAAACAAACTAAAAAGCCAATCCATAGAAGCCCTCCCCCACTGTCACAATACAATTAAAAGAAAGCCCCTATCATATAACTTCAATGCGGACCTGAAATGACTGGTACATGCTGATATAAAAATATTTTATGAGTAATACATTCCACTTTGATTTGCTCTCATGCTTTTTGCTTCTGACTTTAGTCAAATGTAATAAGTGTATTAGAGAGAAGCCGGATGCAGGCAACCCAACAATTGTTCACAACTGCCTGCCTGATATTTATTTATTTTAATAATAATCTGTGAAAGACCTGATTGGTTCAGTTGGTAAACATGCCTGTCGCCACGCAGAGGTCCTGGGTTCGATTCCCGGCCGAGCAGAAATTGTGGTCTTGGTGGGTGTACTATGTTTAATAAGTATGTAGTTTATCAGTTGTCTAACACCCATAACACAAGCTTTGCTTACTTTGGGACTAGATGGCCTGTGTGAATTTGTTCAAGCATATTTATTTTATTTATTTATTTCCCCAGATCTCCTGGACCGAGGACCCAGCGGTGGCCCGCTCCGGCGTCCGCGAGCTCTCGATCCTGGACGAGGACGGCTGGGCGACGCTCCGACGCGCGCGCCGCGGTGATCCTCGAGCTGCCGCCACGCCGCTGCTGGCTATACAGTTGCACCATCCCGGCAGTAAGTCACTAACCCTCAATACAATGTCTGGGCTAGAACCGGGGCTAATATTGGAAATAGAATCTCTAAAGTGTTGGTATTTTTTCTGACAAGATTCTAGCTAACCAAAAACCAACACAATAAGAATTGTAAGAAAGTAAAGTTACGATTCATAATCAGTGATTATTGCAAAACGATATCATCGCTAACATTCTCAATGTCGTCGTACATGGCATTTTAAAATGTCAACGAGATGTTCCGAGTAGTTCCGAGGAGCTACGATGGGGAATAAACTCGATCGATTTGATCGAGTTTACTGGTGACCTATAGAGCCTCCGTTTTGAATATTAGTACTGGTTCTAGGCCACACACGGTATAAAAAAAATTTTACCCTTGGCAGTCGGGTGCGAGATAGATCTCTATCTCTTTCATTTTAGTATAGAAAGGAAACAGACGCTCTCTCGCGGCACGAGCTGTGTCGCGGGCACATTGTGCTAGTCGTGCTGGAAGATTTTTATGTCATACGGTAGGCAAACAGGCAAGCGGGCCACCTGTAGCCGTATTCACAATGGCTCGGAAAGCGAATTCGGATACGGAATCGACAAAGGACCCCGCAAAAGTTCTTAGGAAAATGTGGTTTCAGTTCATTTTGATGAAATTTTCATATGTTACAGAGAGTAGAGTTTCTGAGGAATCTATCGGGATTCTGAATAACAGTTTTCGAATCGATCGACACGGATTCGCCGCTCACGAATTTCGTGTCGAATCGTTCGGAAACGGTTTCGAATCATTGTGAATACGGCTACTGATGGAAAGTGATCACCACTGCCTATAGACATTAGCAACACCAAGAGTATCGCTAATGCGTTGCCCACCTCTATAACACGTTGCTCTGGCAGCAAAAAGCAAATGCCACTCCACTGCCAAAGCCACGGTTCCCCAAATCCCCACCCCATGGAGCACTGGAAACCTTACTCACCGGCAGAAACACAATACTATTTAAAAGAGTATTATTTAGCTGCGATATTCTGTAAGGTGGAGGTGCTTCCCCAGTCGGGCGGCTCCAATTCGAACGAGATACCCCGCTATGCCCTACCTCTCTTGATATGGCTAATAACGATACGACCGCCATTGCGCGCAATTTTGTTTGCTTGTACACCTATCTCGGAAAACCTCTCGTCACAGATGTGTATATCCGCAGGTTACAACGGCCCCTGGGTGAACACGGAGGTGATGGCGACAGCGCTCGCTGCTCTCATCGCGTTCGCTGCCCTCCGGAACAAGAGTGCGATCCTCGCTTAGGTTTAGTGTTGAATAGTGTAATTTATTTGAATAAATTTTATTATTTTGAATTGGTTTTGTGTTTGGGGCTACCTTCGATGCAGGATGGGTGTAAGTTTGGGAGTTTTTGTGTTTGGAAAGTCCTTAGTAACTAACCTACGACGCAAAAAGATGGGTAAATCTGTGGACGTAAAAGATGACTAGGTAACTATTATCCTTTCTTTCCTTGTTTATTTATTTAAACTTCATGCACTGTTACGTACAATGGCGGACTTAAAGCTTCATAGCTTTCTCTACCAGTCAACCGGAGAGTTGATAGTAGGAAATATTACAGGGTGGTGCAGGGTTATTGACAAAAATATTGGTGAACTCATTAACTCTAAGTATTAACTCTAAGCTCGTCTAGTCTAAGATGACGCGCCCCACTACTTAGTTAGTTGATTTCGATGTGTCAGTGCAAATATTGATAACGACACTTCATCTGTGTGGGAGCCAATGAACGACGCGTGGTGCTACGTTTGAATCTCACCGGCAACTGAATGACCAATTACAACGGCATTTGTATATGTATTGCGTCCATATTTTAAACTTGCTTGTGTGCGTTAATACGATAGTGGGGCGCGTCATTTTAAATTAGACGAGCTCTACTTAGAATAAGCAAATTTGACATATATTTACAAACCAAGACTGACAGTAGTCCTTATCCTCATAGTAGATATAAATTAGGAGGAGCGTCGGTGGCCGAGTGGTTAATAATCTCTGTATCCATTCAACTATCCCGCGGGACCCTATTATTTTTCTGGGATAAAAGGTAGCATATGTCGCTCAGAAATTCTGTATAAGAATTAAATGTACGAATTTTCAAAATCGGTTTAGTAGTTTCGGAGATAACTTACTCCCAACATATTATAAATTTTTCCTCGTTACAGTATTACTATGATATCGATTTCACTGAAAATGTAATTATTCAAAAATATCAAACCAAAATAAATAAATTTGTTGAGGGTGTAACAGAAAATTGCAATAGAAATTAAAGATCGCATTTCGTTTTTTTATTAGGATTGGCGTCTTTGTCAGATATCTGATTCTAGTCTTTTTACCAAGTCTAAGAAAATTTATTTAGTTACAACATATTTACAATAATCTAAACTACTTACCTACCTAAAAAAGTAAGAAATAAATAAACACTATATCCATGTAAACACAAATAATTACTACTGAAAGACCTGCACACACTGGGACTCTTCGATTGGCAGAACATGGCGCAAGATGAGACGAACAAGTGGGATCTCTGGTGTCGGAGGCCAATATCCACTTTGGGTCGCTGAGCCAGCGCAGTAAGTAAAAAAAAAATCGTGGACAAATTCACACAACGCCATCTAGCCCCAAAGTAAGCAAAGCTTGTGTTATGGGTGCTAGATAACTGATAAACTACTTATATACTTTTTTTAATATACATACTTATTATACGAGTACATAGAACACCCAGACCCGTAACAGAAATTAAAATTCATCATTTCAATTTCTGCCCGGCCGGGAATTGAACCCGAAAAAGACCGAGATGTTGACCAGGTCGTCAGTAAGTAATACTTACTATTACTACAATATTACATATTCAAAAATTCATCCACACCGCTGTCCTTCGGAATGGTGCCCAGAAAGCTAACTACGTTGCCTCGTTGGATAGCAATGCCTTTCCTCAGTCCGAGGAACGAATTAAAATAATTTTAATTTACGTACAGTCAAAATTATGGAAAATTCATTATAAGCTCGCATCTTCGTTTGTAGATGGTTACATACTGTTGCATGGCATGATGAAGAGAAGGTTTTTACGGGGTCGGCAAAGCGTGATGTGCTCCAGGTATTGCAAACGTCCATAGGCTGCGGTGACTGCTTTCCATCAGGCAGGCCGGAAGCTTGCTAGAGCTCGTCTAATCTAAAATGAAGCGCCCCACTATCGCATTAACGCACACAAGCAAGTTTAAAATATGGACGCAATACATATACAAATGCCGTTGTAATTGGTCATTCGTTGCCGGTGAAATTCAAACGTAGGAGCACGCGTCGCTCATTGGCTCCCACACAGATGAAGTGTCGTTATCAATATTTGCACTCACACATCGAAATCACCTAAGTAGTGGGGCGACGAGCTTTACCTTAGTCGTATGAAAAAAGGAGAAAAGGATACACAGGTAGGGAGGTAAACGCAAAAAAAAACAATTTTATCCATAAAGGCCTATATTTATTCATTTATTTATATTCTGTTGACATTATCAGTGGTGCCCGCTTAGAAATAAAATTACAAAGTACTAGGGCGTTTCAAATAACCGGGAGGTATCTCAGAATATACAAGGGATTGTTACTCTCTCTCTCTTTCGTGTCTGATACGCCAAGGGACCTGTTACTCTCTCTTTCGTGTCTGATGCGCCAGAGCGAGACATGACGACACATGGAATCGTGGTGAATTTATAAATACCCTCTTAAACGACAATTTATAATTACAAAAGTACCAGGGCATTATAAACAGTCTGGAGGTTAACCTCGTTTGGATTTATGAGAAAGGGACGGTGGTCTCTTTCACGTACAAAGAGGGTATCGTTTCTTTTGTACAAGGAACGCTCTTCAAAATAAATAAAAAGATCTTGATGAAAAACGAACATCGAGTCTCGACAGTTCGACGTCGTCCTCCATGCCAACCTCATCGTCTCTTTAAAATATAAATAAATTAAATTATTGTACAATATGTGCTCTCAACAATACTTAATAGCGCGTAAAAAAATGTCAGCCTTTCGTTAGCTGAAACAGTAAATATCCACGTAAAAATCCTTTTAAAATGATGTTGCTATAGAGATCTGTAGCAACTATTGATTCTTAAACTAAAATGCCACAATTTTTTTAATATGTGCTGCAGCTACAGCTGAGTCTGGGACCTTTTTGACATCGCGTGACTCCATATTCGAATCTCTTTATTAAGGTAGAATTTAGATTTAGAATTGTAACCATGAAATTATTACGAACATTGTGATGTCAAAATAAATAATGTCTATGTCCTAATTGAGTACACATAATGTACAATTATTATATGTATTTATCAATACAATCATATAGATACGGCAAAACAGACGATGGGGTTGTCAGCGAGCACGACGTGTCTTCCTCTTATACTGTACTCCCTTTGTGCGTGACAGAGACACTAGACCCGCTGACATTTAAGTTAAAGAAGTGTTACTTTAACTTCAAATGCACCGTCCATGAGCTCTATTTTTTAATCGCTCGCCTGGAGTCGAACGGTTTTTAAATTTTGATTTACGGCAAAAATATTCTATATTTTTCAAATTACATTAGCAACATTGCAAGAGAACTGTTTTAAAAAAAAGGGATAATCAGCTTCATTCATAAAAATATTTAAATTTTCACGCCGAAATTCAAAATTTGAAACAGAGACGAGGCGAGCGATTAAAAAATAGCGCCCCATATTCTCAATATACACCATTATTAAATTATATTAAGACCGTCTGTAATAATAACAATAATTATTATTTTAGTTCTACCGTCATTGCGTTGCACTAAATTGCTTAGGTTTACCCACGATTGCGTCGAATTCGATTACGGCATACCAAATTGCCCCTAACGATGACGCTGTGAATCATCTACAATAGATTTTGAAGGCAAATGATGATACCATATTGCGTTAATATGCGTTATAATACGCAAAATTGCGTTAATATGCGCTGCTCATTCTTATGTGAGTCATTGGCTACTGCATTCTATGACAGTAAACTTTAATAAATTGGGGCTACTTTGAATGCTAATTTGAAAAGAGCGGTACTTTTATCGGAATTCACTGGGTCATTTAAATCCCCCAAAATGCATCAACGGCCTTGCGTCAACCCGAGATCCGTTACCAGTTCATTAACGCAACATTAACTTTAATTACAAATAAAATAAAACTCTCTAAAATTGGTCAACACCACGCTTACTATCCATTTTACAAATAATTTAGTCTTAGGTCACAAACGCCTAAAATTAGTGTCCAAGTCGAAAAACCGACCTAGACGCCACAAACATTCAAATCCACCAGATACCTAACTTAGGTCTCAGTGTACGATACCGCCTAAATGTGCTCCGATCTTTTATTACTATACAATATAAATTGTGCTTGTACAAAATTAATAATATTATAAATACCTAAATATTCATAAGAGTACATTAACATCTATTTAAGGAACCCATTTTTAAAAGATTAACTGAAAACATAGCTATCTATATAAGTAGGTACTTTTATGAATAAATTGGTATAGCTGTTTATTACTATAGGTTCAAATCTAGGTGTACTATATAAAATTATATAAAAAGATCGAATTCATATTACATAATATTTGATGGAATTATACGTCAGAAATGTAATATTTTGTCTATGTGTAATGGAAAACATAAAAAAAAATATTTGTAAAACGCTATAATTATCTATTAAAAGAATTCTTGTGATTATTGGGAGCTATTTCATTCTTATAAATAATTCAATTGTATATATACATTATTATTTAGGAGATAAAATTAAAAATATTTACTTATTTACAATCGCCTACTAATTACTTACAATATAATTTCTTTAATACAATACAAAATACGGTACCTATACATTACACATACTAAAAATCGGTTTTTCATTAATCCCCGCGAATTTTGCATTCATTCCATTTTTGTCAATAAAATACAAGCTAAAAAAATTACCTTTTGTATCCCATCGAAACCCTTGGACGCAAAATTGCATTTTGTAAATTTCATTGTGAAACCCCGTAAATGAAGATGCATGTAAAGACAACTAAAGCACAATATTTTGTATTTTTTTTCCATTTTAAATGTCACAATTCCTGCATTACAAAGGCGTTATAAAATCTAGAATGTATTTCATTTACTCTACACTAGTAATCACCTCTTTGCAATGTTAATCCCCAAAACTTTGCTATAACCCACTCAAACGCATACCGCAATGCGTTCGCGAAACGCAAATCTGCGTTATCTTGCACCTTTCCGTCACACCTTGAACGCAAATCTGCGTTATATTGCGTTAACGGAACTCTCGCAAATTTGCGTGCCATCCCCGCCCTATTTTAACGCAAATACCTAGCATTATACCAAAAGTACTAGATAGGAAAACGAAAACAAAGAACATTCATTCATACAGTCCTAGTACTTTTCAATAATGATACACAAGCAATTTAGAGCACGCAATCCCAGCATCTGGATTTGAGGCCTAAAAATACCACATAAGCGTTTCAGATTATAACTAAGAACAGACCTTCCGTTTTGGCTGGGGACGACCAACCGTCAGTTGCAGTCGATACTAATCTTTACGCTGTGTAAAATAAAGTCGCTTTTGGGTGGTCAGGGTTCCGACCAAGGTCGGCTCGCCCGCGCATCCGAATTAATCCAAAATCGACATTATTTTGTACACCGTAAGGATTAGTACCGACTGCAACTGACGGTTGGTCGGCTCCAGCCAAATCGGAGCGTCTGTTACTAGATTTTGATCCATATTAATTTGTCACAAAAAACTGCAGCGTTGCTTTTGTTGGCATTGACGTAATAATTCAAAATGGCGTCACGTAGTTCCAGTTTTGGCCACCGGGTCAGATAATTTTGTGGCACTCTAATATGGATTTTAATATGGAACATTGAATGTGGCATTTTTAGACACCATGGTCTAGATATCAGACTCGCACTGAT